>JAZKJV010002638.1:0-415404 GCA_037367405.1 Ottelia alismoides | reverse complement strand
TCCGGCGAGGGAGATGGATGATCGGCGAAGAATCCGGGCACGGGGTTTGCGTGGGCGACAGCCTGGAGACGCGTGGAAAAATCGGCGAAGGCGGGGCGGCGCACATCTTCCAGAAAAGGAAGGAGTCCGCGGGGGAGTTGACCGGGGTCAACAATCCCCCGTGGACCAATCAGGAGCTGCCAATTATTGAAATTTTTGTTTATTTATTTTAAGGTAGAAAATGGCCGAATGTAAGAAAAACTCAAAACATGAAATATTTTTCTTTTATTTTTTTCTATTTTTTGGTGATTTTTAATTAATTTTTGGAAATAAAAATAGGGTAGCTATATATATAGGTATATGTACACTATATAGATTTTAATTTTTGATTTTTTATTTGTTATTTTTATGTATTTTTATGCCCATTTTATATTTTATTTATTTACATCATAAAATAAAGAACAAAATGGTATTTTTATTTTATTTTAATTATTTATATTCATAGTTTGAATAAATAGTTATATACATTTATATACATGGTATATACACTGTATTTTTGTATTTTTAATTTTTGTTGTTTTTATTTGATTTTTGTTGTGTTTCTTTTTATTTGATTTATTTACAAAATATACCTTAGAGTATTCACAAAAAGTTTTGAAAATAAATTCATTTATTTATAGGGTTAAATAAATAAAGGATGATGGTCTATGTACATGGTGAAAGGGCATTTTTGGAATTTTGATTTTTAAATTTTTATTTTGTTTTTAATAGTTTCTAAATATATACAGAATGTATACAAGCATATTTTTGGGTGAGGAAAATATAATTTTATTTATTTACAAAAGAATGTACACATGAGCTCCTATCTCCCTCTACTTTGGCTTTTATGCGGTCAGGCCCATGCTGAGCCCTCCCTTGGGTTAGGTTGCTCAATATTTATTCTAAATATTTCCCTCTTTTTCTTTTTACTCTTTATTCTTTTATTTTTGCACAAAAACATGCTAATTATATCTTTTTACACAATACATGCTTTTGGTAATTATTTGTATTTACACATGTTTACATGTATTTGCAAAGGTTTTTGTAGCTAAAATAGGAGAATAAAGAGTGATGAATGGGTATTCATCAAGCCCCCAAGTGAACAAACACTTGGAAATTGGATCCGAATGTCCAAGAGTACAAGTACCTGTATTATTACAAAATAGAGTCTCTCTCTCATGGAATTACAAAACTAAATACAATGCAAGAAAATGGATGCTAAGGAGTTGTCTTGCAAAATCCTCCAAGTCTTTCTCCGTGCTAAGCTAAAGTCGCCTCACGTGGGTGCGCAGGTGCTCCTGGAAAAGAGCTCCTCCTCGATCCGCGTTCCTCGCAAGAAGTCAAACAAGAGAGGGGTTAGACAATTCAACAAGAAATACCAAAAATACAGAAAATGATAAAAGCCGCAAAAGTAGACAATCACAAACACAAGTAAAAACCCGAACTACGCGCTGTTGCTCCCCGGCAACGGCGCCATTTGATAAACGCAGAATTGAGAGCGGTCGTATTGACTCACAAGGAGAGTCAACAGTCGGTGTCTTAACCACTACAAAATCCTGGTTTAATCAACAATTAACCCACACTAAAGATCAACAATTAGAAATAAATGTAGAGTTAAAATTTATTTTTAGCTCTGCACAAATGATGTAAAGGGCAAGTATGCAGAGAGTTCGAACACAGGGAGCAAACAGGGTAATTCAAACAAATGTGCACAAGTGAAGGTAAAGTGTCTACACTAAGCAAGCAAGCAAAGACATTTTTGTGGGTTTTTAAATTTTATTTTTTTAATTAATTTTTTTCATTTTTTAATTTTGTATTTAGATTTTTGATTTTCTGATTTTTATAATTTTATATTTTATATTTTTTTTAATATTGGAAAATAAAGACAATGTAATAAAGGAGGTGATAAACTATTTATAAAAAGGTGCAAAAATAACCAAAAATTCAGAAATAATTTTTTTTGATATTTTTAGGATTTTTTACTGTTTTTTTGATTTTTGGGTATTTTTCAAGGTGTTTTTGGTATTTTTAAATACTGAAATAAAGCAAAACAATGGGCAAGCTACTGGCTGGAGATAAAACTGGAATTAAAAATAGCAAATAGCCACAAAATTTGTCCACACTATTTTTCAAATAAATATAATGAAATATAGAACAACCAGGAACCGAGTTTTTGATTTTTGGAGTTTCCTTGATTTTATATATATAATTTTGAAGTTTTTGAGTGTTTTTAAATTTTTAGTGTTTTTCTTTTAGGATTTTTAGTGAATTTTGGACTGGCACTAGAATAGGTTAAAAGACACACTAGGTAATTTTTTTGGAAGTTTTCGAGGTATTTTGATATTTTTTTGGTATGTTCTAAGCTAGACAGTGAATAAAAAGCATGTTTTTGATTTTTAATAAATATTAAAATAAAATAAAATCAAAAACTAAGTTGATGGCGTGGAAGTACAAGTTGCCAGGAGCTTAAGTTCAAAATTTGAGAATTTTTGGGAATCAAATGAGGCCTTAAATAAATAGAGCAAGCAAGAACAAGTGAAAGGCCTGGCAGGGCCGTTTATGCAAATAGTCAGGAATCCAGGGGCATACATGCAAGTTTCCACAAAAGTTTGAACTAAATAAGAAATATTATGAACCAAACACCAATACCCAAAGCCGCGAGGATGCCCTTACAAAATTTCCAAGACGCACGTGCGTTACACGCGCGCCTGGCGGGGGCAAAAATGCAATATCCCAAAATTGCGAGGACTGAAATGTAAAATATCCAGATGCTTTACAACTGCATGCGAGAATTTTGGTACTAAAACTAAATATGCGAAAACCCCGGGGTCCTCTTGTAAAATGCCCAGCGCACGTGACAAGCACGTGAGCCAGGTGAGGACCTGAGATTAAATAAGCAAAGGCGGGGTCCAAGTATAATTTTTACAAACTTTTACAACAACAGATGAAGATTCCTTGCTGATTAGAAATAACAAAAATACGCGAGGGTCGGATAGCAAAATACCCAGGCGCGGCGGTGATGGACGGTGGATGCGCGGCACTTACGCCACGTGGCGCAACGAGGACGGCCGATACCCCTTCGTTTTGAGCGGCCCAGATTAGATGGCTATGCCCGATCGAACTGCTGGGCACAGCTGTTGATCCAAGGGCTGCTGCACGTCAGGAAGAACAGGATTGATCTAATGGCGGCGAGACGCACAGGATGAACAGGGAAACTGCTCCGGCTGGGCGAGCTTCTCCACCTCCGATGCGCCTCCTCCGCGGCTTGAGGCAGCTTCAAAATGACCTGGAAGCTATCTGGGAGGCTCCTCAAGAGATTGAT
Source organism: Ottelia alismoides (assembly GCA_037367405.1). Classification (NCBI taxonomy): domain Eukaryota; kingdom Viridiplantae; phylum Streptophyta; class Magnoliopsida; order Alismatales; family Hydrocharitaceae; genus Ottelia; species Ottelia alismoides. The sequence goes on along the minus strand of JAZKJV010002638.1, from coordinate 412,064 downwards.
GGAGGCAAAAGGGCTGGATACCAGCCGGAATGCCACCACAGCGAGGACAACCGTGAGCGGCTCCGAGAAGCTCGGTAGCGTCAAAAATCGACTCCAGATGGAATCGTTAGTCCCTGCGACCTGCAAATGAAGAACAAGCACAACAGTAAATAGTCCAAGGGACGATTTGGTGCAATGATGGCGGTGCGAGGTCGGAGAAGGCCGCCGGAGCTTCACGAGCTCCGGCGAAGTGTTTGATGGCGAAATCAGGAATGATTGATCGATGGAATGAATCACTAAAAGCATGAAATGAAACCTACGACTACCAGCTATTTAAACTACAAAATAAATAAACGAAAAACATGACCTCCAGGGCTGTAGAACCCGAGGAAGGAACCTCAACGACCAAGAGGCCGGAGGTGGCTTGGAACACGCCCGGCGAGCTGTTGATGCACCTCGACAAGAATGCAGACCGTCCCTCTGTCACAGGGGGTCCAACAGAAGCTCTCGGAGGGATTGGCTCAGGCCAAAGGACGGTTCAAAAGAGAAGAGGGGCGACTCGGGGGTTTTTGATGAATGGTGACGCGGGCTCCTTCATCGAGGTAAAACGGGCGAGTCAACGATCCTCTGCCCGAGATAATTACTGGGCGAGCTAGAGGGATTGTAGGTGGACAACATTGCAGAAGGCATCGTCCTCAAATGGTGAAAGACAAGCCCGTGAAAAACCCAAGAAAGTGGGTACTCGAGACAGTCCAGAAGGCAAAGGCCTGGGGTCAAGGAGTTGACCCCCGGTCAACGGATGGCGTGGCCTGATTGGGCCACGTCATCCGCAAAAAGACAAAATTTAAATAAATACCTTATAAATTAAATAAAAAATAGTAAATGATTTAATTAATTTTAGATTATTTAAAAAAATGTTTATTATTTTATATAGTATTTTATACTTATTTTTAATTATTTTTATGAGTTATATTTTTACAAGTTGCTCTTATACCCCTATATAGGTATATATCTATATATTTGACTATTTGATTTTTAATTTGTGATTTTAATTTTATTATTTTTATTTCTTATTTTATAAAATTATAAAATAATTTTATATACACAAATATATTTTTATTTTATTTTATTGATGTGTTTTGTATATTTAATAAAAATATAAGTATAAAAAGTATAGGTATACATATAGGTAGGGTACCTATATATTGTGTATATAAGTATTTTTTATTTTGAGTTTTATTTAGGTTTTTATTCCAATTTTAGTGCACATAATTATTATAAGTAATATTTACAAGATTAAAAATACAAAAATTTAAAAATAATGAATAAATAATAAATTGAATATTTTATTTAGTACAAGTACACAATGAGGGTCCAAAACTCAACTTTTTAAACCGTAGCTCCGCCAAATACGAAACCACCACCATTAAATAGCTTATTTTCTTATATATACAATTAAAGTGAGTTTGATGCATTTGGAGTTTTCATTTGTGAGATACGGGTCTGGGAAGTTGGGATTCTGGATTTTTATTCAGACCATAACTTTTTATCTGTACATTATTTTTCTGTGAAATCAATTTTGTATTTTTCTTTATTAAATTATCTACAACTTTCATGTACAAAGTTTCTTTATTTGATGTACAAAAAGTGGAACCAAAATTAGGTCCCAAACTGAATAAAGAATGAATGAAATGCATTGTATTTGAACTGTGTTTCTGACCTTACCTCCCCTACTTTGTTCCTTGTCGACCTATTCATCAAGATGCCTAGGTATCGAGGTTTTGGGTCATAAAATATTTACAATATTTTATTCTTTTTCTTTTCTTTTATTTATTCTATAATTTTTGGCCTTAATTATAGTATTTTATACACTAAATAGACGCACATGCATGGGTGCTAAGATGATGATATTAAGGCTATTTACAGGCATTTACTAGGGTTTTTGGTGCCAAAATGATAGAATAAAGATGATGAAATGTGTATTCATCATCCGCCACAGACAATCATGAGGAATTGCACAATCCTGTCGCATCCCTCACTCATCGATGGATCCGACTTCCTCCCGTTCATGGAGATTTCGAGCTTCGACCCCACACTATTCAGCTACTACATAAATTCCATGGGCTGGCGACCGAAGAGACACACCTCTATCTGCAGGAATTTGAGATGATCTGCAGCACAATCCATGACAGGCTGGTGACTGAGGACATCGTCAAGATGATAGCTTTCCCGTTCTCTTTGGTTAATAGAGCCGCTTACTGGCTGAAACATTTGGGAAAGTTCGTCGACACTTGGGCACAACTCCGGACCACATACCTCAACAAGTATTATCCTCTCAGCCGGACCAACACAGCACGAGCCATGATCAGCAATTTCACAATGATCCCTAATGAACAATTCCATGAAGCCTGGGACCGATTCAGAGAGCTCATTGACCGGTGTCCACACCATAATATATCCAAGCCCAATCTGGTTCAGAGTTTCTTCTGTGGGCTGACACCGGAGCTGCAGGGGCTGTAAATGCCTCTTGTGGTGGATCATATTTTTCGAAGGGTGAAGATGACGTCTGGGCCATCTATGAAGGAATGGCAGAGAACTCAACGGTCATGGCCCAAGCTAGAGTCTACACATAGCAGAAGCCACCCCAAGGAGCAAGATCATTTCAGAGGATCGCTCGCATCGATGCTAGTCCCCACACTCCGTCGGTAGCCGCATCCCAAGCCGAATCCGCAACAGCCGACATGGGCATTATTAGCGAAAAGTTGGACCGCCTCGAGATCCTCGAGAAGAAGCAGAGTCAAAGTCTTGGACAAATGGAACTGATTACAAAGAACATGAGTGACCTGAAGATTCAAATTCTCTGCATTCAGGAGGCACAAACATACACTCAAAAGCCTCCAGGTCACGGGCTGATCCCAATAGTAGCATCTCAACCCAGCCTTCTGCCCCCTACCTCCAGGTCAACCACATCCAAGCAGAGCCGGTGCCGCAGCTACAGTATCACCCATCGTAGCCACCATCTCAGGACACTCAGATGGTGGTCTATCAGCCTGATCAACCATTGGTAGTTCTGCCTCCACCACCCTTCGAGCAGGAATCATTGATGGAAGTCAATGGGATTTGGTACCGACCGGTACCCACAGCAACCCGGGATTCACCACGATCACCCCAGATTCCGATGGACCACCGGAGGTACCTCCTCCCAGCAGCAGCCTCCTGCTCAAGGACAGCAGGACAGCCAGCAGCAGCACCAGCCCCAGTATGCCCAGCAGCAGTAACAGCACGGTCCTCGTCCTGCCTATCAGGGACAGCAGTGGCGGCAGCATCAGCAGCCCCACCAGTCATACCCCCAGCCTCATGAGCACTTTTCCTCCCAACAACAACCTCATTTCCAGCAAGGGAATACTTCCGGTTCTCAAGCACCTGCCTTCGAGAACCCAACATTAAATGACGTAGCTCGATTGCTTTCTGAACATCGAGCATCCATCCGGCAAGAAATGGATGAGTTCCGGCGGGAAATTAGGGATATCATCAAAGGCAAGGCCGCCATACCTGCACAGATCGAACCTAATCCGAACAGTCTGAAAAGAAAGTCTGAGCATGTACAGTTTATAGAGGATGCTTCTCCTAGTGATTATTTGAGTGACATGTCTTCTTTGTATGATGCTGATTTTGTGACTACTAGGGAGCGGTAGGATACCTGCCGGTGGTGCCTCATCTGAGCGACAACAACACGAAGAATTCAGAGCTCCAGATGAGCAGAGTAGCGGTGCTGATGCCGCTGATGATGTTGATGACGGTGGTGCTGATGCCACCAATGATGGAGATCCAGACGACGGTACTGAGGCCGTCGTGATACCAGATGCAGACGGTAATGCTAATACCACCATTTTTGATGCAGAGCCAGAGCGCGGTGCTGATGCCGCAAAGTCAGATGCCGTTGGTGGTACTGAAGCCACCACGTCCACTTTTGTTGAGCTTCCACATGTAGTGTTGCCACCTTTTGTATCTCAGGACTGTGGTAACAAAAAGAACAAAAAAATGAATAAAGAAAAGGTTTCTGTTTACACTTCAGATCCATATGTGTTGAATGATGATCATGGTATGGATTCTATTCTTTCACAGGCACAGGGACCTATTCCTAGTCCTCCATCTGCAAAGGCCCCTACCATCCCCTTCCCCGAAGCACTCCGCTTGGCGAAGGGGAATAAAAAAGAAAATCCAAAAAAGACACAACAGATAGAGTTCAGCAACCAGATGATTGATAGATTCCAGATCCAGCTGACTCTACGGGAGGCACTTGAGCACATCCCCCTCTTCCAAAAGAGCTTGAAAGAGAAGACTACAGTCCACAGGAAGAAGAGGAACCACAGAGATCAGATCCATGTGCTCACCCATGACACTTGTTGCACCATTCAGAACCGGATGCCAGCCAAGAGACCTGATGCAGGAGCTCCCTATGTCAGATGCGAGATTCAGGAGAAGCGATTCGATCGTACTCTATTAGACAACGGATCTTCTATCAACCTCCTTCTGGCAGCCTTACTCGACCATTTTGAGTTTGGTCCTCTTTTGTGGAGCAGGACGGTCCTTCAGTTTGCTGATAGGTCGACTAAGAGGTCGAAGGGGTTGTTGAGAGACGTGATCGTTACCATTCAGGGCCTGAAATTCCCCGTGGACTTTGTTGTACTTGACATGGAGATTCCTGAGTCGGTAACTGATGCCCCTATCATACTTGGACGCCTATTCCTGGCCACAGCCAAGGCGGTGACCGATCATGATAATGGGAAGCTATGCTTTGGCATAGAGGGCAAGAGCATACAAATAGAGACGATCGACGAGATCAGAGCGATAGAACTAGCATGCTCAGAGCAGTCCAGTGATATGAGCAGATGACAGAAGCTGAGCTAGACATCCATCATGAGTGTGATTTTGTGATGACAAATGATGAATCCATTTGGACAGATCCCGTAGCACAGACCCTCGCCTTGCCTGCAGATTCACCTTATTTATAGTTGATGGCAGTTGAGAGCCTGGAGAGCACACCCCTGGACGAGGATACCTTTGAGGCTGACAGTTCTGTGATGAGGGGTACAACAGAATTCCATTCATGTTCTTCTAGTTCTGATCCCTCAGATTCGGACATCGATTGGGATGATTTTGATGATTATTTGTCGCGTCTGATTCCTTCTGAGCCGACAGCTAGGATGGAGTGCGAGCCAGTACAGTTTATAGATGATTCAGCAGGGTTCCCTTCGTCAGATTCTCATGCGCAGCGAGAGTTCTCACATACAGACCTGCTAGCCTTTACACAGACATATCAGAAGCCAGATCTGCTGCTTCGCAGTTGTCTAGAGTTGAAACCCTTGCCGCAGTCGCTGAAGTATAGATTCCTTGCGGGTGAGCCAGATATGCACCCAGTCATTATCTCAGCAGGTTTGACTGGAGAACAAGAATCTCGTCTGATGGAGGTTGTTGAAAGAAACCGCAAGGCGATAGAATGGAGTATAGAATGGAGTATAGCTGATCTCAAGGGGATTAGTCCGTCTCTGTGCTCCCATCACATCTATCTTGAGGACGCCAGGCCTTCGCGTGAGTTCCAGCAACGGCTGAACCCGAATCTTCGAGATGTGGTCATGAAAGAAATATCAAGGTGGTGGAGCGTCGATTTTATCTACCCCATCTCCGACTCCAAGTGGGTTAGTCCATTATATATGGTGCCCAAGAAGACGGGCATCACTATAGTTGTGAATGAGTCTAGAGAGGAGATAGCTACCTGGGTACCAACTTCTTGGAGGGTCTGTGTAGACTACAGACGATTGAATCAGGCCACCAAGAAGGATCATTTCCCACTACCATTCATTGTTCAGATTATCGAGAGGCTAGCTGGGAAGAGTCATTACTGCGTTCTTGACGGGTACTCCGGTTTCAGTCAAGTGGTCATTACACCCGAAGACCAGGAGAAAACGACATTCACCTGTTCATTTAGGACTTATGCTTTCAGACGGATGCCCTTTGGTCTATGTAACGCCCCCGCGACATTCCAAAGGTGCATGTTGTCCATTTTCTCGGACATGGTGGGTGATTGCTTAGAGGTCTTCATGGATGACTTCTCGGTCTATGGCGATGGGTTTGATGCTTGTCTTGACTTCCTAGACCGTGTGCTTCAGCGCTTCATAGAGATCAATCTTGTCTTGTCTTGGGAGAAGAGTCACTTCATGGTGACTCAAGGGACGGTCCTTGGTCATATCATTTCCGACAGGGGCATGGAGGTTGATCCGGCCAAGGTGGAGATCATTAGAAAACTCAATCCACCGTCCAATCTGCGTCAATTGCGGTCTTTTCTGGGGCATGTTGGTTTTTACCGACGGTTTATTCATGACTTCAGTCGAATTGCCCGACCGCTCACTGATTTGCTGACGAAAGACACCGATTTCATTGTAGATGATAAAAGTCTTGCGTCTTTTGAGACTCTCAAGAACATGGTTGTCACGGCTCCTGTCCTTCAGCCACCCGATTGGTCTCTCCCATTCGAGATCATGATGGACACTTCTGATTTTGCCGTAGGGGCTGTGCTTGGACAGAGGAGGGATGGATTGTCGTTTGTCATTCACTACGCCAGCCGGACTTTGGATGCCGCCCAGCGGAATTATACTGTGACAGAGAAAGAGATGCCAATCGTAGTCTTTGCTTTGGATAAGTACCGATCGTATATTATCGGATCTAGAGTGACTATCTACACAGATCACACCGCCATCCAGTACTTAATGTCCAAGAAGGATGTCAAAGCACGCCTTACCAGACGGATCCTTCTGCTCCAGGAATTTGATATTGAGATTAAGGACAAGCCTGGAGTTAAGAATGTGGTGGCGGATCATCTCTCCCGCTTAGAGAACCTTGAGGAATCTGAGCCCAGCGCACCTATCACAGAGTCATTTCCAAACGAGGCAATCTTGGCTATCGCCTCACTCCCATAGTATGCCGACATTGTGAACTATCTTGTCGCCAAGACGGTCGCACGGGGTTGGCCCTGGCAGAAACTTGAGACCTTCCTAGCGAAGGCCAAGTTTTACCATTGGGAGGATCATGTCCTTTATCATGAAGGAGGGGATAGCATCTGGAGGAGGTGCATTCCTCAAGAAGAGAAGCATAGCGTCCTCACCTACTACCACAAGCTTGAGGCAGGAGGACATCATTCTGGGAGAAGGACAACACAAAAGGTGCTCCAATTCGGCCTTTGGTGGCCTACTCTCTTCAAGGATTCAGATGAGTTCGTGAAGAGATGTACTGACTGTCAGAAGATGGGTACTTGCGGACAGAGAGACATGATGCCCATGCAGCCCATTCACTTTTGTGAGGTTTTTGATGCATGGGAGATTGATTTCATGGGCCCATTTCCTAAGAGTCAGGGGTTTGAGCACATTTTGCTCGCTGTAGATTATGTCAGCCGATGGGTTGAGGCCATCCCCGCCCAAGCCGCAGATGCTAAAACCGTATGCCGATTTTTGAGGAAAAATATCATTTCACGGTTCGGGGTGCCTAGAGTTCTGCTTTCAGATGGGGGGTTTCATTTCATTAATGATAAAGTTAGGGCCCTTGCAGACAAGTTCGGCATTGACCATCGTGTTGCCACGCCGTATCACCCCCAGACTAATGGTCTTGCCGAAGTATCGAATAGGGAGATCAAGAATATCTTACAGAAGGTCGTCCGCCCAGACCAAAAGGATTGGTCACAGCTTTTGGACTCGGTCTTATGGGCATATCAGACCTCCTTCAAAAATCCATTAGGGGCATCTCCCTTTCGCCTCGTCTATGGCAAGCCGTGCCATCTGCCAGTGGAAATCAAGCATAAATCATGTTGGGCAGTCACTGAGTTACTGTTAGATCCCGAGAGTATAGGAGAACAGAGAAGAGCAAAGTTGGCAGCCCTGGAGGAGTTGAGAGATACAACCTTTTCTAGCAGCCTACAGTACAAGGAAAAAGTGAAGACATGGCATGATTCTCATATCAGCCATAAACAGTTTGAGCCCAATCAGCGTGTATGGTTGTTTGATTCCAAGCTGAAATTATTTCCAGGAAAATTACTAAGTAAGTGGAAAGGCCCGTATGTGGTCAGGAAGGTACATGACAATGGTAGCATTGACATATCCGAGCCGTCATCTTCCTCTACATTTCGTGTCGACGGTCAACGCCTGAAGTTATATCTAGATCATGATCTACCGACCGTCGATGTTGCCCCCATTCTTCTAGTATGAGATGTGTTCTTTGACTCCGATCAGTTGCATCTCATACATGGTTATCACTTCCATCTTCCGTTGTATAGATCCATCTGCTGATATCTTTTCTTCTTTTCTTCTTTTCTTCTTTTCCTCTTCTATCTTATATATCTACCGAAAAGGTGCCGCCCCTTTTTGTCAGACCGCCATCCAGTACTTAATGTCCAAGAAGGATGTCAAAGCACGCCTTACCAGACGGATCCTTCTGCTCCAGGAATTTGATATTGAGATTAAGGACAAGCCTGGAGTTAAGAATGTGGTGGCGGATCATCTCTCCCGCTTAGAGAACCTTGAGGAATCTGAGCTCAGCGCACCTATCACAGAGTCATTTCCAAACGAGGCAATCTTGGCTATCGCCTCACTCCCATAGTATGCCGACATTGTGAACTATCTTGTCGCCAAGACGGTCCCACGGGGTTGGCCCTGGCAGAAACTTGAGAGCTTCCTAGCGAAGGCCAAGTTTTACCATTGGGAGGATCATGTCCTTTATCATGAAGGAGGGGATAGCATCTGGAGGAGGTGCATTCCTCATGAAGAGAAGCATAGCGTCCTCACCTACTACCACAAGCTTGAGGCAGGAGGACATCATTCTGGGAGAAGGACAACACAGAAGGTGCTCCAATTCGGCCTTTGGTGGCCTACTCTCTTCAAGGATTCAGATGAGTTCGTGAAGAGATGTACTGACTGTCAGAAGATGGGTACTTGCGGACAGAGAGACATGATGCCCATGCAGCCCATTCACTTTTGTGAGGTTTTTGATGCATGGGGGATTGATTTCATGGGCCCATTTCCTAAGAGTTAGGGGTTTGAGCACATTTTGCTCGCTGTAGATTATGTCAGCCGATGGGTTGAGGCCATCCCCGCCCAAGCCGCAGATGCTAAAACCGTATGCCGATTTTTGAGGAAAAATATCATTTCACGGTTCGGGGTGCCTAGAGTTCTGCTTTCAGATGGGGGGTTTCATTTCATTAATGATAAAGTTAGGGCCCTTGCAGACAAGTTCGGCATTGACCATCGTGTTGCCACGCCGTATCACCCCCAGACTAATGGTCTTGCCGAAGTATCGAATAGGGAGATCAAGAATATCTTACAGAAGGTCGTCCGCCCAGACCAAAAGGATTGGTCACAGCTTTTGGACTCGGTCTTATGGGCATATCAGACCTCCTTCAAAAATCCATTAGGGACATCTCCCTTTCGCCTCGTCTATGGCAAGCCGTGCCATCTGCCAGTGGAAATCAAGCATAAATCATGTTGGGCAGTCACTGAGTTACTGTTAGATCCCGAGAGTATAGGAGAACAGAGAAGAGCAAAGTTGGCAGCCCTGGAGGAGTTGAGAGATACAACCTTTTCTAGCAGCCTACAGTACAAGGAAAAAGTGAAGACATGGCATGATTCTCATATCAGCCATAAACAGTTTGAGCCCAATCAGCGTGTATGGTTGTTTGATTCCAAGCTGAAATTATTTCCAGGAAAATTACTAAGTAAGTGGAAAGGCCTGTATGTGGTCAGGAAGGTACATGACAATGGTAGCATTGACATATCCGAGCCGTCATCTTCCTCTACATTTCGTGTCAACGGTCAACGCCTGAAGTTATATCTAGATCATGATCTACCGACCGTCGACATTGCCCCCATTCTTCTAGTATGAGATGTGTTCTTTGACTCCGATCAGTTGCATCTCATACATGGTTATCACTTCCATCTTCCGTTGTATAGATCCATCTGCTGATATCTTTTCTTCTTTTCTTCTTTTCTTTTTTTCCTCTTCTATCTTATATATCTACCGAAAAGGTGCCGCCCCTTTTTGTCAGACTTCTATACTTAGGACGTACTTTGTCCTAAGTATAGAGGGGTGTGCACCCCGAGTGATTCTATTCTTTTCGATCCTCTCCATTGTCTCCTCTTCTTGTCTATACTTAGGGATATCTTACCCTAAGTATAGGGGGGACAATCTGAGTACGATCTGTTCATTCCCACTCTTGACCCTCCCTGCTTTGTGTACAGTCTGCTATACTTAGGATTATTTTATCCTAAGTATAGGGGGGACGGTCGACTTCTCATTCATTCGTTTATTCATCTCTTATCCCGTTATTCTTTAGAGTTTTCTATACTCAGTACGAGTTATGTCTTCTCTTTTCTCTCTGATCTATGAGGACATAGCTCAAGCTAAGTATAGGGGGTCGTATATACTACGTATATACTTTAGCCATAACTCGTACTTTCGTATTTTCCTAATAACTATGGCTAATTACACTATTAAAATTCATTAAAAACCTTAATAACAAGATATGATTATTCCTCAGATTCTTTTTGTATTACTGATTAATAAATCAGGTGAAAATATTTTTTGCAAAATGTTTGAAAAATAGTTTGAAAACCTTTTTGAAAAATCTTTTGAAAACTATTTGGAAAATATTCTGTTACATGTTTTCAACCTTTGTAAAAGCATTTCGATTGTAAAATTTATTTTCTTTGTGTGAAATAAAATGTTTGAAAAATGATTTGCAAATGGTTTGAAAAATGGTTTCAAAAATATGTGAAAAATCTATTTATACTGTTTGAAAACCTTTGCAAAATGATTTTCAAATGTGTGTACATGTTTGTAAAAATGTTTGTAAAAATTATTTTGGACTATAGTTTGTCAAAATTGTTTGTAAAAATCTTTTAAAATAAGTTTGAGGAATATATACATCACACCTAAAATTCTTTATATATACCTATAAAATTGACCACTTACCCCGAAAATTCTTAAAATTCACTTCTTGTATATAGAAGAAGCACTCCCGTGTTAATATTTTAACCTAGTTTTTAGCCAAAATCTTTTGTTTTCAAAAATCCCAAAAACATTTGCAAAATTAAAATCCAAAACATTTGAAAAATGTTTTCAAAAATCTTAAAAAAATGCATATCCATCATCTTTTCAAAAATCCATAAAAAGTTCAAAATCTTTGAAAATTGCATCACAAAAAAATATTTTTTGTATAGCATTTGCATGGCATTCGCATTTTTCGGATTGAGTTTGATAGTTGAACGAGTCTAAGTAAAATCCGAATATTGGAGCTTGATTGGACCTTAAAATCTACCTAATTAACAGGAACCTTATAGGAACTGGGATTGAGGTACTTCAGGTCTAGTTGAATTAATTCTTTGAGGATCACGAGACTTGGTTCAATGGATTCTTGTCTTCCTAAGTAGAGTATTTCGGAGCATACACACGACTCTTGTTGATAATGATCTAACTTGGACACCTGCACCTTTCACATGACTCAACTCAGTTGGAGTGGTGAGGGGATTGGATTTGCCAATATGAGACACATACAGGTGGAAACACTTGTCCTCCTCTAGGGAGGTAAGTGCACCCCAACCCATCTAGTGATGATGAGTTTCGAGGATAGGAGATCGTGGGTTGCAATAAAGCTTCAAAAGAGGGATAGTCTACTGGCTCACGAGGAAAAAATTCCTATGTAAATGCTGCTGTATATAGTATTCAAAAAAAGCAAAAGCAAAAACTCCAAAAAAGTGGACATGCCTATACAAAAATAAAAATGCCTGCCAGAGTGTACATATGTGTAAAGTCAAATAAGCAAGCTTGAGCTTCAAAGTCAAACCATGTGAGCATGCAGCTAGATGACTTGACTACACTGGTCTTGCATCCTAGGATAGGTAGCTACACTGGCTACCATCCATTCTTCTCTTCACCCCCTCCTCTTGAGCTGGTTGCCACTTGAACTTAGAAGGGAATACCCTGCTCCTTGAGGGATGAGTTGTTGGATTGGGGAATCATTGGGTTGTTATATTGGAGAAGTCAGTCTTTGTCATTTCAGTTGGGAAGAGCCACCATCACTTACACTGTACGAGTCAGATTCATAGTCGTAAGGGTTTGCGTATGAGTAGAAGTATTTCTGACCTGGCTATTAAGGAGACTTGAGCAGAGTATTGGGATTTTCGAGGACTATTGGATTTCAAATTCGGTTCTCATTAAGGTTCCGTCCGCACTAAAATTCCAAAGGTCCGACTTAAGCTCCAAACTTTGATTTTGTGAAGACAAGTTTGATAATTAAATTTAATCCACCTTCTTCTTTTTCTTTTCTTTCTTTTTCTTTCTGCACTTATTGCATAAGTGTTTGCTAGGGACTAGCAAAGTAAAGTATAGGGGATGATGAATCAATATTTCATCATCTTTATTCTATCATTTTGGCCTCAAAAACCCTAGCAAATGCGTGTAAAAACCCTTAATTCCAGCATCTTAGCATTCATGCATGTGCGTGTAAATAGTGTATAAAATACAGTTTTTAAGCCAAAATTATAGAATAAATAAAAGAAAAGAAAAAGAATAAAATATTATAAATATTTTATGACCCTAAACCCCGAGACCTAGGCATCTCGATGACTAGGTCGACAAGGAATAAAGTAGGGGGAGATAAGGGCCAAAATACAATAAAATACATGTTGTTCAATTCATTCTTTAGTCATTTTGGGACCTATTTTTGGTTCCACTTTTTATACCTCAAATAAAGAAACTTTGTACATTACAGTTGTAGATAATTAAATAAAGAAAAATATAAAATTGATTTCATACAAAAATAATGTACAGATAAAAAGTTATGATCTGAATAAGATTTCAAAACTCTAACTTCCCAAACCCGTATCTTGCAAATAAAAACTCGAAATGTACCAAACTCACTTTAATTGTATATAGTTTAAAATAAGCTATTTAATGGCAGTGGTTTTGTATTTTTCCGAGTTACGGTTTGAAAGTTGAGTTTTGGACCCCTACTTGTATACTTGTACAGATTAAAATATTCATTTTATTATTTATTCATTATTTTTATAATTCTATATTTTTATAATTTTTTAAATATTATTTATAATATATATGTACATTAAATCAGAATAAAAACTCAAAGAAAACTCAAAATAAAAATACTTGTATATCACATACACAGGTATAATACCTATATACATACCTATAGTATTAATACTTTAATTTTATAAAGTATACAAATTACATCAGAAAAATAAAATAAAAATATATTTAAGTGTATAAAAATACTTTATAAATTTATAAAATAATAAACAAAAATATTAAAATTTAATTCACAAAATAAAAATAAAATAATAAAATATATAATTGTATATACCTATATAGCCTATAAAAGGCAACTCTTATTTTTATACCTCATAAAAATAATTAAAAATCATGATAAAATACCTTATAAAATAATAAACACTTTTCATTAAATAACAAAAAATTAAATAAATCGTTTACTATTTTAAGTTAATTTTTAAAGTATTTTCAGGAGGTTTTTCCTGGTTGGTCCACGTGGACCAACCAGGTGCCAGGCCCAGTTGACCCCGGTCAACTGGTCATCCTCCCCATGTGCGCCGTGTCAGACCTCGTTCTTGACCCTATTTCTCGATTTTTTCGAGGTCAAGTCTTTCACCCATTTGTGACGCTTCCTTCTGCGAAGTTGTTCCTCGACCATCTCTCATCCGCGCCCAGCGATTGCCTCGAGGATTGGATCACTGTGGCGCGCCTGCCTCGTCGTTCTTTGAGCCCCTTCACCATAGGGTCAAACTCCATATAACGCACCCCGACCTTCGATTCAAATTTTGAACCCCTCATTCTAGGTTTAGCTCCCATCTCTTGTGCCCGATCACTCAAGGAAGGTGACAGCTTCCCTCGGAGCGATTCAGGCCGGTCGAGCGAAGCCCGAGGTTGCTCCAATCACCTCCGCCACCACTGCTGGTGTTGAGGTATATCCCTCCGGTGTTCAGCCGTTGAGGCAGCCTCTTTTCCCTTTATTTCTTGTGCATTTTCTTCTCCTTAGTTTTAGGATCAAATCCCCCACGAATCTTCCATTTTCATCGATTGAATCACCCGAACGCACACCTCGCCGGAGTGCTCCTCCGGCCGACCACCGTACACCGCCGTCTACGCACCATCTCCACCTCCGCGAGGTCCATGCATTTTGCCCTGGACCCTCTCACGACTTTTTGCAAGTCAAAGCTCGTTGACTCGAGCCTGGGAGCATTTTTGCATCTCGTCGGAGCTCCGCGGAGCTCTCCAGCTCCGCCGCCCTCCCTCGCGAGCCTCGGCCGTCGCCGAGGCCTTTTGAAGCTACCAGGACATAGCATCGAACTCCAGGAGCCCCCCAGCCCTTTTTGAAGCCCAAAAGACCACCGTAGGACGGAGCTAGAGCTCGGAGAAAGTCGCCTCGCCGGCGCTCGTCCACTGTTCTTGCTCCGACCTTCGGAGCTGTTGGATCGAGGCTGAGGCTCCAGGCGATCAGCCACCGTTAGATCGTGCCAAGCCCCCACCATCAGATCTTCAGCCAGAGATCTAATCATCGCCGTCCAACGCGAAGCATCATCGGCCATCAGATTTGTGCCACGTGTTCAAGTGAATCTTCCCAGCCGTTGGATCGCTCGCTTTGGGTATTTTGCAGTCTCTACCCTGGGTATTTTTGTATTTAATATTTAGTATTAAAACATTCATATGTTGTTCAAATATTTTTGTAATATTTACAGTCAAACCCCACACTTTCCATTATTACAACAGGTCCTTCGTGACATCACCTCCCGTGCCTGTGCGCGTGAGGGGACGTGGCATTTTGCAGAGGAACCCTCAGCCATTTTGCTATTTAGATTTAGTCCAGGAACTTTTGGATCACCTGTATTATTTTTGGGTAAATTGCAAGTAAGCCCCTAGGGTGTTTGGATATTGTAGTTGGGTCCTTCCCAGGCGCGTGCCAGTCATGCGCTCGGGTGGGTATTTTGCAGGTGTGCCCTTGCCGCTTTGAATATTTGTAATCAGTACTAGAAAGTTATTTATTAGTTGTATGTTTTGTGTAAAAATTACACTTTGGCCCCTGTATGTTTGCTTATTTGCACTTATGCCCTTGCCGGTAGTGTAGTTTCTTGATGTTGTTTGTATTTATTTCATGCATCTATAAATTGCTAAAAATCACCAAAAAATACTATAGGCTTCTATTTGCTTGCTCATTGATGCTATATTTTTGCATTGCATTTTTATTGCATTTTCATATTTATTTAAAATAAAAAACATGCATTTTCAGCACTGTTTGCATAAGAAAATCCATAAAAATTATAGAAACGTTTTGAAAAAATCCAAAAAAAATTATATTTTGCTTATATTATCATATTTTAGAGTCAGTCCCAAAATCATTAAAAATTTCAAAACAAAAACCTTAAAAATTAAAAACCCCTAAAAACTTCATAAAAATCTTAAAAATCCTAAAGAAATCTTAAAAACATAAACTCAGTTTCTGTAGTTTCCTTATTTTATTATCTTTATTTTAAAATTAATTTGAGGAATTTTGGATACTGTGTGTTAATTTTTCTCCTCATTTAATTTTGGCCAGTAGGTTAGTTCACTGTTTACTTGTATTCTCACTTTTAAAAATATCAAAAATATTTAGAAAAATCTCCAAAAATCACAAAAACAGTATAAAATCATAAAAAGACCAAAAACACTTGATTTCCTGATTTTTGTCTATTTTTCCTTATTTTTATAAATTCTCATTCCTCTCTTTCCTTATCTTGTGTATATATATTCTATTATTGAAAAAAAATATAAAAATTAAAAACCCACAAAAAAATTTTGCATATTGGTAGACACTTAATCACATATCACACACACACACACATACACACCTTGCTTGATCTATCCTTCCTTGCTCCCTGAGTTCTACCTCTACATACTTACACCTATACATCTTTCATGTAGAGTTATAATAAATTTTAACTCCACATCTATTTTCATTGCTTGAATTATTTGATTGTGGGGTTCATTGTTGACTTTAGTTCGGATTTCTGCATGGTCGACGTATCAACTGAGTTCCCGCCTTGTGTGGAACTTAAGACCACCGAAATTCGGCTAAATCAGGTAGACAGAGGGAAATGAATGAATATACAACATGATGGATGTACAAAGGATCAAGAAGGTCGAAAGCAAACCTTCTTGCGGGACCGCTGAGGGATAGATCTGACAAGGTGCAGGTCGACACCGGGGTCCTCAGATGACACAAATCGATCAGGGTCGATAGGGTGAGGGTCCTCAGTGGCCCTAGGGTGCGAAGGCACAGATGGAGTAGTGGAAGAAGTACGACTAGGTCCGGCCTTGGGAGTCTCGCTGATATCAAAGTGAAAAGGGACGAACTCATCATCATTGGAAGAAGTCTAATCAGTGTCGTCCTGTGAGGTCTCGTCCAGGTCAAAACCAAAAGGAACAAACTCATCAGTGGAAGTAGTCAAACTCTGTTCATCCTCAATAATCTCAACCGGATCATCGTTCTCATCAAAAGACCCAAATTCTCGAATAAAAGCAACCAAATCAAATTTGACCTTTGTCTCATCAGTGTCGAAGTGAACAGGAACTGACCCATCAGCGAAAGTAGTCGAGTCATGTCCATCATGTCTAGTCTCAGGATCTGCCCTCCACTCAATGGTATCAATGGTGTAAATCACGTAGATGTCATCGACACAACGCCAAGTCCCAAAAGAAGGAACTCCGAGGTCCATGCTTTCCAAGTCTTCCTCCTTGGAGAGAAATTCTTGGGTCTCAGTGGAATCCAATAAGCAACAAAATTCTCTGATAGTCTCATCAAGGTCATGGTCCTCAGGGTCAACCAAGATAGGTGAAGGTGCATCAGGTGCAGGTCTCTGGTCAACTGTGGGTGCAGTGATCAACACTTCGCTCTCATCAACTGGACGAAAGAGAATCTCTCCTGATCCATAATTAATAACGATCCTCGCAGAAGCAAGGTATGGTCGTCTCAGGATGATTGGAGAGTGCTCCCCTGTGGAGGTCTCCATGGGCAATACGACGAAATCAACATTGTAGCTCGTGCCCTGAATCGAGATGATGACATTTTCAAGGATACCCTTCGACCTCTTTACTGATCCATCGACAAACTGAATGATCATCCCGATTTTCTTTAGAGCCCCTAAGTGAAGAGACTATACTAGCGAGAAAGGTAATATGCTAATCGAAGCAATACCTTCGAGGAGAGTGTGATCACATGTGAAGTCAGAGATGGTGCAGCTAATGAAAGGTGTGGTAGTGTTCCTCTTCTTAGGAATAGGACAGTGTGTGATGGCGTGGGCAGTGGCCATGGTCAATATATGCCACTCAGATCTTCTCATTTACTTTCTCTTCTTGGGAAGAGGAGCAGATAAACATGTCATGGCCTGTTGAAGTGGGGGCATGGATAATCTCATGAATGGTGGCCACAACTTCGGGTTCAGTCAATATTTTTTTGAATTTTTGGACCTCCATACAAGGGAGGAAGTCAGAATTAACATATACACGAGGTATGCCAAGAGCAGTATGTACAGTGGCATCCTCGGGGTCAAAGGTGGGACTAGATGTGAGAGGTTGTGAGGTCAAAGGATCTGGCAAATGGAACCTCTCCTCACAATCCGACTCAACCAAAGGTCTCCCGAACTCTTTTTGGATTTTTAAAATTTTCTCATTTTTTTGTGTTTTGGGCGATTGCTAGATCTCATGGAAATCCTCGAGTGAACCCATATCATTAAATGGTGGAATATCATGGTTGCTCTTATTTATGCTAGTGAGGTTGTCAATCCTCTGTCTCATATGATCCATCATATGGTTCAAGTGCTCAAGGGTGGACTCCATGAAAGGTGATTCAAACAAATCAGTCTCGGGTGGAGGTGAAGGGAAATGTGAATGTGGGTGTGGATAAAAATCCGAGGTCCGATACTGTGGCTGAGGAGGATATGTACAAAAGTCAGGAGAAAAGTCCTCCTGGAAAAAGGGAGGTGGACCGACTGGAGTGAACGAAGGATCCACAAAGTTCAGATAAAACACACTATAATCGGCCATCTCGAAACAAGAGAAAATGGTAGTCGGGAGATCACGAAGGTCAAGTCAAGAGAACTGAGAAACAAGGCGCAAATGCGCAGAGATGATGTAGAATACACACAAACAATCACAAACAAAACTCACACAATACAAACCCTCAGTTCACCTACTCAACTCGGTAGAGACCGATAAAGTCGGTCTTTTTATCTTTTCTGTTTTAGAGTTAGGTGAGAAGTCCAAAATTTATACAAACACTTAGTGGCTAAAAATGGGATTTTGGCACTAATCTTTTGTGTGTGCACGAGCAAGTAAAAGTGAGGATAATTAGGGGATTGCTCGCCCCAATATAAGATTTTTTTCTTTTGTTAAATTTCAGGGTCAAGTAATATTAGCAGTCTCAATTTTATTAGTTATCATTTTTTTGGATTTTTAATAAGAAATGCACAAGCCTATTAAGGATTCGATTCCTTTAATCACCTACGTGATCAAAATCAGAGGTAGAGAGGCGAAAAACCAATGCAAGCGGCAAATCAATGATGTATGCTAAAGAGAAATGCTCACATTGCCTCCAGTACTCTACATGCAAAGATGATCAGCAGAATTGAAACTTATCTATATGCAAATACAAGTCGATGAAATCGCCCTAGGATGAGAATCTGCTATTAGCGTAAAGCACAGTTTTCAAAATTTTGACTAGATCCAAATGTTCTCTATAGGAGCATGTAATGGTGATTAGTGTGTTTGGACCTAATACTATCGACAAGAAGATCCTAATTCTAAGGGCTCAATCACACAAATAAAGAAAATAAAACCGGAAAACGAAGGAAAAAAGGCGATAAAAACCACGATAAAACCGACGAGGCCCCCAAGGAAACAATCCTTTGGGCACTGGACCTCGTAAAGTGTGTAGAGTCTTGATAGTCATGTTTAAGTTGCAAATCAATTGTCTCTCTCTCACTTAAATTACACAAATATATGCAATAAAATAAAATGCACAAAATTTATCTTTAAACACTCCAAGTCCTCCTTTGTGCTAGGTTCGAGCCGCCTCACGTGGGTGCGTAGGTGCTTTAAAGAGGAGCTCCTCCCTCGGTCAGCGTACCTCGCACAAAATCCAACAAGGAGATGGTTAGACAATTCAACAAGATATATCAAAAATAGAGAAAAGAAATGAAGCAAAAATATAGATAAACAATCACAGTTAAGAATGAGTACCAATCTAAACATTGTCGCTCCCCGGCAACGAGGCCATTTGTTTAACCCAAAAATCTGTGATCTTAAGTTCCACACAAGGCGGAAACTCAGTCGCTGAATCGACCACACGAAATCCAGATTAAAACAACAATTAACCCACAACAAAGATCAAGCAATGAAAAGCGGTGCAGAGTTAAAATTTATTATAACTCTACAACAAAGATGTGTATAGGTGCAAGTATTTGTAGAGTGTCGAACACAGGAAGCAAGTAGGTAGATCGTGGCAATCAAGCTCTAAAATGAATGTGATCAAATGTCTATATATGTGCTATTTTTTGTGGGGTTTTAATTATATATATTTTTTAAATTTTGATTTTAAATTTTGATTTTTAATTTATTGATTTTGTATTTTCTTTTTATGTTTTATATGTTTATATTTCCTTTTTCTATTAAATAAGATATATATACAATAAGGGAGGAGAGAGATAATATATTTATAAAAATAGGTAAAATAAGCAAAATTCAAGAAAAAAGATATTTTTGTGCTTTTAATTTTCTAATGTTTTTGTGATTTTTCTATATTTTTTTCTATTTTTTGATATTTTTAAAATCACAAAAACTCAAAACAGGGACTAAAATAAAGATCCGAAATCAAAATGGAGATGAAAAATGTCAAGCAGTAACTAAAATTTATAATAGAGGAAATTTAGTAATAGAAAACACGATTTTTAGGTTTTTTTATCGATTTTATAATTTTTATGAAGACTTTTAGAGTTTTTCTATTTTTATGGGTTTCTTTTATATTTTTTAGTGTTTTTTTGGTCTAAAGCTAAAAGATGAAAAAATACGCAAAATAGTTTTTTTGGAATTTTTCAAAAACTAATTTTTATGTCTTTTTTAATGCAAGAAGTGAAGAAAATGCATGTTCTTGAATTTTTATAAAAAATAAAATGATGCAAAAATGCAAAATAAAAATATGGCGTAATAGAGCAATGTAACAGGAAGTCAAGGTAATTTTTTAGGATTTTTTCAGATTTTATAGATGCAAGAAATAAATAAAGACAATAAAGAGAAACTACACTACTAGCAAGGGTATTTTTGTAATTAGAAGAAAGTTCCAGGACCAAAGTGTAAATTTCACGGAAAGTTATAACGCAAGCAAAATGTTTCTGGACCAATTACAAATAAGCAAACCCCCAGGAGCTTCCCTACAAAATTGCCAAACCCCCCGTACACGCGGCACGTGACCTAGTAGGGAGAAATATATAGTATTCCAAAATCTGAGTGGGTGATATGCAAAAAGTACAAAAGTTTTATAACTACACTTGAAAGTCTCTGAATCTAGTTGAAATATCCAAAATAGCAAGGGCCCCTGCGCAAAATACCCCCACCCCATGTATGCAAGTCACATGCGGTAACATGGCCATGGACCCATTTGCAAATGAGGAAAGTGCATGGGGGTTTCGCAAATATTACAAAATTTTAAAATGGCAAATTAAAGTCTAAATAGGAATTATTAAATACAAAATTTGGCAGGGAAGAAAACGTAAAATACCCATACCTGGGGCAAATCGGACGGTGGCAGATCTTTCACTTATGCCACGTGTCATGCTCACACGCCATGATACCGCTTCAGATTCGACGCCTAGGATTGGATCTCTGCGAGGAGATCAACGGTGTCTTCTTGATTCAATCGGATGTCATCTGCTCACCTGGGCTGGCACTCCTGATCCGACGGCGGGGAGGCAGTGACGACGAACGGGGAAGAAGCTCCGCCGGAGCGAACTTCTTCCTGTTGTGACTCTCCTCTCCGGCGTCCCTTGACGCTCCAAAAATGATAGAAGTATTTCTGCTTGATTGGCCGGGGGAGACAAAATGGGCGGAGGATCACCGTAGACCCGCCACGAAACCAGAGAAGGTGGCGGCCCCAGGATACTCTGGCCAATGACAAAATCCTCTCCCAGGTGCGCTTGAAGTCCAATTACCTGCAAGAGAATTCAACAGGGTCGCAGGCAAATTGACGCGACCTCCAGTGGTCAAAAGAGGTGGAGGACAGCGTGGAAGGGCACTCACCGGAGCAAACTCCAACGAGGGGTGGTTAAGGTGAAGGGATCGACGGGAAACGGAAATGATGATGGGGATCAAACCTAAGACTACAACGAAGTAAAAAAATGCAAGAAAATGAGAAGAAAATGGATACCTCGATGGCTGGGAACCAGAGATATGGACCTCGATCGTCGGAGATAGGTGGAACACACCTAAAAATCGCCTCCTCGATCAACCTGATGGCATGAGGGAGTTGTCACCTCTTTCCTTCTTTCTAGCGCAAAAGGAGGAGAGAGCAGCAGTCAAAAGGGGTTCAAGGATGGAAGAAGGCGACGAGAGGTTTTTGAACAAGGTTGCTCTGGCGCTCCAAAGCTCGAGGCAGAGCAGAAAATGCAATGATGCACTGCCCAGGACAAACATAGGGCGTGCATGCTGGATTATCGAGGAGCAAAAATGCAGAAGGCATCGACACGAAAGGATGAAAGCTTTGACCTCGAAAAATCTGCAAAGCCGGGGCGAAAACAAGGTCTGACAACACAGCAGGAGGCGGGTCACAGAGTTGACCTGCGGTCAACTCTCGGACCCTCCTGGTTGGTCCACGTGGACCAACTAGGAAAAATCCTGGAAAAATTATTTGAAAATTCATTTAAAAACAATAAATGGTTTAATTAATTTTAGATTATTAAATGAAAAAATATTTATTATTTTCTCATTATTTTATTATGATTTTTATTTATTTTTTTGAGTTATAAATTTACAAGTTACCTTTTAAGGCTATGTATAGGTATATTTATCTATATAATTTACTATTTTATTTTTATTTTGTATATTTAATTTTATTATTTTTGTTTATCATTTTATAAATTTATAACTTAATTTTATACAATTAAATATATTTTTATTTTATTTTTTTGAAATATTTTCTACAATTAAATAAATAGATGTATTATTTATATTGGTATAGTTATAGGTATTTCATCTATGTATTGTATATAAGTATTTTATTTTTGTGTTTCTTTGTGTTTTTATTCTTGTTTTAATATATAAATATATTATAATTAATATTTACAAAATTATAAAAAATAAAAGTATAAAAATAATGAATAATAAATAAAATGAATATTTTAATCGGTATAAGTATATAAGAGGGGTCCAAAACTCAACTTTCAAACCATAATTCCAAAAAAATACAAAATCACCTTCATTAAATATCTTATTAAATTTTATATACAATTAAAGGTAATTTTGTTACATTTCAAGTTTTTATTTGAGAGATACATGTCTGGGAAGTTAGGATTCTAAAAACTTATTCAGATCATAACTTTTTATCTGTATATTATTTTTGTATGAAATTAATTTTGTATTTTTATAAATTTAATTATCTATAATTTTTATGTACAAAGTTTCTTTATTTGAAGTATAAAAAGTAGAACAAAAATAGGTCCTAAAATGAATAAAGAATGAATTAAATAAAATGTAATTTTATTGTATTTCGGCCCATATATCCCCCTACTTTATTCCTTGTCGACCTAGTCATCAAGATGCCCAGGACTCGGAGTTTCGGGTCATAAAATATTTGCAGTATTTTATTCTTTTTCTTTTCTTCTCTTTATTATATAATTTGGCTTTAAAAATCACATTTTGTGCACTATTTACACAATGATGCATGGATGATAAAATGCCTAAATTAACGCTATTTACACGCATTTACTAGGGTTTTTAATGTCAAAATGATAGAATAAAGATGATGAAACAGAGATTCATCATCGACACGATGTCGAAATGATATCGATACGACCCTCCATGCTCTATGGTATGCTTCTCCTATAAGAGGGCACATATGGAGCAATGGCAATGCTGAGTGAGTGCATGGATGAGCAGATGGGAAGGGCAAATGGCAGGAGCCATGATGACGTTAATCATGAGGGTTTATTCTCCACGGTGTTAAAAGTGTCTTGTTGATCAAAGAAGAAAGATTAGGAGGTTGTTTCTTTGATCCTTCAAGGCGATGACATGTTTACGAGGGTTGTTTCATGTGAAGCTGGATTTGTGACGGTTGTTTTATATGAGGATACCTATGCCGGTGGTTGTTGCGCAGACTGATTATGAGGTGCAACGATGGACAAATTATGGAAATAAGAGATCACTCACAGTGGTGAAGATGAAGAATCGAAGCACGCTATAACTTGACAAAACGAGGGAGGACTCAGGAGGCGGCAATATTTATGGAAGTTGGAAGGAAAAGAGAGGGGGAGGTGGTGTTGATGATAGCATCAATGATGTAGGGGGAGGAGGGGCACGCTTACTGAAAGGGGAGGGGGGAAAGAAATTTTATCGAATTGGGGACGACACGAAAATATTTTCCAGAATAGGGATTGAAGGATATTGAGAATACTTAAGCGCATCACGGAAGCACGTCGATCGCATCATATGCAATTGGAACAACTAGTCGCACTAGTCGCTAGATGCGGCGTAAATTAGAATTTTTTAAAACTAAAGATGAAACCACATGATCACAAGAACACTTCTCGGATCGTTTCATCAAACCACAAAGTATAAGGAATACCTCTTGAAGCATGGTTGTGATCGTGAGATCCCAAATGAGAGATCCTCCTGTCTCAAGTCCGATCCACGAAGAACGCACTTGCGGGCACGATGATGAGTCGCGTTCCTCCCGCAATCCTCGATGAAGATCCAAGCGATAGATCCCCTTATTTCGTCAAACGAAATCTGTCATCTTCCTTTAGAGTAAGCAACTCCAAAGAAGAAGGAGATCCTCGAGTCGTCGAAGGCGAAGGCCGAGAAGGTCTCTCCTTTCTATACATAAGATGGACGACCATCCTTTTGGAGGAGAGAAAGAGAGAGGGCGAGAATATGAGAGAGAGAGTTGTAACCTTGTACAACTCTTGATAATGTACCTAGAAAGGCTAGGCTAGCCCTCCTTTTATATTAGTTTAGGATCCAATGGATCTCAATCCATGGGACACATAGATCCAACGGCCATGCTTGATCTATGTAATAATCAATGGCTATGATTGTTGTAGGCTAAAATCAACAACATCAATTTATATTTAAATTAAATATATGTTGCAACATTATCAATACAATTTAATTTAACATAAATTAACAAACACAAGATAATAGGATAATAATAAAATGGGATGATAATCCACCCCAAATAGATGGGGCGCTACCCATGACCAAGTCAGGGGTGACGCCACCTCATTTGAGTGATTTTTATCCATCCCTTTTATTTAATCCAATTATCTTTAATTTGTATGCAATATTATTCACTAGATTAATTCATAATTAATCAGTGAATATCCATTGCAAAATTACCCATCAAATTAATTCCAATATAATTTGTGAATATTTCAATCATGCCATTGATAAAAATGCGAATCATATTCACAACCCAAACTGATTTGTAAATTACATTACCAATTAATTACTTAATGTGAATCCAATTCACATCAATAATTAACAAATGCTATTTACATAGTTTCTCTCCCTCTAATATATTATAAATCATATTTATAATATATATGATTAATATGGATAGTGCTATCCACATTATTCATATCCATGATAATTAAATCATATTTAATCATCTTAGATCTCTCATGTGCCCAAATAACATGAATCACATTCACGTTATTCATATCTTTGATAATTAAATCACATTTAACTATCTTAGATATCTCTTCTTATAATATGAATCAAATTCATATTATTCACGATAATTTAATCATATTTAATTATCCATTTTCTCGATGCTTGGATACAGAAATCATCTAATGAATTATTCTTGAACTCCTTCAAGAATAATGTGCTTTCTCCGCAGATACTTGGAGATAAGGACATGGCGATTGTATTGTTCCATGTATAGTGACTTGGATGTTGAGATTTCATCTCAAATCCAGATCTTGCGAACCTCCCATAGATGCTTGATTAAATCAAGACCGCAAATCTAATCTTCTCATTATTTCTGAATCTCATTCAGACCAATGTCCAACACTTGGACTAAGATCAAATTGCTTCTCTACTGAAAGGAGTCACTAAAATCCAGACCTGTTACATAACTCCCTCGGAATGGAAGCGTCATTGATATACAATCGTTTATGATGACATCACCCTCAGGTATTCCCAATACCTGTACATCCTGCATACTGGAAGACCTATGATCAACCCGAAGATCAAGATCAATTTTATACTGTCTTCTTCAGGGTTTTATCAATAAGTTTCTCATTTGATCATTGGGATTTAGTATCGATCATATACTTTCCAAAAGCATGTATCAAACCTAGGTCTTGAGCATATACTTTCCAAAAGTATATATCAAACCTACAAATTCAGTCAAGCTTCCAAAGCGAGACGATCGTGGACGGAATTTGATTCTTCCCAATATCTCATGAGTGAGCTCATGTCTTTCGGTTCAGTAGTGGACATGTACGATCCCTTTGAGAGATCGTATTACTCATATGCCCTTACAAGCACACCAGCGTGCCGGTGTATAGACCTTGGTTAGGTCATCAACCTATTGGTCTGCCAAATGTACACACTCAGACATATAGTAACACATTTGTCTCCGGTCAGAGGATGCGTGCCTATGCTGTGACAGCATTTAACATAGGACTTAGGTTATCTCGATCTCGTTAAGTCAACCCATTGACCTAACTTATCTGACACCTCTGAATCTCTATTCCTATGCAGAGGACCTGCATCAAGAGGTCAGTCAGATATCAGCCTATGTGAGAAAGGATTGCCATCTCCTACTCAGGCTGGAGATCACATCTTAACAATCATTTGACGGTGCTTGATGAGTCCTCAATCTAACTCTTTAGATATTCATCCAAGCACCAGCCTCTATGATTCAATAATGGAATCAACAGCTGTATGATCATTAAGATAGCCATGGTACATAACCCTAATTGTACAGAGGGACCTATTATGCAAATTATTTATTCTTCATTTCAGATCAGGGAATGATATTTGTAATAACATTTATTGTATAATGGCTCGCCATGGGCTCACATGTCCAACAATCTCCCACTAGTCCAAAGAGCCATTAATGGGCTAATCATTAAACCCACACTCATGTGACAATCATAGGCTATTTATAAATAACTAGGTAAGCTGATCAGTCACTCTGTTCCCAAAAGACTATGCCAATATCTTTTACGGCACTTGCATATCCATAGGTAACAGTGCTCGCATCCAATGCGAATGTTGCATCTTATGCAACCAATACTCAATCTTGATAAAGCAATTATAGTGTCCTTGACACTATTGCTCAGTAATTATTAAAATCAGTATTCCCATAATCCTTATCAGAATACCCTTATTTCGGGAGATCACTATCTCTTAAGGTATTCACAGTTAAGACCTTTTAGATCTCAATCTATAAAGTCTTAAGCTTTTGAAGATATGACTTTGAGATCACTATCTCAAAAATCTTGTCATCTATGAAGATTTTGTTATTACTGCAATCAAGTGTTTTTCTCTCCATAGTAGGATTGGCAACACTTTACTACTCCCACTGCATGGCAGATATCTGGCTTTTGTACACATCTAGCATACACTTAGCCTCTCTTAACTGATGCACAAGTGTAAGCAGTTCTAGCATTCACTTCTTCAACTCTTTGAGGTGTTATCCCTTTAGATAGGTTAGTACCAAATCTTAAGGGAAGGAGGCCTTTCTTGAAATTTTCAAGAATGGAATATGTCCAAGGTGTACTACAAATGTGATAGTCCCAACACCCTCTTTTCTTTGCTTTTTGAACAACTTCAGAACTAAGATCTTAAGAGGTATTCTTGAGATCATATCTCAAGGTATGGAATAGACAGTCTATAAGACACTTATTATCATCCTTATATCATTCCAAATGATTAGGATATTATCTACATTTAGCACGATGAACACCATGGCACTCTCACTAAGCTTCACATGGTACATCAAGATTCTATTTGAAAGTATAACATTTATAATTTCATCAAATCTTATGTTCCAACAACAAGAAGCTTATTTGAATCCACAGATGGATTTCTTTAGCTTTCACACCTTACTTTCCCAAATCATGAAGCCCTGGGGCTACTTCACGTGAATATCCTCAGAGAGATATTCTTAGAGGAATGCAATCTTGATTTTCATCTTGAAGATGCAATAGTCAAGTTGTGTAGCTAAGGTTAGCAATATTATGATGATTTTTAAGTATGGTTACCGAAGAGCAAGTCTCATCGCAAGCAATTTCTTCTCTTCCGGTGTGTAGCTCATGGCTACGAACCGAGCTTTGAAGGTCTCCACTTTCTCATCAGGTTCCCTTTCTCTTGAAGATCCATTTACACCTTAATGGGTCTAACCCTTATAGGTGGATCCTCTAGAGTCCATATACAACATTTGTATATGAGGTCTACTTTAGACTTTATTGCTAATATCCATCTTTCCATGTCATGATCTTCAGGAGCTTCATCACATGAAGTCCGATCATTGTCAGACCTAATCGACACATGGAATACATAGTAAAACTCATTTGAAGAGGTATTAGTGTTTCATCTTTAATTGTCCTTTTAGTTTCCGATTCAGGAGCCTCATTATCTTCTCAAGATTAAATGAGTTCCTTCACTTCATTTTCATCTTGATTCTCAAGAGTCTCAATCCTCCAAGAATCACATTCTCAGAGATGAGATCTTTTAAGAATCTCAAGGTCATAAAGTAGGTATTCAATACCATCCTTTATTTTCCTAATGAAGTAGCACTCTCCAGTGCTTAATTCCAGCTTACTTGCATGGAATCTTATTAAGGATATATAGTGTAATCTCTACTACATATATACCTGGAAACTAAGAGGTAATTATGCTAAAATTCATCATTGATCAAATCATGTCACACATGATCCAATTGTATCTCCCTACAACTCCATTGAGTTTAGGTGTGTTAGGAGGATTGAGATAGAAATGATATTCATATCTCCATAAGGTATTCTTTGAATTTTATCTAACAGGTACAAGCTACCTAGGTTAGATCAAATTCATTTCATCTTTCTTCAAACTTTGGTTCTAAACCAAAATTGTGAAATCTTTGAACATTTCAAAGGTTTCTCAGGTGAAGAGGAGAAATCTCATATCATATATAATCATCAATAGATATCACATATCCATAATGTTTACTATGATATAGATGATCTGCATACATCAATATGTATGAGATCTTGAATACCTTGACATCTTACACCTTTCCCAGAGAAGGGTGTATTGGACATTTTACTTTGAATACAATATTCATAAGTATGTATGATTTGAAATTTTAGACATTCTAAAGTTTCATATCTTACTAGTCTATTGATCAAATCAACAGACAAATGTCCAAGGCTTGATGCCAGATCATTGCCAAATGATCTTCATCCTCCTATTGATCTTATAAGGTTTGATTTTTAGTATTAGAAATCTTAATGAACCATTCATTAATTTTCTAATTTTGTGGAGTCCACTAGATGTTAGATTACTATCTGAAATATTTCCATCATAACTCTTTATGATAGTTTTATCTCAGAGTTCATGTTTATTTCCAACATTT
The DNA here is from genome assembly GCA_037367405.1 of Ottelia alismoides. Taxonomy (NCBI): domain Eukaryota; kingdom Viridiplantae; phylum Streptophyta; class Magnoliopsida; order Alismatales; family Hydrocharitaceae; genus Ottelia; species Ottelia alismoides. The sequence goes on along the minus strand of JAZKJV010002638.1, from coordinate 383,146 downwards.
GGAAACAAACAATGAGTGTATTCTAGTATCTAGGTCATAGAGACATTCTCCAAGACTAAGGGCTCTCCGACTGAGAATATGAAGTCTATCTATCCAACAGAGATTGCTGCAACAATTACAGCAATATCCATGTAGATGACTACTAAACCTTAAGATCACATTTCTAATCTTCTAATATATATATATGCAACCAATTGTAAATGTCATTAGAAGATTGGGATACAATTATCAGACTTATCTTATGAAATAAGAAAGTCAGAGTCAATGATTATATGTAGATTATTCTGATGCTCTATCTGAGTCCTTTACTACGGATTTTAGACAGATTTGATAGTCATACTATCAACACATCAACTTATTGCAGTATTGGCATTCATCCAACTCTTTGGGTGTCATATGGAAGTCACAGAAGTACAATCAACTCTTTGACTTTTCTTCTCACATGGGTCCGACCCACGCTTCCACTGTGCTCTCTTCATCTATAAACAACCATTGTTCAAGACAAAGAATCTCTTATGTTGAATTCAAAGGATTTCAATACAAGAGCATTTCAACATTTATACATGCTTCATTAAATTCATTCAAAATGATTATTATGAAGCTTCATGAATGACTTGAGTATAGATAGTAGAATGATGACACTCATCATATCTACATACATCATAAGTCTTAGAGACTTGGTTCAGGTAGGTATTCAAACATTTCGAATACATCATCTCTTTCGAGCACCATTCTGCATAATGCAGAGAACCATGTCAATCATGATTAAATGTCTAGAGCACATATGTATGCCAGAACATCTTCTTATATTTTATAAGGATTATTTGACAATTGTGATCATCATCGATATGTCACTTCCAAAGTACACTCGATGAAAGATCAAGACTATAGAGACATACAAACCCTAAGATGATGTCTTATTGTCTCATTTAATTGTCATTCCTCATTATGTTGAGGAAATTTGCACATTGCAACCACATACATTGTGTGTCCAATTGCAAGTACAATATCTGGATCACGAGTTCAATCCATGATATTTTACTGGTTATTATTGAGTATAACATTGAGTGGGTTTAATGAAGGATTATCTGAAATAAGAAATTTGCATAAGGGTATATATATTATATATACATGTTTTACTTTGATTTAGGAATTTTTATATCAAAGTTGTCTTGCCTTGTCAACAATGAAAGTTCATTCCCTTAATCACTTTCAATGTAAGAGATATACTTACCATTATATCTCAAGCAAGATCTGGGATCTCCTTTTCCATCTTTGTCACATCCCAATAATATGAGAACTTTCGACTCCGATAAAACAAGCGAGAACATATTCCGCCTTGCAAGTCCAACTTGCATTTCCCAATTCGGTCTTTAACACCCGAGCCCACCCCTAAGATGATGTTGACCCGTCATTAATTGAACCAACCGTCAACATGCTTAATACTCGCTACACACAATCCAATATCGCCCCAATAATACGAGGACTTGATATTGGAGTCACTACGTATACGGCCTTACTCTTTCGAGAAGCAAAGAACCCGATCCAATTAAATCATATACAGGATCTGTCACTTCGGACATACGTCTCCTATACACAACAACTGGCGACGGAATCCTTTGCCTTGACGAGAGACCATGGATGTCACTTATGTGATCCTCCATCTCATATTCAAATTGTATAATTAATTATCGTGAATCATATTCATATAATTAACTCTTCCAAGGGAAATACACATCTATTCATAATAGAGTGTTAATTGGATATAATTAATTTAATCACATTAAATTAATCATTAGTCCAATCATCAATCAACAAACTTGATTATTACTTGAATAGTAGGTATAATCTCAAAGTACGTATTATTCGAATTTTAATAATTAGAAAAATACACTCTGACTTCTCCGGCATTATCCAGTCCCAACCTGCTGTCATGGCCAGTACCGACGAGAGTGGGACGGACCACATACGTTGCAATTCGCGACCCCAATGCTCTCCGACTAGGCACCATATCCGTCTCGGGAAAGGATAATACCAGATAGATCATTATGTACTTTGAGATGCTCATCGGATTTTCAACCGAAATTATACCATATAATATATATCAAAACAATTTTGATTATATTATAAGGAGATTTGCTAAACAAATGCCCAATCCTATTCAAGCAAGAGGATTTTTCATGTAAATGTTGTCCTACAACTATTGTAGGATAAACTATAGTTTTTCATGAAATCAATGTTTGTTGATGGATTCAAATCAACCAATGATCAAGATCAAGTATCTTATCATTGTGGTTAGGCAAATGTCATTCAATAAAATAATTATCTATTTAAATATTTCACAAATATTTATCACTAATTATTTCAGAAAATTAACAATTAATTTTCATCATCATATTTGAATGACTTATCACATGGTTCATGATCAAAAGATGTCAATTTCCAACAGTGACCCCCAATCACTAAAATTAACTTATCTTGATCAATTTAAATCAAAAAAATACAAAATCAGTTTTCTAAGATTGCCAATTTGATTTATTAAAGAACCCAAGGGATAATTCACGTATTTCAAAGCGTATCTAAACAGTAATTAACTCATTAATCACGATTAGATCCGCAGTTCCCGCAACAGTGAATACATGCATATTCAAAAGGCTATATCTTGAGCAAATGAAGTCCAAATTACATAAACTCAGATCCTATGGTTTCCTCATTTAATGGGGAAAAATCCAATTGAAAATTTCGTCTTTAAACAATTTAAACAGAGCCGAAAAATTCAATTAAACAGAGGTGCCAAAATTGAAATGCGATAAAACTTTCGCGACCCTTTCAAACCCAAGTCATCTTAGGTCTATGGATCATATCCAAAACCTTATTCGACCTAAGGTTCTGATACCACTTGAAGGATATTGAGAATCCTTAAGCGCATCACGGAAGCGTGTTGATCGCATCATATGCAATCGGAGCAACTAGTCGCACTAGTCGCTAGATGCGGCGGAAATTAAAATTTTTTAAAACTAAAGATGAAACCACATGATCACGAGAACACTTCTCGGATCGTTTCAGCAAACCACAAAGTATAATGAATACCTGTTGAAGCGTGGTTGTGATCGCGAGATCCCAAACGAGAGATCCTCTTGTCTCAAGTCCGATCCACGAAGAACGCACTTGCGGGCACGATGATGAGTCGCGTTCCTCCTGCAATCCTCGATGAAGATCTAAGCGATAGATCCCCTGATTTCGTCAAACGAAATCCGTCGTCTTTCTTTAGAGTAAGCAACTCCAAAGAAGAAGGAGATCCTCGAGTCGTCGAAGGCGAAGGCCGAGAAGATCTCTCCTTTCTCTACATAAGATGGACGACCATCCTTTTGGAGGAGAGAAAGAGAGAGGGCGAGAATATGAGAGAGAGAGAGAGAGTTGTAACCTTGTACAACTCTTGATAATGTACCTAGAAAGGCTAGGCTAGCCCTCCTTTTATTTTAGTTTAGGATCCAATGGATCTCAATCTATGGGACACATAGATCCAACGACCATGCTTGGTCTATGTAATAATCATTGACTATGATTGTTGTTGGCTAAAACCAACAACATCAATTTATATTTAAATTAAATATATGTTGTAACATTATCAACACAATTTAATTTAACATAAATTAACAAACACAAGATAATAGGATGATAATAATAAAATGGGATGATAATCCACCCCAAATAGATGGGGCGTCACCCATGACCAAGTCATGGGTGGCGCCACCTCATTTGGGTGGTTTTTATCCATCCCTTTTATTTAATCCAATTATCTTCAATTTTTATGCAATATTATCCACTTAATTAATTCATAATTATTAGTGAATATCTATTGCAAAATTATCCACCAAATTATTTCCAAATTAATTTATGAATATTTCAATCATGCCATTGATAAATATGTGAATCATATTCACAAACCAAACTAATTTGTAAATTACATTTCCAATTAATTACTTAATGTGAATCTAATTCACATTAATAATTAACAAATATTATTTACATAGTTTCTCTCTCTCTAATATATTGTAAACCATATTTATAATATATGATTAATATGGATAGTGCTATCCACATTATTCATATCCATGATAATTAAATCACATTTAATCATCTTGGATCTCTCATGTGCCCAAATAACATGAATCACATTCACGTTATTCATATCTTTGATAATTAAATCACATTTAACTATCTTAGATATCTCTTCTTATAATATGAATCAAATTCATATTATTCATGATAATTAAATCATATTTAATTATCCATTTTCTCGATGCTTGGATACAGAAATCATCAAATGAATTATTTCTTAACTCCTTCAAGAATAATATGCTTTCTCCGCAGATACTTGGAGATAAGGACATGGCGATTGTATTGTTCCACGTATAGTGACTTGGATGTTGAGATTTCATCTCAAATCCAGATCTTACGAACCTCCCATAGATGCTTGATTAAATCAAGACCGCAAATCTAATCTTCTCATTATATCTGAATCTCATTCAGACCAATGTCCAACACTTGGACTAAGATCAGATTGCTTCTCTACTAAAAGGAGACACTAAAATCCAGACATGTTTCATCACTCCCTCGGAATGGAAGCGTCATGGATATACAATCATTTATGATCACATCACCCTCAGGTATTCCCAATACCTGTACATCCTGCATACTGGAAGACCTATGATCAATCCGAAGATCAAGATCAATTTTATACTGTCTTCTTCAGGGTTTTATCAGTAAGTTTCTCATTTGATCATTGGGATTTAGTATCGATCATATACTTTCCAAAAGCATATATCATACCTAGGTCTTGATCATATACTTTCCAAAAGTATATATCAAACCTACAAATTCAGTCAAGCTTCCAAAACGAGACGACCGTGTACGGAATTTGATTCTTCCCAATATCTCATGAGTGAGCTCATGTCTTCCAGTTCAGTAGTGGACATGTACGATCCTTTTGAGAGATCGTATTACTCATATGCCCTTACATGCACACCAACGCGCCGGTGTATTGACCTTGGTTAGGTCATCAACCTATTGGTCTGCCAAATGTACACACTCAGACATATAGTAACACATCTGTCTCTGGTCAGAGGATGCGTGCATACGCTGTGACAGCATTCAACATAGGACTTAGGTTATCTCGATCTCGTTAAGTCAACCCATTGACCTAACTAATCTGACACCTCCGAATCTCTATTCCTATGCAGAGGACCTACATCAAGAGGTCGGTCAGATATCAGCCTATGTGAGAAAGGATTGCCATCTCCTACTCAGGCTGGAGATTACTTCTTAACAATCATTTGACGGTGCTTGATGAGTCCTCAATCTAACTCTTTAGATGTTCATATAAGCACCAACCTCTATGATTCAATAATTGAATCAACAGCTGTATGATCATTAAGATAGCCATGGTACATAACCCTAATTGTACAGAGGGACCTATTATGCAAATTATTTATTCTTCATTTCAGATCAGGGAATGATATTTGCAATAACATTTATTGCATAATGGATCGCAGTGGGCTCACATGTCCAATAGGGATATATCGACAAAAGGTTTGTCGTGGTGTGGAAAACCATTTGTCGTGCTACATAGACTGACGGAGGGGGTCAGGATTTCAGATTTTCATCGCGAGCGTAGGTTTTGGTCGTCCATGTGGAACGACAAATCATTTACCGTGAGCGGTAAACCATTGGTTTGTCGCGCACGGAACACAAAGCGACAAATGGTTTGTCGATATATGCTCATTACGAGAAGTGTACGAGATGGAGGATTTTAGCGCGTGAGAGAGGAGGAGTGTTAGGATTATTACGAATATTAAATGTGGCTGGCTTCTAATCTATTGAGAATTGAGCTATATTTTACGTATAGTCCTTCATGTATGTGACTAGGAGTCTTGTTTGGGGACTATTTATGTATCACTACAACAAAATTGAACTATAGTGACACTTTTTTTCAAAATCCGTCACTAAATTAGCCGTTAATAAATATACAACAATGATATTATTCATTGCGGAATGACTTTTCATACTCGAAATTACTGGCGGATAGTATATTTGTCGCTATATCAATAGCACCGGACCACATAACAATGCTTATCCAATACTATTTTTCAGAATATCAACTAATCATTGATATTTTATTAATTAAAAATTTAGCGTCGATTAATTAGAATTTTGAAAAATAGCAACGGATAAGCGATTCTATGTGGACCGTTGCTAATAATATAATGATATATATGATACTCGCCGCTATTTTCGAGTACGAAATATCATTCCGCAATGAATGATATAGTCGTTATATATTTTAACAATGACTAATTTAGTGACGGATTTTGAAGAAAAAAATGTCGCATAGCTCAATTTTGTTGTAGTGTATGCATGTATCGATTTGAGTTTTCTAATGATTTCACATCCTACTTGAAAATTGATGCGCGTGAAAACCCCTTCGACGTATTTCCATCGAATGATAGAGGTCAAATGTCAACTGGTCATTTCTTCTTATTTCCTTAAATTATAATTGAAAAGTGATTAAGCCTATTCAATCTCTTATCTCAAATTAATGGCATCAAAGTTGAGAAAATAATCTATTGAGAAATAACAAAGACTTGTAAAAATGAATCATCCATCCAATTTCATATCGCCATCCATTTTCCAATTTAAAGAAAGAAAACTAATTATGATCTTGTGAACAATTTGCAAAAAGCATAACATGAAACGATAAGGAATAGCGAAAGAGTTATAAAAACATCAACAAAGTGTTGTAAGAAAATCAAGCAAATCATTATCTCACACAGATGGTTATAACATGAAACTATAAAGGATAACAAAAAAAGAGTTGTGAAAAAATGAAGTCGATCATCATCTTATGAAAGAGTTATAGAAAGTATAATATGAGATGTAAAAAATAAGAAAGACCATGTAAAAAATCAACAAGGAGTTGCAAGATTGCTTCAAGCTTTGTGCTAAAAATGGAGTGAAAAAAGAATACATGAATAAATACACAAAATTATAGAAAAATTAAAAAACAGAGTTATAATACCTAACAAATAATTGTAATAAATAGGATAAAAATGGTATTATTGAATCATGATAAATAATTCATACATATATTTCAAAATCTTCTGAACGCAACATGTTTTATATTATTTAACTATAAAAATGTGAATATGGGAGCAATGTCAATATCATGTTTGCAAAATGATTAAGTTGTTTTTGTGTAATAAATGTTGATGATAAATAAAAATGAATGTTTCAAATTACATGCTCATAAATTTGCTAATGAGCTCTAAATTCCCTCTATGTGTGTCTACGTGTGTGTAGGAGAGGGAAGATAACTACCACCAATAACGCCATGAGAGAGAGGACTACATCAATAGTTATTATCTTTCTTATTGAGTTTTCTTCTCCGGTGATCGTGAGAGGCAAATAACCACATCATATTTTATCTTTTCTTTACACGCTTCCATCACGGTGATCGCGCTTTTCATATCCCAACAAAGATGGGGGGGAGGAGAAGTACTGGTGGAGGAGGTGATAACGACGATGACATTGAGGAGGTTGAGTCAAGGAAGAGAGGTGTAGGGTGTATGGGGGAAAACGAAGGGAAGATCGGGTGGTTTGATTTGCAAATATAATGGACTTATATTTCTCGATACTTAACAGATTCCATCATTGTTAACATAGAAGGCATGATTGAAGTACACATATGTGTATGCCATGTAGCCGTTATTTATGATGTTGGGCGAAAATACAACCGATGCAAGAGTCAACATATAGATATGGAAGTATACATTGGTTGTAGGTTTAAATCTTTTGAATCGAACGTGTATGTATATTCCATTCAAAAAATAAAAACAATGTTATATTTTCAAATGATACTTTAAAGTAGAGTTAATATTTTTAAAATGTTTTTTTTAATTTTGATAAGCTTGTAATTTAAATCTATTATTAAGGTTGGATTTCCAATAAATTATTATTTTTAATCATGATTTTTTATATTTTGATAAATATAATCATTTATGCCTCTCCAAATTTGTCTAAAAAGATTAAATTATCGAATGAAATTTTGTAACAAAAAGTTTATGGGTAAAAGGAAATAACAAAAATTTTATTTACAAGGAATGCTAGAAATAATGAGATGATAAATGAGCCTGATTGTAATTTTATATCAAATTATACTTATAATTTCATTATTTTGGAAGTGATTTGGTAAAATATATAAAAGAAGTTAAAATTGGGGAAGGTGAGATTTGAATCCCATACTCCAAAACAAAAAAACCAACTATTCTACTGGTTGACCATTAATTGATTTTAAAACTATTCTCTTTATCACTTTATATATGGTAAAATTAAGCAGGGGTCATATGAAAACTTATGATATTGTACACATGGAATACAATAATCAAGGAGGGACCATGACTCCTCCATCATACATATATTGGTTCCGCCCATGTTAGTGTGGTAAGATAAGCATATAGCTAGCAATGTGTCTTCAGTGATAATAAAAATATATCTGTGTTTAAAATATGTGCATTATAATAACATCATATTTTAAGAATGCACGTTCGTGCTTTGATAACAATAATTGCGATGCACGTTGTAGAGATATTGACCTCAATGTTTCCTATCAAACGTGCAATATATAATCATAGATATCACCTTTTCCAATATATTCAATATATGCAATACATGGTGCAAATTTTGACTTTTTTTCGAAGTAGCATAGATTGCGTGAATTGAACATATATTTGTATATGTAATTATGAGATTATCATATAGATTATTTGTATAAGTGATTGTAAGATCTTCAATTGAAGAGAGATAAATTTTTAATCCCCAAAACAGGATTAGAGAATAAATATCCAGTTATCCAGGACTCCTGAATAAAGCCAAGTCCAAACTAGGACCTTTAAATAATTTACCCGACGAACCTCTTAAAAATTCCAGGTTCCATCACGCCTTGCAATAGTTAATTATTACAGGGCTGAAGATGTAAATGGCCGCATAAACTATTCACCTTATACAAACAAGGGTGTGCGGGGTAGTCGACCTCTCTCCATTCCGTTGATCCGAAAGGGTTTCCCCTAACGCCGATCGAGGTGAGATTTTCTTCTTTTTATTCCGATCAGATCTATGAGTTTTTCGTGTTCTATGCAGGGATTGAATTTACGTTAGTAGATCCTTCTTTGATCCGGTGAATCTCTATAACGTGATTCATCTTGATGCTAATCTGTCAATGATCTCGCTTCGAATCTGTTCAAGGATTAGAAAATTGACTTAATTAATTGGTTAGGAGGAGATAAGTCAGGTTTTTAGATTTGAGGAAAATTGTTCCTTTTGCTCCTGATTTGAAATGTTCTGTAGTGTTTATAGCTTATATGGACTGCTAAGTTATGAAATTGGGGCCATTTGGTTGACCTCTTATGCGATTTGATTGCTGATTAGAGTTGTGATATGCAATGCTTTGTTGGGGGGGAAGCCTCGGACTATCGGATGAATCTTTGGTTACTTGGTTGATTTTTCTGATCATGGACAATGCCTCTCAGAGCGCGAGATTTCTGATTTCATGCAATTCCTTGGAGAGTTCAAGATTTGGTTGTGAAATAAGAATTGACTGGTCTTAGCTATTGCATTTCTGCTGGAAGGATGAAGACCTCATGTACTCGTAGAAGTAAATTACGACGTAAGTCTCGTGTGATTTATTTAGAGAATCCATGTCAAGGTCACGCAACATACAATAGTCTTGCCTAACTTGGATTATGATTGTAGTGCATTTGGTAGATGAATGTTCCTGAGAATGTATACCTTTTTGAGGGAATGTTTCTGATGCTCATAGATGATTTTGGAATTACTAAGTTTTGTCTCCATCCGAAAAGTCCTCGGGTTATTTTAAATTGGCTTGGAAGGTGGAAATGTTAATTTATTAGGAGGCTGCGAGATAAGTTGGAAGATTAATGAATGTTCTTCAAGAGAAGATCAATGGTCTTCTTTATGTGTCTTTTTTATCGTAAAGTCTCCATTCCCATTTTATGGTGATGCAGATGATGCTCCTTAATTGCAATACTGCATACTTTTTGGCTTGAACACTATAATGCTGTTTTTGAGGGGTTAGATTTTATATGGAAAATGCTCCAAAAAGCATGTGGGTTTTCTTCAACTCATGGGGGACGGTACTTTGTTTTTTGGAATGGGTTTATATTTTATTTTATCCGTTGTGCATAGTGATGTCTGTTTCTCTCAAGTATGGATCCATTAATCTAAAAGAAATATCATTGATCAAATGCCGTTGGAACTTATGCTCATAGTGATGTGTATTTCTCTCAGAGTCTCAAGTATGAATCCATTAATCTATAAGAAATATCATTGATCAAATGCTTTTGGCACTTTATGCTTGTGTCTTGCTTTTTTATTGATTGCACAATATCTTACACTTTTGTTGATTCTAATTACTTATCAAGTTAACTTAATTTTAATGTGACAGTATAAAAGTGAGGTGAAAATGGAATCCGGTAGGCGTCAGGGTGGGATTCAGCAACTACTAGCTGCAGAGCAAGAAGCACAACAGATTGTTAACTCTGCTAGAAATGGTATGCATAACCTTTGCAAACCCCATGAGCAAATTGTACTACTTAAATGCCCGTGTGGTCAAACAGCTTGAGAAATGGTATGCATAACCTTTGCAAACCCCATATGCATATTGTACTACTTAAATGCCCTTGTCATCGAGCAGCTAGCTTCTCATGTTCATTGTTGCGTGTGTATCGGTGTATGTGCGTGCGCATGCACGTGCATGTGCATGTGTGTGGGTCCGTGTGTATACATGTGTGTGTGGGCATGGGTGCGGGTGTGTTCACGTGTGTGCACATGCGTGCACGCGCGTGTGTGTGTGTGTGTGGGGGTGCGTAGGTGGGTGCACGTGTGGGGTGGGGGGTGTGCGTGTGGGTGGGTGGGTGCGCGTTCATGCACGTGTGCATGTGGCTTTCGGCATGCATGTGCTTGTGGGGCCGCGTGCACACGTTTGCGAAACCTTTTGCGGATTTATAGAAACAAAGGAAATATAATCATTTCTTGACAGAGAAGGATGAGATGTTGGTGCGTAAGCATGTGCATGCATGTGTATATGTGGGGTGAGGGGTTACAAATTTGATCATTTATAAAAAAAATCCTGTTTGAGAAACCTTTGGTGAATTTATAGAAACAAAGAAAAGATCGTCATTTCTTGACAAGAGAAAAGGAGGAGATGCTGGATCCTGTTGAAACCTAACATGCCTAATGTATTATCCCGTATTCATTGCTATGGAGTGGATTGATATGAACTCCTTTTAAAATAGAGATATTTACACCCATAATCTTGAGTAATTTTGTAATTACCCCAGAAATCCTCGATAATCACAAACTACACCCAAGACCTTGAATCACTACAAGAATGTCAGCTTATGCTGACATTCAACCACCAGGAACGTCGGGCTAGAAATATTTTTACTGGACATTAATTATAACGTCCAAAATAAAAATCTCTCACGACATTACGCTTAAAACATCCATATATGTTAAACACATGTGGACGTTTTTTGAAGAATCGTCGGGTATGTTATCAAAAATTTCGTTTCCAGCCATCCCACCTTTTCGGATTCCCACCAAACTGGTCTTGGACCTTTTGAAATCCCTAGCCTTCCAAAGAGGGTTGCTCCTCCTCCCTCTCTTCTTTCTTCCTCCGAGTTGCTCCTCCTCGGAGGAAACAAAAGTCAGGCCCTTTGGGACATCAATATGCAAGACGTCGAAGGAGGTAAGGTTTTTTTGTGTGGGGCTTCTTTTACTAGTTGCATATGATGCAAAGAACACGGTTGTTGATCTCATTATTGGGCTCCAGTTTCACGTCATTGTGTTTCTCTCCAACGTTCGTCCAGACGCCTTCATGGTCATCGGCCATCCCTTTGGGAAGCGCCTCTTCGGGGAGCACAACCTCATCTACATGTTCGGGCAGTATCACAGGGACCTCCGCGGCCGCATCGCTCCCAACTTCACCCCGCGGGCGCTCTCCACCTACCTCTCCATCCAGTAGCGCATCATCGTCGGCCATATCTCCCGGTGGCTCTCCTTATCCGCCGGGGACAACAAGCCCCTCGCTCTTCGCAACCTCTGCCGGGAGATGAACCTTGAGACCTCCCAGACGGTCTTTGCGGGGCCCTACCTCACCCCGGATGCTCGGGAGCGCTTCAATTACGATTACAATCTCTTCAACGTCAGCCTCATGGCGCTGCCGTTTGACCTCCCCGGGTTCACCTTCCGCAAGGCGCGCCTTGCCGTCTCGCGGCTCGGGCAGACCCTCGTCGTATGCGCTTCCCAGAATAGGGCCAGGATGGCCTCCGGCCTCGAGGAGCCCTCTTGCCTCGTCGACTACTGGATGTAGGAGATCCTCCGGGAGATGGCCGAGACCGGGTCTACCACTCTCATGCCCGAGACCGGCGATGAAGAAGTCGGAGGCCATCTCTTTGATTTCCTCTTCGCCGCGCAGGACGCTACGACCTCATCTCTCCTCTGGGCTATCTCCGCTCTGGAGTCCCATCCGGAGGTGCTCGATCGCGTGCGGGAGGAGGTTTCCGCTCATTGGACGCCCGACTCCGGGGAAAGTATCACAGTGGAGAAGCTCCGCTCCATGAAATACACGGAGATGATAGGGAGGGAGGTGCTCCGCTACCGGCCACCGACGACGATGGTTCCACACATAGCGCAGCAAGACTTCCCGCTGACGGAGTACTACACGGTGCCCAAGGGTACCATTGTGTTCCCGTCTACGCTGGAGGCATCGCTGCAGGGTTTTACGGAAGCGGAGCGCTTCGACCCCGAGCGATTTTCCGAAGAGAGGCACGAGGACCACACGTATAAGCGCAACTTCCTGGTGTTTGGGGCGGGTCCTCACCAGTGTTTGGGGAGATAGATCCAGTGGTATTGATCTGATGCCGAGAATGAAGATGTTCAGAATTTTGATTTTCCTTATACATCTTGAATGTACTTTTGATTTGTATTTTTGATGGATCTAGAAAATTTGGAATTTCTTGTAATCATGTTGATACCAACTTTATTCTCATATTTTAATGCTTGATTTAGTTCTAACTACGATCTTACTATGTTTACAATAGTAATTATTTTCCCTGATGTCTTTTTACACTCTAATACAAATTATTAACATTTCGTTATCAATAAGATCCCATTATTTTTCACGTTAGTAAGGCTTCTTAAAAAAATTGATAAACCTTAATTGCTTGTATGCCCTTATATAGCTAATTAGACCTTAACATTGGATTGATATTAAGGGATGTCCATATACAATATACAAGTATGTTTATTAACATCCGCTTTTAAAATTTTGTGTGGACGGTATTAAAAAACGACCATAAAGCACAAGTTTGGACCAAAAATTATAAACATCAAAATAGATTCTACCCAGACGTTCATTAACATCTGTAAAATTGCCTAATTTGCAGACGTTCGATAATAACGTCCACAAAGCATCTTTTTTCGTAGATGTTATTAAACATCCACAAAAGTATGGATATATGGACGTTCTTTTGAAACGTCCTTTAAAACCTGTCCCGACAAGGCTAGCTGGACGTTTGGTTTGGATGTTTGTTAACATCTGAATAGTGATCTACAGACGTTAGAAATACACTAGGAAGACGTTTCCAAACATCGATAAAGGTAAATTCTGTGGTAGTGAATAACAGCTCTGTTTTACAACCATAGCCTTCTGGCTTCTGTTAGTTTAGTCCATTAACTCAACCAGATGGCTGAGTTAATCTAACCAATCAATGATCTAACGACTGAGATTAGTTAAAAAAAGAAAGAAGAGGAGGTGAGTTCGAGCTTACAACATGTGGTGGGGGTAATTGGTGTCTGGAGCTTGCGAGCACACCGGGGGGGGGGGGGGGGGGGGGGGCTGGGTTGGGGTTCTGGAGCTTGCGAGTGCTGGGGGCGGTTGCAGCTTGCGGGCACCGGGGGGCTGGTCTGAAGCTTGCGACCGAGCGGCCAGGTCTTGAGCTTGCGGGCACGAGGGGGGGGGGGGTGCTGCAGCTTGTCGGGCAAACGCGGGGTGGGGGTTTCTGGATCTTGTGAGGGCGGGGTCTGGAGCTTGCGGGCGCGCACGGAGTGGGGGAGCATGCGGGTGCACATGGCAGCTTGCGGGCGCACGGGGGGTTGGTTGTGCGCCCTAGGGCTTGAAGGCGGAGATGGGGGGAGGGCTCCAGGGGCTTACGAGGGCGGTGGTATGGAGCTGGCAGGCGGAAGTAGGGGGCCCTTGCCGACTCAAAGGGGGCAGGGGAGGCGTCGACTGGGGGCTGCAGAGAGGCGTGGGAGGGGTTCTTCGAACGAGAGCTTGCAGGCAGGGGAGGGGGTGAGGAAGGGCGGAGGAGATGGTCGGAGGTGGGTGCTGGAGGGATCAAACAGGGAAGGAGGAGGGAGTGGATAGTGTCGTATTTGTAAATAATGGGAATTTAAAGGGTATAAAATATAAAATACCTTTTGATCTGCCGAATGGCATCATGTTATAAATATGATATGTTTCGAAGGGCAAAATTGTCAATATATGACTTTTTCCGTCAGAGATAACGGAGAACTAATACGAAACTTGACACAAGGTTATGCCATGTAAAGGTTAAGCATTATTCGGGGTTCTGAATGTAATTCGTGATTATCGAGGGTTCTGGGGTAATTTTTTTTGACGCTGGGTTCTGAGGTAATTACGAAACTAATCAGGGTTATGTATGTAAATATCCCTTTAAAATATTACCTTGAAGTCGAAGTTTGTCAATGCAAAATATTTCTTTGCTTAGAGAAAAACAGACAGACAAATGAATCTCTACTTCGATGTATGTCATAGCAAATCTCATAAGCAAAATAAAGAGAGCTGCAACACGGTACTTTGTTCTTTTTGGAGACTATGCATGCTGCTAGTTTAATATCCAAACTCTCTTGAATTTCTTGTAAATTGCTTTTCTTTCCCTCTATAGCAAAACTTGCAAGATTGAAGCAAGCAAAGGACGAGGCTGAGAAAGAAATCGCAGAATATCGTGCCCACATGGAAGCTGAATTCCAAAGGAAGGTTGCTGAGGTGAGAAATTCGCAGGATGATCCTAATATCCAGTTTTTCTTCTTCTATTCCTGCTATGATTGGTTTTGATGTTCTACATACTTTTAATCGAGCTAAAATGAAAAAAAGGGTTCCATGGAGACTGCATGCCTCCTGAGATTTCAGACTGATAATCCCAAACAATGCCTTCATATGCAGATCTCCACCTTAGTTCCTTGCCCTGACAAACAATGAAAATATTGTTTAAGAAATATCAATGTATAACAACTAGTATGCAATTATTTCTTTCTTTCTTTCAAAGTATTCAATTTATTCGATTTACAAGAAAGGCGAGCCGTGTAAGATCTGCATTTCCCATCCCATGGTAATCAATAGTTGGATCATAAAAGAATTCATCTAATCTTTTTTTCTTTGCAAACTCAACAGAGCAGTGGTGACTCTGGTGCAAATGTTAAGCGCCTTGAGCAGGAAACAGAGGCAAAAATAACTCGCCTGAAGCATGAAGCTTCGCGGATATCACCGGATGTTGTTGCCATGCTGCTCAGACATGTCACAACTGTTAAGAACTAGGTTGTCTCGGTTTGTGAGTATACCATTTGAGACAAATGTATTCTATGAGTTCGTGTTATATGTTAATGGGAAAGATTTGAATTTCCTAATTGTGAAGCTGAGAACAGTATCTGATCTGTATAAGCTTAAAGTTGCTGCATCTTTTAAATTGTTTTTAAGTTATCATCTGTACAATGCCAAACCTTTTTATTGAGCCTTGTTGGTTTTGGAAGCGGAGTCGAAATCTCTCTTCCTTTTTATATGTATGATCGCATTGTGTTTTCGATGATGGGTAATGTGCGATATGAAGCCTACGGGCATTCTATCAACTGTGTTTGCAGGAATTAATTTGCTTGCCATGTTGCCATATACAAATGACTACTTTTGGTGGCTAAATGGTGAAGTTTGTAGGCACACCTATACCGTGGAGGTCATTTTTTCTTTCATAAAAATATAGAAATGACTGGTATGGAGACGTAGTGATAAGCCGCATTATTGAACTTTCGTGGTAACTCTTGTTTGAAAGCCTCTGTTTTCATTTCCAGAGCTTTTGCATAAGATCATGTTAGTTAAGTTTGATAGATTTTGTCACATGCAACTTCTTGTAAGGTTGTTTCCTCCAAGATGAATGGCCTTCACATTCATGCAAGCCTTTGGAGAGTCCTATAATATGTTCACAAGTGGCGATGATACGAATGAAGACTTCGCGACTTTTGACATGCAGTACTTTTGCACCTGTAGGATCTAATCCTCTTCTGAAGGTCTTTTGCATATGTAGTATCCAATCCTCTTGGGCTTCATGTACTCCATCACACTTGGATTGTTTCTTTTGTGCCTTGTGGAATAATCCGGAGTAATAATAATGCTCTGGGTTTTATGGTCCAAATGTCGCACCCTCATCATCTTCATCGCCATTCATGATATCGCGATACTCCTCTTTGTGAACACGTCTTTCTTTCTCAAGACATCATTGCTCCAGCACTTCGTTTCTCTCTACCGAGACGCTCCTGCTCCTTTCGTCTAATTTCTCAAGTCTCCATGTTCTGCAACATGGTGAGGAGTGCCTGCATGTCATTGTGTTTTCCTTTGAAGGAGCCATGGCAATTTGTTAGATAAAGAGTGTACTTGATGCTATAACAAAACAACCTATGTATGTGTGTGTCCAATTGCTTAAGATGTTAATCATGCGCATTTAATTACCTGGCTCAAGCCTCCATATCTACATACTCATCGTAATGACTCGACTATAAATCCAATATGTGGCATTCCATCTAGATCCGACCATCCAGATCCGACCGGGTTACCCACGGGTCTAAAGTAAGAGCACCAATTTTGCAACAAAAAGTCCATTTAGCGAGTCAACAATGAGTACAATAGGATGATGTATTGCCGTTTTTTTTCTTTGCTCAGAATCGATCCTCGTAAGCATTTCACGACACACACAGAAGCATCATACTGTTTGGTAAAATATAGCATCAATATTGTAACTAATATTTTTGTCCAATATAATAATATTTTCATATTTTTCTTGATATACAAATTATGCTAATATTTATTATTAAATTTATGAAGATAGAAAGTGTAAAATAAATAGAAAATATACCTAAATTGGTGTACATTTCCATAAATTGAAGAAAGTCCCACTTCATTGGAAGTTTCCCCTATATATAAGAGGGATTTAATGGGGTTGCCCTATGTTGGCTGCCCCGCCCCCTATTTCGCTGTTTTTTTTTAAATATCACCATGTATATTCATCCCTATATCCCTCTTATATGTCACTCAAATTTCGTCAGAAACAGAGACTCATACGACCTCCATCGAGATGGTGTCAATTTAAAAAATCATGTTACCGTTAAAAAATGATTGTCTGGATGGAGGTCATAGAAGTCTCTGTTTCTAACGAAATTCGAATGGCATATAGGAGGGATATAAGGATGAATATACATAATGATATTTTTTGAAAAAAATAAAAAAAACATCGAAAATGGCACGGTGGCAGTCATGTTGGCTGCCTCAAGGGGACAACCCCATTAACTTCATATAAGAGTAAAGAATTACATTATTTTAGACATCAATAATCGTGTCATGGCCATAATATAAAGGGCATTTACATTACTAGCATAACAAAAGATAGGAAAGGATATAGCTTGGCAACCTTATAGACATTTTACTAATCCAATTAATTAGCTAAAAATGATTTCTAGAGAAACTATTTGAATGTGTTAAAAATTGTAAGATATGAGCATAATTCTTTTGAAAGACCTTTCTATAGAAATGAGGTGATGCGAATACGAAGGGTGTGCATAAGAGAGTAAATGAATGAGTTTTATGTTATGAACGTATGATTATAGTATGTTTTTAATCACCAAAAGTTTGACTTGAGGGACTTATACATTCAACCATATAACAACAATTTGTAAATCTTTCGCAAATGTAAATTACATGTAAAAAGTATGCCATAATCAAGGAAATCAATTAATTTACATAATCAATTACTTTCACAATATATAATGTATATAATTTTTATTATGTTTACTCTAAGAAAGATTAACCTACTTACCTCTTTAGCCAGAACAAGTAAGCAGGTTATCATCCCCATCTCAACTTTCAAAAAGTATCACATATTAGCAATATATTGGACATTTTCATTTTAAATCATATGCGGTCTAACTTAACTACATATCATTGGCGAACCCACATACGCGGCAGGGGGCACGTGCCCGGTGTCCCCAGGTATCTTGCATTCACGTGCCCCACTTATTATTGTTTTGTCAAAATATTCATCCATGATGAATGCATATGAACTTATTCTAAATAGGAATTGGGGATTTCTTAGCATATTCATTAAATCTACCGCATCTCGGTAGTCATTTTACTTTACATCTTGACTTTTTCGATCCGACACTACAAGAAATTGGACTTAAGTTAACGAATAATTTAAACGAATAATTTAAATATTCATTGTCATATCTTTCAACGTTAAAGATTTAACAACGAATACTATTCATTGTCAAATCATATTTTATACTTGTAATTAACAACAAATGTCATATTCGTTGTTAAAGGTCCATATAACAACGATTTTTCCATTGAATTATTCGTTAAAATTCACACTAATCTTGTCAAATTTAGCAACGATTAAAAGAAAAATTCAACGAATAATGGTTGCTAAATGATTCGTTGCGAGAAATATAGCAATGAATACTATTATTAATTTGTTGTGAATTTAAATAAGCATGCAATGAATAATATTCGTTGTTATATATTTAACTACAGAAAATATGCTAATAAATATTAAATTTTTCGTTGTCTTAAGTCAATTTTCTTGTAGTGTTTCTTCGTTCAACATTTGAGCAAATCATATGTGGTCTAGTCTTTCTCTTTGTGGTGAAATTTTTGATTCAATAAAATGTTTTATTTTATCTTGTTCTTCTTTTAACATGATATCATAAGGTCGATTTAAGTTCTAAATTATCAACCATTCCAACTACGAATGCCTCTTTTACATTATTTTCAATCTCCAACATATTTTCAATCACATGTACTTATAATTAGCATCAATTCAAATCTAATTAATCAACTAACAATCACTCTTCACATGTCGTATGTCTTGGTATTTTTTAAATTATGTATTAATAATGAGAATGATGATTTAGTGTCATGATAGAGGATATTATTCATTTAGAATATTGGGTAAATTACAATTTGGTCCCCATCTATGTGTCAAATCCCATAATAGGTCCAAATCTTTAAATGTAACGATTCGGGTCCCCGGACCATTTAGGAAACGGAAATTTTGGGTCTCACGACGAAAATGCCCTTGTCTGGTAAGAGAGAAGAAGGGAATAGAGGTTGTGTTTGGACTTTTAAACAAGGGCATATTCGTCATCAGTCCCCAAAAGCTCATTACATTAACAGTCCGAGGATCTGAATCGTTACAATTTAAAGATGAGGACTCATTTTGGGATTTGACCCATAGATGATGACCCAAATCATAATTAACCCTAGAAGATTTAAATATAAACTGCTTCAAAAACTACTCTAGGGCCACACTTCAAAAACGTCCCAAATATTTATAACATTTTTATTTTTCAACAATAATAGTAGTAGTATGATATATATTATTATTTTAATTAAATTTCAATTTGAAGAAGCACTCATTATAGTAACATGTATAGTATTCACCATAGTTCTTCTTCCACTATAATACATACATACAACAACAATGATAACAACAATTCTTCTCCCCGTTAAATTTATATTTATTAACACACCAATTACAATATAATTTTTAATATTCTTCTTCTACTTAAATGAGCGCATGGTCATAGTAACAATTCTCCTTCCCAATTTAACTTTTATTTGAAAAAGCACACAGTAACATCCATTCAAATAAACCTAAACTAACAGCAACAAACTAAGAGTAATAGTTCTTATTTTAATAATCTCATTTACATAAACATGTTGTATTGTCTCAACTTTCATTTAATTGTTCATAACAATAACAGTTCAGATATTAAAATGTAACATGTTTATGTAAACTGTATTTATTTAAATACAAAGATCAAGTTTCAGTTTATTTGAATATCAAATGTATTACCAATTATTTAAATAAAAAACCCACTCCAGTTCATTTAAATATCAAATGTTTTATAAATGGTTAAATATAAAGTTTTAGTTACATTTCATTAAAATATCGAATGCAAAATGACAGTTCCAATTTAAATATCAAATGTTAAATGACACATTTCCATACGATAGTTCCAATTCCGAATCAATTTCTATATTTGTATCATAAACAATAACTAATCTTAAACAATCTATTGTTTCTTTTAATTCATATCAAAGTCCTTATCAAAACACATGTTTATGTCTCAAGCAATTACAACATTACATTTCATGGATTTCAGCAGTATTATTTATAACATCAAAATTAATTTTGGTACACAAATAATTATTAAAGAGAAAAACTCAGCTTTTAAATCATGGCTGACTAATTCAGAAAATTTTCAAAACCAACAAGAATCCTGAAAACAACACTAGAAATCATCCATAAGCATAGTTGCGATGCATTCCACATCTGGGTTGCAATTGCATTTTGCAGCCTCTGCCCTGCACGAATGCCTTCCGCGGCTATGCGAACATCGTTGTCGCCGTCATCAATATCGAACCCGTCCTCCCTTGTCCTCATCGTTACCTGACCCTTCATTAGCAATGCGATTCTCCCGTTGGTATGTCCGTGAAATTTTTGATCTTCTCCCTGTATCTGACGGATGAAATTGTGGATAATACAACACGCAGTAACCATCGTTGATTGTTTTTGGAAGCTGTAGAATGGTCTCTTGGTGATTGCTTTCAATCGAGCCTTGATAATACCGAAAGTCCGCTCCACATAGGAACGCAGCTGTCAGTGACGGTGGTTGTACAACTCATCTAGTACAACGTATGCTCGACCCCTCCTTGCTCTGAGCTGGGTAAGATGTGCGATCACACCTCGATATGTTGCCACGAATGTATCAATATTCACATACTCGCAGTCGACGAGGAACCTCCTCCCATGCAGAACTTTGAATCCTCCTTCATCCAACACCCATCCCAAGACCTTCATGTCCGCAGTTGAGCCCTTCCATCCCACCGCTACATATAGGAAACGATATTGGAAGTCCACGAAAGCCATAACATTTTAAAAAAGGATTTGGTATCCCTTGCGAAATTTAGAAGTGACATTGGTCAGCACATTTGTGGGAAGTGGGAATGTATGTTCCGTCAATAGTGCATATGACATCTTGTAAATAAGATGTTACCAATCACAAATTACTGAAAGGCATGTCATGTGTACGGATTCCATGAATTACAAGAAATAACTGAAAGTACGGGTAGAAGTTGTGGTTTCTACGGATCACGTTGGAAAAATGGCTATCGGACGAGGGAATGCGTATGAAATCATCTCTGAATGACACGATGCATGTTAACACATCGTTGAGATGCCGTGAGATTGTGTTTTCTGAATGTTGGAAATGCTCACATAAAACTCTATTTTTGGCATTGTGTCTGAGGTAATATATAAGTATACACAAGGACTCCTCCACGTTGAGATGCCCGGAATCCTTCATCCATGCTCATTCCTTCATATATGAGCATAGGGTTGTCACGGTTGTCGGGTACAGACAAAACATCCCATATGATCTCCAAACATGGCCAACGAGCATTTTTGAATCCAAATATACACTGTCTATGTCGTCGTGTGATTCAGCATGCGGGGAATACGATGTGATGCTTTATTCTGTCGATCCTCCTCTTCCTCAAGTAGTGCACAAAGGCATTGCATGTTCAACATCACCAATTGGTACCTCATCGCGATGATGCCTCCTTATTTTGTGTCAAATAGATGAACATATGAATAGAGGAAGGATTTCCTACAATTACTTAGGTCATCCTATGAAGGTTTCATGAAAGAAACATTCGATGTCCAGGATGGAAATAATTTCAGAAAAGAAAAATATGCAACAACTAAACTAACAAGGGATGAACAGTAAAACTATATCCATTCTAGACAACTACAGTTTATGCAATTGTACGGCAATCCAAATTTTGAGCTTTGTGGGGTTCATCTTTGCCATATTGAAGATGATATGCTCGTACGGATCCCGCAAGCTATGTGTGAGCCGCATCTGTGTCTAAGGAGGTAGGCCTGGGACCAATGACTCTAAGTCATCGAGGACGTCCTCCACCCCTGCATGTGGATCCTTCGATTTCAGGTCTTTGATTGTCCCGTGTTGCAGTCGGAACATTTCCTCTGTCAGTCAGACTATCTTTGCCCAAGGATTTAAGATGTGGGGATGTTGTCCCCCTTCACTGCATGGTTACTTCAAGTTCAATGACTGACCTCCGGACTCACGACGTCGTCGCCACCCACTTGTATTGCCGGTGGCGACAACTGTCTCAGTCAATGTGTCCACTTCCCGATACTTCTTACCCTTTTCGCCCTCATCCACGAATGCCTGTTGAGTAGATGGATTATCCTGGAAGAATTCTGCAAACGAACCTTGGAGGGGGTGTCTATGAAGAGAAGGCAAACATATCCCGAGCGATGGATCTACCGATCATACTGTGAATAAGGTCATGGTATGGGAAGGTCTTCCTCTTATATATCTTGTATGCCTTGTCGTTCATCATTCAAAGTAGTTACCACTCAGACCAACAAGTTCAGAATTGTTATGAGGTATATGAAACCATTGTACTCCTTCTCGATGGTTTTCCATTGATTATGGAGCTTCTTCGTATCAAGATGCATCCATGTCTGCATTGCGAAGTGAGCTGTTATCGTCCACCACAGGAGGTGAACGAGCTTCCTACTCAATCACCAATGTCGAAATGAAGCTTGAATAAGTGCAAGAGACACTCATCCATGGTGGGCGTCCATGTTTCACACATTCCACCGAATTGATTTTCCTGGTCATCTACTGTTGATGAAGAAGCATGATTTTGGGACAACCACATATGCATCTTTAAGTTTCTTGTGTTCATCTTCAGTGCAAATTATCACCATCAATTCCATAAAAAGTTTCCACATTCTACGTTTCATAGTCATACCGAGGTCCTTTCTATTATAACTTTTATCACTCTTTTCATAGCCCCTTCGCAGTAGATGGACATATATTCAAAAAGTATATTTAGATAGAGCCAATAGGATGCAAGTATGATATATACGGTCTCGTTTCTTTCCATGGTATTAGCTTTCGAGAGTGGAGTTATCTAAATCCACCATGGAGCAATCAATTTCAAGCATTGAAACAAACCGTAATGATAGTTAACAAATTTCCACGTGTTGCTGCAAACTATCAGTTTAAACATCACATCGAAAATGATTTTAAGAACAGGTTTTAGTATCTTCTCTATGATTAATATTGTTTTCAGGATTAAGATAAATGAAATCAAACAATAATTATCGACAAGATTCAATTTCACAAAATTACATGGGATTTTTACTTGGCACACCCTATAAACTTTTTAAATTACCTCTACGATCTTTTGCACAATATAATTACTCCATCGACCCTGTAAATTACCCCAAGAACCCTCATAAGCTTTAAACATATTAATCACAGGGTTCATGGGGTAAGATTTGACACGTTTACAGGGTCGAGTGGAGAATTATGTTCTTTCAAAGATCGTAGAGGTGATTAGCAAAGTTTATAAGATCTGCTGGGTAAAAATCCCAAATTATATTGTATTCGATTTGGCATTAAGTTGAGCGGGAGTGAGAGTAGAGCATGTGCCTGTGGTTAGGGATGATCTTGGGTTGGACCAACTACATTCAGCCTGAAACCTGACCCTTTTAACCACACCCGATCTAAGCTTAAAATTAAAATAGGCCAATAGAACTCGATTCGGTAGCCCAATATAATATAACAATGTTAAAACATGATATATAATAAATATTGGATTTGAAGGATATGGAGAAATCCTCAAGCGCATCACGGAAGCGTGATGATCGTATCATATACAATCATGAGTGACTAGTCACACTAGTTACTCGATACAACGGGATTTTAAAAAATTTTCAAAGGGATGAAACCACATGATCCAAAAACATTTCTGGGATCGTTTCATCTAACCACAATAAGGATATTGGAATGCCTCTTGGAGCGTGGTTGCGATCTAGCCTCTAAAGAAAGAGACCTATTGTCTCAAGTTCGATCCGTCGGAGAAGACACTTGCGAGCACAAGGATAACTCGTGTGTTTCTCGCAATCCAAGTTGATGTCCCAAGCAATGGATCTCCTGATCTCATCACACGAAATCGAATGCCTTCCTCACAAGCGCCACACACCAAAGAAGACGGAGAGCCAATAGTCGTCGAAGCGGAGCACAAAGGCAATGCAATGACGAAGACGATCTTCTCTATATTAGAGTGGACGGCCACTCAAGATAAGAGAGAGAGAGAGAGAGAGTATGTGTGAGAATAAAAGGAGAGAGAGAGTGAGTTCGTGTGATGTCATATATATTGAAGATCAATGATCGTCTCTTCTTATATAGTGTTTTGAGAGTCTATGGATCCCAATCCATGGACAACACACAATCAACAGATTAGATTGATTTGTGTTTCTTTCAATGGCTAAGATGTTGTAAAAATACAACAACTAATGATTTAAATTAATTTTCATTTATAAATCAATAAAATTAATTTCAAATTAAATCATCTTTGATAGGAGAAAAGATAATGAAGAAAATAAACCAACCCCCCAAAAAGAGGGGACGACTACTCTTCTCCTCATAGAGAGTTGTAGCCGTCCACTTCTCTTTGGTGGACTTGATCCATCTCTTATAATTATCATGAGATCTCATTATCTCATGATATATATCATCATCTTTTGTCGACAATATTTTCATCAAAAAATGATTCCAAATTATCTTATGGAAAAAAATCAATCATGCCACTGAAATTATGTTAATCTCATTCACAACCCAAAACAAATGTAATTATATTTTCAATTAATCCTTTTTAATGCGAATCCAATCTACATTAACAATTAATTAACAAATATAAATTACAAAAGTCTCTCTCTGATATATTATAAATCTCATTTACAATATACCTATATAATTGGATAGTACTATCCACATTATACATATCCACAATAATTAAATCTCATTTAACTACATTAAATAATCATTCTCATGCATTCAGATAATGTGAATCAAATTCACATTATTCATGATAATTAAATCATATTTAATTATCCATTTCTCATTGCGTAGACATTATTCAACTTTGGAATTATTCTTGAACTCTTTCAAGAATAATATGCTTCTCCGCAGATGCTTGGAGATAAGGATATGGCGATTGTATTGTACCACATATAGTGACTTGGATATTTGATGAACGTCAAATTCGCCTCTTCAATATAGATAAATAAGTCATAGTATAGGAGGCGAATTTGGTTCAGCAAAAACCACAGTCTTTGAATGCTGTGGAATATTTATACTTGGTAAGTGTACCAAGGTCGAACACAGGGATACGGCAGCCTAAAGTGTGTATTGAATTTTGATTCATGAAGGCATAATGTCAATTAATTTCAATTTCAGGTCCATATGATGCACTATGCTATTTACAAGGCGATGCCATGATGCATGCAATTTTTTATTTTGTTTTTATGCAAGTTAAAATGATGCATGGGCAAATAATGCAAAGGAATATACATGATAAATAAAATGCCAGAATTATACCCTAAATTGTGAACAACGCAATATAGAATGAAGTTAGAGTCATTTTGAACACATCATTAAAGATCGGTCATCAAATCAAGCAAGACAAGTAGAGCACGGTTCCATTTATCACATAAAAAAATCACTTAAATTTAAACAGTGTCAAATGGAACAAATAAGTATGCTAGAATGTAGAGGACAAAATAAGGATCAAAACGACACTAAAATCATGCAGTTTGGACCTACGATGCTCAAGTTATGCTAAAAACAGTGCAAGGGAATAATTGTAATAAAAATGCAATAAAATAAAGGGATAAATATTGCATTTAGGTCCCTGGAGGGACCTAAATGCAAATATGAAAAACTGCCTGGGCCCAGTTGTAATTTTTCCATTGCGCGCAGGGGCATATTTGTAAATCTTCAAAACCTGGAGGGTCTCCCTGAAATTTACCCAGGCACGCACGTGAGGTACGTGCCTGGGGATCAAAATGGAAATATCAATTCTTTCGAGGGCGTTCTTGCAATTTACCCAGCACCTCACGTGCTACACACGCGAGGGGCCAGGCTCGGGAGGAACCTCAGCTTCGGGACCACGTGGCAGCTGCTGGAGGTTCAGCTCTAGGTTCGGTCCACCCAAGCCTATAGATTCGGAGTGGAGGCTCGGGTGGAGTCAGCAGTCGCCACGTGGATGCATCCTAGCCGCCCGATCCTGATGATCGAACGGCACATGTAGCACCATCTTCCTCCGCAGCCCACCGGAGAAGGCGGGGCTCCGGCGAGCTGCTGATAGCTCCGCCTAGCCTCGCCAGGTCTTCTGAAGGTCGAGGAAGGCGTGTAATCTCCTGGCGAGGATCGTGGAGGCCTTGTGGAGCTCCGACGACATCTGGAGTAGCGAGAAGGAGCATGGTCGTCGGAGGAGAAAGTGGCGATCGGCAGGGTGGCGCGAGCTCCGGTCATTGAGGGTACCTGCAAGGTTAGAAGACATCCAAAGCTCGTGTGCGTGTAGTGAGTGGAGTGGGGTCCTTGTGAGGTGATCGGAGTGGAGGACCAGGGTTTCCTTCCCTGGCGGAGCAGAGGAGGAGGTGACGGAAGGTGGACATGGTTGTGGAGAAAGGAGCGGTGTTCGCGGAGGGTGGCGCGAGGATGAGCGATGCACGACAAAGGTTGGGAAGTGATCAGGTGATGGTGGTGAAGGTCGTAGAAAGCAGAATAAATGCGACAAAAAAACAAGAACAGTACCTCGCCGGAGCGAGGATGGAGGAAATGACCTGGGCTGAGCTTCCATGGGAGGCTCGGGGTCGTCGCCTCGACCTGGTCGGTCATTCCAGGAGGCTCGACGGTGGCGAAGCCACCAGAACACGGCGGAGTGCCGCCGTGGGTCAACACCGACAAGAACCCATCGTTGCTTCTACATTCCACCCCTCCGCTGTCACCGGAGGGGCGGAGGAGGCTAAGGTTAGAGCCAAATTGGTGGACCCGGTGCAGCGATGACAGAGATGGCGATTTATAGGTGGAATAGGTTGACGGTTACGTGGGTAGGAGGGGGATTTCGAGTGGGGGTTTAATGGCGATGGAGGTTATGTTTGTGCATGGTGGGTGCCGCGCGAGGATGGCAGACGAACGGGGAAGGGATTGGTGGCGTTACGTCGAGGGGGTGGTGGTTGAGGCGTCGGCTAGAAATGGAAGGGTGTGATGGGCTCGCGTATCGTAACGTCAGGAGAGGGACCCGGCCGGAGGAAGGAGACGACGGAGGACCGTTGGATCTGACGATCCAACGGCTGGAATGATGGCGCGAAGGGACGGTACAGATTAGATCCATTGGGCTGATCGGCGGTTGAGAGAATAGCACGAGGGAGCGGCTGTGATTGGAAAATGGGATAGATCGAATGGTCAGGAACGATTGGGTGACATGGAGAGATGGGAAACGTAGGATGCAAAGGGTTTGGATGGCTGAGATGAGGGCGGGAGTGGATGGACGAGATTTAGATCTGGCGCTAGATCCAATCGCTGAGGGTAGACGAGGCGTGTGCGGTGATGATGAGCTGGTGGGATTGATCGTGCGGTGGATCGGATTGAGGTGACATGGAGGCTTAAGGGGAGTAGGATGGAGGGAGGATCGGATGGCTGTGGTTTAAGCGGGAGCGGATGGTCTTGATTAGATCTGGGAGTAGGATCAACGGCTGAGGAGTGGAGCGGGACGAACGGCTCAGATGAGGGTGTATCAGGAGTGATCCAACGACCCAGAAGAGGGCTGGGTGGCGGGAAGGAGAGCGGGCCACGTGGGCGGCCCAGAGGGCGCCACGTGGCCCAATCAGATTAATTCAAAAATAAAAACAAAGAAATTTAGAAAAGAAATAGTTAGAGGCCGAATTTGGAAAAAGTCAAAACATGAAAGTTGCTCGTCTCGACGAGATCTACAACTTTCATGTTGGGCAAAAAGCCAAAAGAGGTCATCTGTACAAAAGCTATTTTTTGGGGGGTATTTTTAAGGGGATAAAAACACCAAGTTTGTGGTTTTCAGTTTTTTTTTGTATTTTTTTATCTTTTTAAGGGTCAGTGATTTATAGACAAGTTATCTACCTAATTTTTAGGGGTTTTTGAGTGATAAAATAATTACAGAAAAATAAGGGCAATTAAATACAAATAATTAAGAGTTAATTATATACAATATAGTACATGATAAAATCAAAGAATTAAAGGTGATTTTATTGGATTAATTAAGAAAGGCGTTTTAATAGAGAGTTTTTAGCATGATGAATACGAGATTCATCAATATTGAGATCACATCTCAAATCCAGATCTCGGGCCTCCCATAGATGATTGATTAAATCAAGACCACAAATCTAATCTTCTCATTATATCTGAATCACATTCAGATCAATGTCCAACATTTGGATCAAGAACAGATTACTTCTCTACTGAGAGGAATCACAAAATCCAGACCCGTTTCATCACTCCCTAGGAATGGAAGTGTCATGATTATACAATCGTTTATGATCACATCACCCTCAGGAATTCCCAATACCTGTACATCCTACATACTGTAAGACCTATGATTAAACCCAAAGTACAAGATCTATTTTAGACTATCTACTTCCGGTTTTCATCAGTAAGTTTCTCATTCGATCATTGGGAGTCGGTATCGATCATATACTTTCCAAAAGCATATATCATACCTAGGTCTTGATCATATACTTTCCAAAGGTATCTATCAAATGTACCAATTCAGTCAAGCTTCCAAAGCGAACCGATTGTGCATGGAATTTGATTCTTCCCAATATCTCATGAGTGAGCTCATGTCTTCCAGTTCACAAGTGAACTTGTATGATCCCTTTGAGAGATCGTATTACTCATATGCCCTTACATGCACACCATCGTCTCGATGTACAGACCTTGATTAGGTCATCAACCTATTGGTCTGCTAAATGTACATACTCAGATATATAGTAATACGTCTGTCTCCGGTCAGAGGATGCGTGCCTATATCGTGACAACATACGACATAGGACTTTGGTTATCTCGGTCTCGTTAAGTCAACTCTTTGACCTAACTTATCTAACACCTCTGAATCTTTATTCCTATGCAGAGGACCTGCATCAAGAGAATGGATAACTACTATATAACATTATCTAATAATTAGAATATAAGTTATACCTCAAATAGTAACATATTCCTTCAAAGTGTCCATTCTAGAAGGCAAAGTTCCCATTTCATAAGGCAAATGTTTTATTCCAGAAGACATGACAGCGATTTGATTTACCAATGAACTCACAACATTATGTGTTTTGTGTTCTACATCTTTGTCACACAATTAGCTTTGGTAAAATCCAAAAGAATATTGGTTTAAGCTAAATACTAATGGGACATGCAAAGGAAATCCTCATCATGCTACAAAGGAAATCCTTGACCACAAAAGTCCATTTTTCTTGCTAGATTTTTATCACTTTTAATGGATCAGGAGAAAACTCATAAGTTTATACATCTTATCCTTGTTGCATTGAAAATTCAAGCACTTAGATCTTTGGAATTTGGAAAGTGCTGGATATGATAGCTGATGCTCAGAATTTTTTGCTCAGATCTAATGCATCAAATCAAGTTTGAATTCAAGAATGGATCAATTTAGAAAATGGACTGATGCAGATTTGGAATTCCGCTCATGTACTATATCTGGGAGATATTGGGTCTGTATTTGTTTGATGGACACAATGTTGAACATAATTGTTCTACTTGAAATGTTTGCTTCAATGACTTTGAGAGGATATGATGCTCCGACTGTTATGGAAGCTATTGATGTTCAATGATATTGCATATCATGTTTCAATGGTCCCACTTCAATTGAAAGCTTTGTGTTGGTATTTGGTCTAGGAGGAATTGATATTATCTACTTGACAGTTTTAATAGTGAACACCATGACTTAACACTTTGGTTTATAGCATTTACAAGGATATTCAAGCTGATTTTGACAAAAAACCATGTTTGAAGTTTCAACATTAAAGGAATGCCGGATATCGTCTCATGTTATGACAATCAGGTGCTTGGGTTGGTTTCTTTACTTCCAGATTAGGTGAAATACTCAATACAACTGCACTAGATGGATTCCATCATCTTTCAAACATACTCTAAAAGATACCTACTATCCATGACAAGGACAACATTCTAGAGGGAACAAATCGGGATAGAATAGATCTACATGTAGCATAATTTAAAAATGTGGCTGATTTCTAAACTTAGACATGTATCAATGGAAATGGTGCAGTCACGAGACGACCTAAAACATTAGAAAGCCTGCAAAAAACTATGTTGAAACTTGAAATTATAAAATAGAGTATGTTACCGATAGGAGATCAATAGGAGACCGGAGCCGAAGCGTCAGTGATGATGTCAGTGTTGTGGGCTCGGTGTTGTGCGTTGTTGGCGTTTTCTCTATACAATTCCATGTAATGAATCTAAAGAGAAAACATGTACAAACTAAGATTTAAGAAGTGAATGCAATCATAAATCACAAAAATATGCATGAAGTAGACCAAAACTATAAAGATATACACAAACCTACACTATGAGAAGCTATGAGAACCAAAGAAAGTGAGAAATACCACATGCATCTTAATAACATTGGCATTAAAATGATGAAAGAAAATATTGATGGTCATAATTTTCTGCTCAGGTTGATGCTTTATCTGGAGCTTTGCTTGCTGAGTAGACCAGTAAACATGCACAGAAAGAACCCAGTCCAAGGGTTCCTGAGGAACCGACTCATCCCTACGCTTTCTGAGGTGAGATCCTTGTTGTGTGGACCAGAGTCTTCCATTTGTCTTGCATCCAACATAGATATAACATGAGTAAATCACATGCATAAGATAGAATAAAAGCATCCAGTGCTGGATTTTAAAATGCAACTTTTATAACTTGTATAGATAAAAATATATGTGATAACAAATCGAACATGGGTGATGCATCAAGTTCTATACTTAATGGATATCCAATAGAACAAAATTCTATATTAGAAAGCATCAGTTTTCCTAACAATCTTAGGGATTTGGTGTTACCACTTACCAAAATGCCTTGTGTTAACATCTACATTAGAGACTTAAAAATGCCTATAAAGATGGAAGTACTATTGAATGATTGCCTTGATATTATAATATTGTTTATCGGATAATTAAAAAACAATCACATGGTAATGGTGTTGTTTTAAGTTAATTGGTGATCAGACCATGTCAAGATCTAATTTGCATTATACCGTGTAGTCGGGTATTTAATTCCATACCACAAAATTCAGAAGTTGTAGGAAACCATGGATTAGGAATTCTTTTGGATTTTTGTCTGAATTTAAAGAAACAATGGCAGCGAGGTTAAGATCATAAAGCCCTAGTTCGGCATCATAAACAACTTCTGCGTTCGACAACCATAAGAGATGTTTCGTGGCTACTTCAACAGAAGGATAAGAGGTTTCCATTTCAGCATCAACGCCTTGTAACTCCAACTCGCTGACCACTTTTATTCTCCTAAGGGCTTCCTTCATTTCTGGAGGGTCAATGCGTGTTAAAATACTCAATATACAAAGCTCCCTTGCCGGACTTTCTGTCAACAATTCTTCTATAACCTTTCTAACAGCCTGCAGAACATCACACACCTTATGCCCTAGCTGAAAACCATCATCACCAACAGAAGGCATGGCTCCACTTACTTTTGAGCATGCTAGAAGAGTAGACTTTTTATATGATTTGTATACAAGAGTTTCATTCTTTATGGTACAAACAAATTCTATGATGTGTCCAAGATTACCTACTTGACGAACAAATTCACTAGCTGATTTAATAAAAAACTGCAAACCACAATAATCAACTATAATATTAAAATCTCTCATGTGGCGTCTCACCATAAGCATGCCATCTCTAAAACATTGTTGGATCAAAGCATTAAAATGAAAAAAAAGTTCTGCTTGGTAGTGAAAATCAGGTGTGTCATCATATTATGTGCAAGTCCACAGTTGTCTGCATAAAATGAGAAGTTGTTGCAGTTGCTACATAATGTTCTTTGACCTACTTGGAGATTTCCGCTATAATCAAGCTCAAAAACTAACAAGTCCAACATGTCCCATTTTGGACAACTACAGCCTTCATCCAAAGACATGATGCAGAAAATCCATTTCCAAATCAAAATTGGTAAAGTTGTAAATCTCCAGGACCCTCATTTATATTCACTCTAGATTTGTACTCGAGTATAGATCCCCCATCTAGTTGAATAAATGATGAAAACTTTTTCACGAAATTGGAAACTATTCCAACAACAGATCCTTCAACAAAGTATTTCTTCTAATTTTGAACACACCAACCAGATGAAGCAACTGAACCAGGAAAAGAATTCTCAAAACATACAAGTTCTGTCTCTGCTAGACAGTGAACAAGAACTGTCTCCATAGATTGACAGCCATTTAATTGCAAACTAGGAGGCAAAGATAAAACAATTGGTTATTGAACAGAGCCACTGCTAAATGCTCCAATCAAAACATGAGAGTCCAGCAAAGTAGTAAAGCATGGAATCACCAAATACCTCCATTGAAACTGCGGTTGGATCCTCCTGATCTTTGATGAATACCCATTCATCACTCTTTATTCTTATATTTTAGCTACAAAAACCTTTGCAAATACATGTAGATATGTGTAAATACAAATAATTACCAAAAGCATGCATTGTGTAAAAACCTGTAATTAGCATGTTTTTGTGCAAAAATAAAAGAATAAAGAGTAAAAAGAAAAAGAGGGAAATATTTAGAATAAATATTGAGCAACTTGACCCAAGGGAGGGCTCAGCATGGGCCTGACCGCATAAAAGATAAAGTAGAGGGAGATAGGAGCTCATGTGTATATACTTCTGTAAATAAATAAAATTATATTTTCCTCACCCAAAAATATGCTCGTACATATTTTGTGTATATTTAGAAACTATTAAAAACAAAATAAAAATTTAAAAATCAAAAAATTCAAAAATGCCCTTTCACCATGTGTATAGATCATCATTCCTTATTTATTTAACCCTAAAAATAAATGTATTTATTTTCTAAACTTTTTGTAAATATTCTATGGCATATTTTGTAAATAAAATAAATAAAAAGAAACAAAACAAAAATCAAATAAAAATTACAAAATTAAAAATAAAAAAATACAGTGTATATACCATGTATATAAATGTATATAACTATTTATTTAACCTATGAATATAAATAATTAAAATAAAATAAAAATACCATGTTGTTCTTCATTTCATGATGTAAATAAATAAAATATAAAATGGGCATAAAAATACACAAAAATAACAAATAAAAAATTCAAAAATTAAAATCTATATAGTGTACATATACCTATATATATATAGCTACCCTATTTTTATTTCCAAAAATTAATTAAAAATCACCAAAAAATAGAAAAAAAATAAAAGAAAAATATTTCATGTTTTAAGTTTTTCTTAATTCGGCCTTTTTCTACCTTAAATTAAATAAACAAAAAATTCGATTACGTGGCAGCTCCTGATTGGTCCACGGGGGATTGTTGACCCCGGTCAACTCCCCCGCGGACTCCTTCCTTTTCTGGAAGATGCGCACCGCCCCGCCTTCGCCGATTTTTCCATGCATCTCCAGGCTGTCGCCCACGCAAACCCCGTGCCCGGATTCTTCGCCGATCATCCGTCTCCCTCGCCAGATCTTTCGCCGCGAAATCCATGCCTTCCTTAGCCGTCGTCGCCTAACCCTAATCGGGCCTGCACTTATATATAGAATTCCTTCCGCCGCCTCCGCGCCTCATCTTTGGCTCCCTGCCTTCACTCCCGTGACCTCCATCGTAACCACCGAGGTGACAGCTCGCGTTGGCCCTTGTTGCAGTGAGGGGGAGGTGGCCGGTCATTGATCCGGCAGCTTCGCGCCGCCGTTGCTCCGCCGCTTGCAGGAGCTCGATCCTCAGGCCTTGACGCCCTTCGAGGCTACGACCGGGAGTTAGCCACACTCCAGCACAGTCTTCCGCTTCGCCCAGGTAATCTTTTCGCCCTTCCATTTCGCCTAATTTTGGATTTCGCCCAAATCGACCGTCCGACGTGCTTCCCTGATTCCGGCCATCTCGCTCAATATCTCGATCATCGGAGCACCCTATCACCTTCGCCACTTTCTCACGCACATTCTTCGCACTTTCACTCAACCCAGCTCGCCCCGGAGCTGGGAGTCGAGCTCCATCACCCGTCGCTCGCCAGAGCTCCTTCGCCCCGACCCACCAGCCACCTTCACTTCGCTTTCTTGGGTCGAGGCACTTCGCCCTCGACCCGCGAAGCTTTCTGTTTGCTTTGCAGGTCCAAAGGGAGGCGTTTGAGCCCCCCTTACATTCCAGCCAGAAGCTTCGCGCCGCCAGCCTCGCCGGAGCCCCTCCAGGGCTCGGCTGGGCTATCGGACAATACCATCAGCTGCGGAGCTTCACCGCAGACCCGTTCCGATCATCAGGAGCAGCTGAGGAGGAGTGCAGCTCACGCAGGAGGCCGGCGAAGTTCGCCGGCGTCGAGTTCTTCCATCATCCTCCAGAACCATCCGATGACGCCTCCGCTCCAGTTTTGATCTCAGCCATCCATTCCTCGGGGAGCAGCAGCCGTCGATCTATCTGAGGAGCTCATCCGGACCGTTGCAGCAGAGGAGAGAGGCACCAGAGCCCAGCATCGTGAGATCTTCCACGTGTCCTCGCCTCCACCGTCGATCGAGCCCAAGAGACACCGAAGAAGAGCGCCCGCCGTCCCGAGCCGTTGGATCCACCACGTGGCGCGCATCTGGCCGTCGACGAATAAAGGGGTAAATTACTTAGGACCCCCTCTTAGTTTGTCTTTTTCGTCCTAGTCCTGTAAATATTTTTAGAACTTTATTTACGTAGGGTAAATTGCATGATGGACCTTGTGCTTAGTTTTAATTGCATGTATGCCCCTGTGTGTATGTGACCACGTGCTTCGTCACGTGTTGTGTTGGGCATTTTACATCTTTTGTCCTGTAGAACTGGGTTGTTATGAAATGAATGAATATTTTTGAGTAATTGCAATTATGCCCCTGTGAGTGTTTTTATTACGCATGTGCGCATTTTATTGGGCTTTTTGCAACCAAGTCCCTGGGCTTTTGATACGAGTTATCAAAAGGCCCTAAGACTTGGTTTTTATTACCAGTTGGTCCCTGTGTGCCCCAGCCACGCGCCACGCGCGTGACTTGCTGGGTATTTTGCACCTGGGCCCCCAGATCTTCGGGTATTTGCACATACGTCCTTGTGCACAGTGCCCTCTTTTAGATTTTGAATAAAATATCAAATCACCTCCAAATTCGACAAAAATTTGACACATGGCTCCTGCCATGTTGTAGGATTTTTGAGAATTTTGGGGGACATTTCTGAGTTCTTTTACTATTTTTAAAAATTCAAAAACATCTATTTCAGCTACTGTTTGAATTGGAAAATCACAAAAAAATATAAAAACCCCTACAAAAATTCCATAAAAATTAGTTACTGTTCTTTGTTTGTTGTTTGATTTTCTAGCCAATTTTGGCTATTTTTCATTGAGTAAAAACCCTAAAAATTGAAAAACCCTCCAAAACTCATAAAAATTATAATAATTAAATTAAAAATCCAAAAACAATAATTAGGGTGCCTAAATTTTCCTTAGTCTATCTAGTATACAGGAAATTACCTTCAGGGCCTTTTAAGATCCTTAAATATTTTATTTTTGGGTCTTAAGCCTTGCTGGACAGTACCTTCCCCTTTTTGCATTGTGTGATTTTTAGAAAATAATTTACCCGTCATAAAAACCCCAAAAATTCACCAAAAACACTTAAAAACCCAAAAAGCATAAAAACATTTTTTCTTGAATTTTTGCTTGATTTTTGGTGTGTTAAATAAATTGCTCAAGTGTGCTTGTTTATACATTCTTTATTTTCCTTCACATATTAAAAATTCTAAAAAAATTATAAAAAAATCAAAAACCACTAAAAATTAGCTTCTCTGAAATTTGACTACTTAGTTTTTCAATCGTGCTCCTTGTGTTCGACCCTGGATCGCTATACCAGGTAAAAAGAATAGCGAAGACCGCTTACATTGAATTTCTTGATTTTCTGAGTGGTTTTTATCAATTTTTCTCGATTGACCGCGCTTGGTGATTTGGGTCACAACGACCATTTTATTTACATACTTAACCCGATTGTCAGGTGCATCATCAGAATGGCGCCGTTGCCGGGGAGCACGGCTTTGTAGTCATTTTTCTATTTTTGTCTCTCTCTATATTATTATTGTTTTCTGACCTTCTCTCTTTGATTTTTGTGCGAGGTACTGCTTGGACGACTTGGAGCTTCTTTTTAGAGGACCCGTGCAGGAGGAAGAGAGAGAAGAAGGAATTTTTATTTCTGAGAGAGAGAGAGAACAATATTTGTTGTAATAACTTAGACTTTGGACTTGTGGACACTTGTAACTTAGCGGGTCTGTTTCGCCGAGTACCGGTGTACTCGGGGGACCCATTTGGATTTTCGCGGCTTTTCTTGCGGTTTTGATAGCTAGCTGCCTTTTCCGGTGTTTACGCGGTTTTTCTCGAGCCCCTAGATTTAGGAATTTCTCTTGCTTGTGCCGTAATTAGTAGGATCCCCACACCTAATTGCTGATCTGTTCCTATAGATCGTTAATTGGACCTACTAAGAATAAATAATAAAAATAACTTAGTCGCTTTCCTGAGAGCCTACGTGCCGCGAGCCTGCCCCACAAGCGCTACTCCTGAACTCGACCTGTCGAGAAGAGGAGGGGTAAGCCAAGACCGGACTCTTTGGATCGAAGGCGAGTAACTGAGTTAGACGGTTCTGCGATAGAAGTTGCTCATCTAGGACTCGGTTTTTCCCGTTGCATCATTTAGGTAGTTTTATTTCCGTCTTTAAATTCTGCGCGGATCACTTGCATGTAGAGTGCTGGAGACAAGGTACGCATTTCTATCTCTGCATGCATCATTGATTTCTTCGCGCATCGGCTTTTTCGTCTTCTCCCTCTGTTTTTGGCTTAATCATCAGGAGAATCGGAAAAACCGTTAGGCCGCTTGTGTTTATTTTGAAAAAAAAAATTAAAAAGAAAAAAAAATTGGGACTGGATAACACTATTGACCCTAAAAGACACTCACATTAAAAATTTGTCTTGGGGAGAGCAACCCCCTCCTTGTATGGTTTGGATGCGCGAGAGAGTGACCCGTACCCTATGTAGAACCCTCCGGTGCTATTTCTAGCTGACTACCGACTCTTCCGTGCGGGCCAGTCGGTTGGAGTAGCATCGGGTATCCTAACAGGTCACGTAAGCGCTCTGATATTTTGTATGTTCACCCAATAAAATTGACAAGATAAATTGACCGAGCTTTCACGGTCTTCATATTGTGTTGTGTTGGTGAACCGGGGGTTTGCTTTGCGATCATATTTTCTCCAGATCCCATCCGCCCAACTCGCCAGATCAAGATGATGGGTAGACGATTTCTTAGGCAGCCTCTGGCTGCACCGCTTTCAGGCGAGTCTACTTCATCATCTAGGTTTGCCCGTGAGAGTCAAGACCAGCTCTCCGGGCCCGAGTACGATTCCACCCTGTTCCCCCTCGATCCCCTTTCTTTTGCTACTGAGAGACATGAGCCCGAGGAAAGACGAATTGATTTGACGGAACCTGAGTTGGGCTCATCTGATTTTGCAGACGTCGGTATGGCCGCCAGATCAGACGATTACCCTGGAGGTCAGCAGGGAGAGCAGCATGTCGTATTTGACCAGGGGGCGATTAACTCCACCCTGACCGCATCATTAGAGACAGTTCAGCAGCAGTTACGCGATCAGGGGGCATTCATGATAGAGATGAGGAGGGAGTTGGAGCGACTCCGAGAAGAGAGAGATCAGAGCGAGCCTGAGGACATTCCTGACGCTGATGCAGAGGCAGCAGCCGCAGCAGCAGCCGCAGCAGCAGCTGCCGCAGCAGCGGCAGCCGCCGCCGGAGCAGGACCACCGAGACCGATGCGGGAGTTACACAACCCCGGATCTACACTGATGCACCAGTGGGTGGTGGTACCTGCTATCGTGGGGGATTTCAAATTCCCTCCGAACACCTTGCAGATGCTTCCTCATTTTCACGGACTTGCCACTGAGGAACCCCACCTCCATCTCCAGGAGTTTTTGATGATCTGCAGCACTGTCCACGACCGTCGTGTGGACCAAGATACGATTCGGATGATGGCCTTCCCTTTTTCACTGGCAGATAGAGCAGCCGCCTGGCTGAAGCATCTAGGGAAGTTTGTTTACACCTGGGAGCAGCTCCGCACCGAGTACTTAAACAAGTACTATCCACTCGGGCGGACGAATGCAGCAAGGGCCCTGATCAACAACTTCTCCATGCTCCCTAACGAGCAATTTCACGAGGCATGGGAGAGGTTCAGAGAGCTTCTGGATAGATGCCCACACCACGACATTTCGAAGCCGAACCTAGTTCAGAGCTTCTTTAGTGGGATGACGCCAGAGCTTCAGGGTCTGGTGAATGCTTCTTGCGGCGGGTCCTACTTTGCCAAGGACCACAACCAAGTCTGGGCCATCTATGAGGAGATGGCCGAAAATTACATGGTGATGTCCCAGACTCGGTTGTACACACAGAGAAATCAGCAGCCGCCAGGACCCGTGCAGTACCAGCGGATAGCACGGGTTGATGCAGGTCCATCCAGTTCGTCCACAGTTGCAGCCGCACAGGCAGAGTCGGCCGCTGCGGACATGGGGATTATCAGCGAGAAGTTGGACCGCATGGAAATAATAGAGAAGAAGCAGTGCCAGGGCATAACTCAGATGGAGCAAATGGCACAAACTCTGAGCGACATGAAGACCCAGCTCTTGTGTCTTCAGGAGGCACAGACGGCTCCTCAGCCCCGTCTTCTGTCGCGAGGCGATTCCGGCGGCAGCCGCAGCTCGTCCCAGCGCTCCAGCTCTTTGCAGCAGCCTAGACAAGTTCACCTTGTACAGGCGGAGCCATACCAGCAGCAGCCGCCCTCTTACCAGTCACCACCATCTCCAGACTTACAGATGGTGGTATATCAGCCGCCCTCCTGCGTGAGCTGCACTCCTCCTGCTGCTCCCCAAGGTTGACGTCATTAGAAAACTCGCACCGCCGTCCAATTTAAAGCAGCTACGGTCATTTCTGGGGCACGTTGGTTTTTATAGGAGATTCATTCATGATTTCAGCAAGATTGCCCGACCGTTGACTGACCTCTTGACGAAAGACACCGAGTTCCTTGTCGATGACAAGTGTCTTTCATCCTTTGAGACTCTCCAGCAGCGTGTTATTGAGGCTCCTGTCCTTCAGCCACCCGATTGGTCTCTCCCATTCGAGATCATGGCGGATGCCTCTGATTTTGCCGTAGGGGCCGTGCTAGGACAGAGGAGGGACGGAGTTCCATTTGCCATACACTATGCTAGCCGCACATTGGATTCTGCTCAGCGGAATTATACGGTCACAGAGAAGGAGATGCTAGCAGTAGTGTTTGCTCTAGATAAGTTCAGATCGTATATCATTGGATCTAGAGTGACTTTGTATACTGACCACACCGCCATCAGGTACCTCATGTCAAAGAAGGATGCCAAGGCCAGACTTACTAGATGGATCCTTCTACTCCAGGAGTTCGACATTGAGATCAAGGATAAGCCTGGAGTCAAGAATGTGGTGGCGGATCATCTCTCCCGATTAGAGCAGCCTGAGGATTCTGAGCAGATTGATCCCATTCATGATACCTTCCCAGATGAGGCGATCCTTGCTATCACCTCACTCCCGTGGTATGCCGATATTGTGAACTTTCTCGTTGCTGGGAAAGTCCCACAAGATTGGCCCAGGCAGAGGCTTGAGACCTTCCTTGCGAAGGCCAAGTCCTACCACTGGGAGGATCCCATCCTTTACCACGAAGGAGGGGATAGCATCCGGCGTCGGTGTATTCCTCAGGAGGAGCATCATAGTGTCCTCACTTACTGCCACAAGCTTGAGGCAGGAGGACATCATTCTGGGAGGAGAACGGCACAGAAAGTGCTCCAATCCGGCTTGTGGTGGCCTACACTCTTCAAGGACTCTGATGAGTTCGTGAAGAGGTGTACTGACTGTCAGAGGATGGGCACTTGTGGACAACGTGATATGATGTCGATGCAGCCCATTCACTTCTGTGAGGTTTTTGACGCATGGGGCATCGATTTCATGGGTCCATTCCCTAAGAGTCAGGGATTCGAGTACATTCTGTTGGCCGTAGATTACGTTAGTCGTTGGGTTGAGGCTATCCCCGCCCGAGCCGCTGATGCGAAGACAGTTTGCAGATTTTTGAAGAAGCACATCATCATGCGGTTCGGGGTTCCACGAGTTCTGATTTCTGATGGGGGGTCTCATTTCATCAACGACCAGGTGAAGGCCCTTGCCAGCGAGTTCAGCATAGACCATCGTGTTGCCACACCATACCATCCACAGACAAATGGTCTAGCTGAGGTGTCGAATAGGGAGATCAAGAATATTTTGCAGAAAGTCGTCCGCCCTGACCGAAAGAATTGGTCACAGCTTTTGGACTCGGTCTTGTGGGCATATCGGACGTCTTTCAAGACTCCATTGAGTACATCTCCCTTTCGCCTCGTTTATGGCAAGCCGTGCCATCTACCTGTTGAGCTGAGGCACAAGTCACTTTGGGCAGTCACAGATATTCTTATGGATCCAGATGGTATAGGAGACCAGAGGAGGGCAGAGCTAGCCGCCTTGGAAGAGCTTAGAGATACAGCTTTCTCAAACAGCCTACATTATAAGGAGAAAGTGAAGGAGTGGCATGATTCTCATATCAGCCACAAGCATTTTGAGATTGGACAGAAAGTATGGTTGTTTGATGCGAGGCTCAGATTATTTCCAGGAAAGCTACAGAGCAAATGGAAGGGACCTTACTTGGTCAGAAAGGTACACGATAACGGTAGCATTGATATATCTGAGTTATCTTCTGAGAGTACCTTTCGAGTGAACGGCCAGTGGCTCAAGCCATTTCTAGATCATGGGCCGCGGGACGTTATTATTGCCGCTATTCATTTTGCGTGAGATGTGGTCTTTTGACTCACATCTTTTGCATCTCACGCCTGATATCTACTGTTCTTTCTGCCTGTATAGATCCAGTCGTCCATATCATTCTATCCTTTAGTCCCACATCCCTTTTCTCATCCTGTGATTATGCTATACTTAGGGTGTACTTTACCCTAAGTATAGGGGGGATGTTGGACCTGCGGGTATTCTTTTTATTCTTTTTGCTCCTGTTTTTGTTGCCTATACTTAGGGATATTTTACCCTAAGTATAGGGGGGGGCAGATTCTGCATATTCTTCACTCGGATTTCCCTTCATGTACAGCTTACTATACTTAGGATTAGTTAATCCTAAGTATAGGGGGAAACCACCGAGTTCCTCGTATTCTATTCATTTATTCATTTCTGTACTTATCCATTCCTTTTCACTTCCCTATACCAAGCACGAGTTATGTCATCTTCATCGCTCTTGATCACTCTGAGGACATCGTTCGAGCTACGTATAGGGGGGGTGTATATATTTCATATATACTTTAGCCATAACTCGTACTTTGTGTGAGTGTGTTAATAAATAAAATGGCTAATAAAATGGCTAAAAATCACAAAAATTTAAAAAAATTTTCATGTACATAAACCTCTTTTATCCTTGCACATACATAGCTAGTGTATAAAGTATTTTTGTAAAAATGATTTCAAAAATCTTTTGTGTAAAGTTTGTGTAAGTATTTTGTATCAAAAATTATGTGTATAGTACAAAATTTTTCCAAAATGTTTTGAAAATCAAAAGTTTGCAAATATCTTGTGTAAATGTTTGTAAATATCATTTTGCAAAACTTGCACCTCATGCATCATTCATTCATGATTTCAAAACATTTTTCAAAAATTTTGCATGATTGTAAAATATGTGTAAATAGCATCTTGTGTAAATATATGTATAGAGTTTTTCTTGGATGAGAGTTGACATTTAAACTAAGCCTGGAATTAAATTGAGAAATGGAGCTTGAATAAGATCTTAATCCACTTAACTTTAAGAGGAACCTTATAGGACTTAGGGTTAAGGCTTTTCAGGTCCATAAGGACTTAATTCTTTGAGTCCACTAGGCTATGAGCATATGTCATCTTGATGAGCCTAAGTAGAGCACTTAACAACACACGCATGGCTCTTAGAGACAATGGCTTGACTTGCACCTGCACTTACACATGGCTCTCCATGGATGAGGTGGTGAGGAGGCAGTTTCCTTTGGCTTGGGGTAGCATATGAGGGTAGTACTTTTAGGCGGAACCTCTCTTCTTCTTATAGTGAAGGAAGTGCACCTCAACTTGGTCTAGTGGTGTTGAAAGCTAAAGACAGAAGCCGTGGGTTGCAATAAAGCTTCAAAAGAGGGATAGTCTACTGGCTCAAGGGGAAATTTTCTTATATGCTGCACCATGTAGATACGTTGTACAGAAGTTCTTGAAAAAAAAAATATGCAAAAATGCAAAAAGAACTCCAAAAAAAGTGGTGGGTCGGATTGAAAATTTAATAACCCCACCGGAGTATACATAGTCAAATAAAGCAAAAGCTGATGGTATCAATGTTACATCTCATGAAGCTTGCAGCGGGAGACTTAGCTACACTGGCTAAGCTTCCAAAACTCTATACTTCTACCCCCTCTTCTTGAGCCGGTTGCACTTGAACTTAGAAGGGAATACCCCGCTTCTCGAGGAAAGAGTTGCTAGACCGAGGCATTAGAGTTACCAGGTTGAGGGAGGTTGTTTCTTTGTTACTTCTGAGGTGGGGAGCCACATATCACTTACACCGCACGGAAAGATTCATGGTCATTAGAGTTTGTGTATGTAGAATTGTTCTGATCTGGTTTATTGAGGAGTCTTGCCCATAGATTGGTGGAACTTGGAGGCTGTTGAGTTTTAAGCTTAAGTCTAAGTAAGGTTCCGACACATTAATAATCCAAAGATCTGATCGAGCTCCATATTTCAATTTAATGAAGGAAAGTTTAATAAATCAACCTTGATCCATGTACATCCTCTTTTTCTTTTTCTTTTTCTTTTTCTTTCTTTTTCACTTCTTTTTCAAATAAGTGTTTGCTAAGGGACTAGCAAAGTTAAGCATAGGGGGGTGATGAATACCCATTCATCACTCTTTATTCTTATATTTTAGCTACAAAAACCTTTGCAAATACATGTAGATATGTGTAAATACAAATAATTACCAAAAGCATGCATTGTGTAAAAACCTGTAATTAGCATGTTTTTGTGCAAAAATAAAAGAATAAAGAGTAAAAAGAAAAAGAGGGAAATATTTAGAATAAATATTGAGCAACTTGACCCAAGGGAGGGCTCAGCATGGGCCTGACCGCATAAAAGATAAAGTAGAGGGAGATAGGAGCTCATGTGTATATACTTCTGTAAATAAATAAAATTATATTTTCCTCACCCAAAAATATGCTTGTACATATTTTGTGTATATTTAGAAACTATTAAAAACAAAATAAAAATTTAAAAATCAAAAAATTCAAA
Source organism: Ottelia alismoides (assembly GCA_037367405.1). Classification (NCBI taxonomy): domain Eukaryota; kingdom Viridiplantae; phylum Streptophyta; class Magnoliopsida; order Alismatales; family Hydrocharitaceae; genus Ottelia; species Ottelia alismoides. Next base: position 339,170 of record JAZKJV010002638.1, on the reverse strand, counting down.
AATGCCCTTTCACCATGTGTATAGATCATCATTCCTTATTTATTTAACCCTAAAAATAAATGTATTTATTTTCTAAACTTTTTGTAAATATTCTATGGCATATTTTGTAAATAAAATAAATAAAAAGAAACAAAACAAAAATCAAATAAAAATTACAAAATTAAAAATACAAAAATACAGTGTATATACCATGTATATAAATGTATATAACTATTTATTTAACCTATGAATATAAATAATTAAAATAAAATAAAAATACCATGTTGTTCTTCATTTCATGATGTAAATAAATAAAATATAAAATGGGCATAAAAATACACAAAAATAACAAATAAAAAATTCAAAAATTAAAATCTATATAGTGTACATATACCTATATATATATAGCTACCCTATTTTTATTTCCAAAAATTAATTAAAAATCACCAAAAAATAGAAAAAAATAAAAGAAAAATATTTCATGTTTTAAGTTTTTCTTAATTCAGCCTTTTTCTACCTTAAATTAAATAAACAAAAAATTCGATTACGTGGCAGCTCCTGATTGGTCCACGGGGGATTGTTGACCCCGGTCAACTCCCCCGCGGACTCCTTCCTTTTCTGGAAGATGCGCACCGCCCCGCCTTCGCCGATTTTTCCACGCATCTCCAGGCTGTCGCCCACGCAAACCCCGTACCCGGATTCTTCGCCGATCATCCGTCTCCCTCGCCAGATCTTTCGCCGCGAAATCCATGCCTTCCTTAGCCGTCGTCGCCTAACCCTAATCGGGCCTGCACTTATATATAGAATTCCCTCCGCCGCCTCCGCGCCTCATCTTTGGCTCCCTGCCTTCACTCCCGTGACCTCCATCGTAACCACCGAGGTGACAGCTCGCGTTGGCCCTTGTTGCAGTGAGGGGGAGGTGGCCGGTCATTGATCCGGCAGCTTCGCGCCGCCGTTGCTCCGCCGCTTGCAGGAGCTCGAGCCTCAGGCCTTGACGCCCTTCGAGGCTACGACCGGGAGTTAGCCACACTCCAGCACAGTCTTCCGCTTCGCCCAGGTAATCTTTTCGCCCTTCCATTTCGCCTAATTTTGGATTTCGCCCAAATCGACCGTCCGACGTGCTTCCCTGATTCCGGCCATCTCGCTCAATATCTCGATCATCGGAGCACCCTATCACCTTCGCCACTTTCTCACGCACATTCTTCGCACTTTCACTCAACCCAGCTCGCCCCGGAGCTGGGAGTCGAGCTCCATCACCCGTCGCTCGCCGGAGCTCCTTCGCCCCGACCCACCAGCCACCTTCACTTCGCTTTCTTGGGTCGAGGCACTTTGCCCTCGACCCGCGAAGCTTTCTGTTTGCTTTGCAGGTCCAAAGGGAGGCGTTTGAGCCCCCCTTACATTCCAGCCAGAAGCTTCGCGCCGCCAGCCTCGCCGGAGCCCCTCCAGGGCTCGGCTGGGCTATCGGACAATACCATCAGCTGCGGAGCTTCACCGCGGACCCGTTCCGATCATCAGGAGCAGCTGAGGAGGAGTGCAGCTCACGCAGGAGGCCGGCGAAGTTCGCCGGCGTCGAGTTCTTCCATCATCCTCCAGAACCATCCGATGACGCCTCCGCTCCAGTTTTGATCTCAGCCATCCATTCCTCGGGGAGCAGCAGCCGTCGATCTATCTGAGGAGCTCATCCGGACCGTTGCAGCAGAGGAGAGAGGCACCGGAGCCCAGCACCGTGAGATCTTCCACGTGTCCTCGCCTCCACCGTCGATCGAGCCCAAGAGACACCGAAGAAGAGCGCCCGCCGTCCCGAGCCGTTGGATCCACCACGTGGCGCGCATCTGGCCGTCGACGAATAAAGGGGTAAATTACTTAGGCCCCCCTCTTAGTTTGTCTTTTTCGTCCTAGTCCTGTAAATATTTTTAGAACTTTATTTACGTAGGGTAAATTGCATGATGGACCTTGTGCTTAGTTTTAATTGCATGTATGCCCCTGTGTGTATGTGACCACGTGCTTCGTCACGTGTTGTGTTGGGCATTTTACATCTTTTGTCCTGTAGAACTGGGTTGTTATGAAATGAATGAATATTTTTGAGTAATTGCAATTATGCCCCTGTGAGTGTTTTTATTACGCATGTGCGCATTTTATTGGGCTTTTTGCAACCAAGTCCCTGGGCTTTTGATACGAGTTATCAAAAGGCCCTAAGACTTGGTTTTTATTACCAGTTGGTCCCTGTGTGCCCCAGCCATGCGCCACGCGCGTGACTTGCTGGGTATTTTGCACCTGGGCCCCCAGATCTTCGGGTATTTGCACATACGTCCTTGTGCACAGTGCCCTCTTTTAGATTTTGAATAAAATATCAAATCACCTCCAAATTCGACAAAAATTTGACACATGGCTCCTGCCATGTTGTAGGATTTTTGAGAATTTTGGGGGACATTTCTGAGTTCTTTTACTATTTTAAAAATTCAAAAACATCTATTTCAGCTACTGTTTGAATTGGAAAATCACAAAAAAATATAAAAACCCCTATAAAAATTCCATAAAAATTAGTTACTGTTCTTTGTTTGTTGTTTGATTTTCTAGCCAATTTTGGCTATTTTTCATTGAGTAAAAACCCTAAAAATTGAAAAACCCTCCAAAACTCATAAAAATTATAATAATTAAATTAAAAATCCAAAAACAATAATTAGGGTGCCTAAATTTTCCTTAGTCTATCTAGTATACAGGAAAATTACCTTCAGGGCCTTTTAAGATCCTTAAATATTTTATTTTTGGGTCTTAAACCTTGCTGGACAGTACCTTCCCCTTTTTGCATTGTGTGATTTTTAGAAAATAATTTACCCGTCATAAAAACCCCAAAAATTCACCAAAAACACTTAAAAACCCAAAAAGCATAAAAACATTTTTTCTTGAATTTTTGCTTGATTTTTGGTGTGTTAAATAAATTGCTCAAGTGTGCTTGTTTATACTTTCTTTATTTTCCTTCACATATTAAAAATTCTAAAAAAATTATAAAAAAATCAAAAACCACTAAAAATTAGCTTCTCTGAAATTTGACTACTTAGTTTTTCAATCGTGCTCCTTGTGTTCGACCCTGGATCGCTATACCAGGTAAAAAGAATAGCGAAGACCGCTTACATTGAATTTCTTGATTTTCTGAGTGGTTTTTATCAATTTTTCTCGATTGACCGCGCTTGGTGATTTGGGTCACAACGACCATTTTATTTACATACTTAACCCGATTGTCAGGTGTGTCATCAATCTTCCATGGGCTTGAGTGCCTCCTTGAGGAGGGAGCGAGCGGTCTGGAAAGGGGTGTGGCGCCATCTTTTCTAGATTTTCCATTGGTTTGGGGGCCTCCATGAGGAGGGCACGAGCAACCTGGAAGGAGGGTGTAGAAGCGACCTGGAGAGGGGCAACCTAAAGAGGAGGATTCGACAGAGAAGGAGACGTCGTGGAGAGGAGGAGGCAACGACTTCTAGAGGGGAGGCGGTGTTGGAGAGTCAAGGTAGGAGAAGCCCGTGGGTCGGTGGGCGGAAGAAGTGGAATAGAGGGGAGGCGACGCAGAGGAGAGGCGCATGCAGTGGTCGGAGAAGGGGGATTAGACAAGGGACGATTGGAAGGATGTGGTTCTATGGGGTAGGGGACGAGGGTCAGGGAGAGGGGAACGGATTTAGGGCTTCAAGGGGTGGGAGCTGATGAATCCACATTTCATCATCTTTATTCTATCATTTTGGCACCAAAAACCCTAGCAAATGCCTGTAAATAACATTAAATACACAATATTAGCATTCATGCATGTGCATCTCATTAGTGTATAAAATACTGTAATTAAAGCCAAAATTATAGAATAAATAAAAGAAAAGAAAAAGAATAAAATATTGTAAATATTTTATGACCCAAAACCCCGAGACCTAGGCATCTTGATGAATAGGTCGACAAGGAATAAAGTAGGGGGAGATAAGGGTCAAATACCTATATTATTCTATTCATTCTTTATTTATTTTGAGACCTATTTTCGGTTCCACTTTTTATACATCAAATAAAGAAACTTTCTACATGAAAGTTGTAGATATTTTCATAAAGAAAAATACAAAATTGATTTCACATGAAAAATAATATACAGATAAAAAGTTATGGTCTGAATAAACATCCAGAATCCCAACTTCCTAGACCCGTATCTCACAACTGACAACTCCAAATGCAGCATATTCACCTTTAATTGTATATAGAATAAAATAAGCTATTTAATGGTGGTGGTTTCGCATTTGGCGGAGCTACGGTTTGAAAGTTGAGTTTTGGACCCTCATTGTATACTTGTACATATTAAAATATTCGATTTATTATTTATTCATTATTTTTATATTTTTATATTTTTATAATGTTGTAAATATTACTTATAATAATTATGTACATTAAAATTGGAATAAAAACCTAAATAAAACTTAAAACAAAATAAAATACATATGCATAATACATAGGTACAATATACACACATATACCTATACAAAATATTCTTTTATTTTATTAAATATACAGAACATATCAGAAAAATAAAATAAAAATATATTTGTATGTATAAAAGTATTGTATAATTTTAGAAAATAATAAATAAAAATAATAGAATTAAAATTCACAAAATAAAAATAAAGTAATAAAGTATATAGATAATATACCTATATAAGGGTATAAAAGCAACTTGTAAAAACATAACTCTTAAAAATAATTAAAAATCGGAATAAAATACTATATAAAATAATAAATATTTTTTATTCAATAACCAAAATAAAATAATAACGTTTACTATTTTTAATTGATTTTTTAAGGAGGTTTTTCCTGGTTGGTCCACGTGGACCAACCAGGTGGTCTGGCTCGTTGACCGAGGTCAACAGCCTGACCTACCTCCCTTAGCCTCTGCCTACCTCGTTTTTCACCCGCTTTTGCGTATTTATCGAGGTCGCATCTTACACCTTTTCGCGAAATTTTCTTCTGCAAAATCGTTTCCCTACCATCTCTCTTACTCGCCCTATGTTCTTCTTGGGCTGAGGACCACTGCATCGTCCCAGATCTCTCGTTCTTCACGCCGCTCCGTCAATGTGTACAAAAGACCCCCCAGTCCTCCCTTTGATTTTTGAACCACTTTTGGACTAGCTTAGACATCCGGATGCGGGTAGGGATGTGCTCCGGTTACAGGGGAGCCATTCCACACCTCCGTTGAGGTACGGCGAAGGTCTGAAGGAGTGATTCCAGCCCATCTCCGGCGTGCGGCCGTCGAGGTTCAACCTCGGGCTTTCCAGCCCTCGAGGTCGTTTTTCGTTTATTTCTTTTGTAGTTTAAGTAGCTGGCAGTCGTAGGTTTCGTTTCACGCATTCACTGGTTCATTCCATCGATCAATCATTCGAGTTTTCGCCATCAAACACTTCGCCGGAGCTCGTGGGCTCCGGTGACCACTTCACCGCCGCACCATACGCCACCCGACCATCTCGCCTCTGTCCTTGGAACATCTACTGGGTTTGTTGTGTTCATTGCAGGTCCCAGAGTCAGAGAGACTCCAACTGGAGTCGAATTTTGCGGGCGCCAAGCCTCCTGGAGCCAACCTCCTCCGCCGACCACGCAGCGGCGCTCCGGCCACTCTGTAGCCATTTTGGGAGTGTCGTCCAACAGAGGGGGTCCCATGAGGTTGCTGGTGCAATCGGATGGGAGGGAGCACCATTGAACGCCGAGATCTCGACGCCCAAAGCTCGTCGGGGCCCTGTTCGTCGTCAGCTCATCCTAGAGGCCCCAGCACCGTCGGATCTGCCGTGTTCCTCCTGAAGCACAACTGCCGTTAGATCGACCGCTGCCTCGACCGTCGGATCTACTGAGGTCGATCTAATCCTGGTCGTCCGTGGCCGAAGGGGTATCGGGGGCTCCTGTGCTGCCATGTGTTAAGTGGGTTAATACCCACCGTCAGATCGCCCCCTTTGACTGGGCATTTTGCATCGTAAGCCCGGCACCTTTTTGTATTTAAAAATTAACGCTTAATCATTCATCTGCAGTTGTGTAATAATTATACTTGGACCCCCGCACGTTTGCTTATTTACTTTCAGGTCCTCGCCTGGCGCACGTGCTTGTCACGTGCGTCTGGGTATTTTGCAAGGGGACCCCAGTCAGTTTTCGTATTTAATTTTAGTACTTAAAATCTCAGTTGCAGTTATAAAGATTCTGGCGCTTTAGCATTTTAACCCCCGCACTTTTGAGAATTACGTTGACACCCTTCCTAGGTCCACGTGCCCTCGGCGCGTGATCTTGGAGTTTTTGCTAAGGAACCCTTGCGGGTTTTTGTATTTAGTTTTAGTCCAAAAGATTAATGCTCCAATTATATATTTTGTGAAAAATTGCAGGCGTGCCCCCATAGTTTTATCTACTTGCAATATAGTCCCTGCCAGCCTTTTAACTTGTGCTGACTTGCTCTATTTATTTGGACCTTCATCTTAATTCCAAAAATTCTAAAAATTTAAACTTAAGCTCATGTTTACTTGTACTTTTTCTCCATATTTTTAGTTTTTGATTTTATTTTATTTTTATATTTATTAAAAATCAAAAACATACTTTTTTCCCACTGTCTAGCTTAGAAAATACCAAAAAAATATTAAAATACCTCGAAAAATTCCAAAACAAATCCCTAGTGTGTCTTTTAACCTATTTCAGTGTCAGTCCAAAAATCACTAAAAATCTCAAAAGAAAAACCTTAAAATTTCAAAAATACATAAAAACTTCAAAAAATTCTATAAAATCAAAGAAAACTCAGAAAAATACAAACTCAGTTCTTGTTTGTTTTATATTTCATTCTCTTTATTTGAAAATTAGTGTGACAATTTTTTGACTGGTTGCTATTTTTTAATCTCCATTTTACTCCTAGCCTGTAGCTTCTCCACTGTTTTCATTTATTTCAATATTTAAAAATATCAAAAATATTTGAAAAATACACAAAAATCACAAAAACAGTAGAAAATTATAAAAACACCAAAAAGATTTCATTTCTGAATTTCCGGTTATTTTTGCACATTTTTATAAATGGTTTATCTTCCCTTTTATTACATTGTCCTTATATTCCAATATTGAAAAAGAGAAAAAATATATAAAATATAAATATAAAAATCATAAAATTAAAAATCAAAATACAAAATTAAAAATTAAATAAAAAAATAAAAAAATACAAAATTAAAAACCCACAAAAAACCTTGCTTGCTTGCTTAGTGTAGACATCACTCACATATACACACACATTGCTTGATCTACCATGTTTGCTACCTGTGTTCGAACTCTCTGCATACTTGACTGCTATACACCTTTTGTGCAGAGTTAAAAATAAATTTTAACTCCACATTTATTTCTAATTATTAATTTTTAGTGTGGGTTAATTGTTGATTTTAGTCCAGAATTTTATCGTGAGTCGTCACAGCGACGGTTGTTTCCGCCTTGTGTGAGATACCATTTTAGACTCTGTGAATTTTGGCTAAATTAGGAGCCGCTAAAATTTTTGCCAAATTTTACCACCACGCTCGACTACAGTGTGGTCACAACATGGTTGCTAAAATTTACTACCACATGTGGTGACCGCAAGTAGTCGCAAACCTTTTATCGACTACGTAATGGTGGTATTGTAGTCGCAAAATAGTGGTTAAAGCTCGTGCGACTACATTGCCACAACCCGTAGTAGCAACTGTATAGTCGCAAAAGCTGCATTTTCTTGTAGTGATGATCCAGTGTAGATGTATATTATTTCGATGTAATATCTGAGTCCTTCTCAAAGTATCCAAGATAATTTAGATAGTCATACTATCAGTACACCGACTTATTGCAGTATTGGCATTCATCCAACTCTTTGGATGTCATATGTATGGAATCCATAGAAGTACATACAAATTTGACTTTCCTTCTAACTTGGATCCAACCCATGCTTCCATTGCGCTCCTTTCATCTATAAACAACAATTGCTTAAGACAAAGGATCTCTTACGTTGAATTCAAAAGATTTCAATATAACAGTATTTCAACATTTATACATGCTTTATTCAATTCATACAATGTGAATACTATGAAGCTTCATGAATGATTAGAATACAGACAGTAGAATGATGATACTCATCATATCTACATCCCTCTTAACTCCTAAAATCATTGGTTCGGGTAGGTACTCAAGCATTTTGAGTACATCTTGTCCTATAGAGCCACCATTACGCATAATGTAGAGAACCATGTCATTCATGATTAAATGTCGAGAGTACATATGTATGTCAGAACATCTACTTAGATTTTATAAGGATTATTTAACAATTGCGGTCATCGTTGAGATGTCACTTTCAAAGTACATTCAATGAGATCAAGACTAATAGAGACATACAAACCTTAGGGTTGTGGTCCTATTGTTATTTAATTGTCATTCCTCATTATTATGAGGAAACTTGCACATTGCAACCACATACATTATGTGTCCAACTGCAAGTACAATATCTTGATCATGGATCTAATCCATGATATTATACTGATATTATTGAGTATAATATTGAGTGGGTTTAATGAATGATTATCTGAAATAAGAAATTTGCATAAGTGTATATTATATATGTATACATATTTACAGAGTTTTATATCAAAGTTGTCTTACCTTGTCAACAATGAAAGTTCATTCCCTTAATCACTTTCAATGTAAGAGATATACTTACCATTGTATCTCAAGCAAGATCTGGGATCTCTTTTCTTATCTTTGTCACATCTTAATAATATGAGAACCTGTGACTCCGATAAAAATAAGCGGGAACACATTCCGCCTTGCAAGTCCAACTTGCATTTCCTAATTTGATCTTTAACACTAGGTCCCACCACCCCTAAGGCGATGTTGACCCGTTGTTAATTGAACCCACCATCAACAAGAATAGTACTCGCTATGCGCAATCCAATATCGTCCCAATAATATGAGGACTCAATATTGGGGTAACTACGTATACGGCCTTACTCTTTTGAGAAGTAAAGAGCCCGATCCATATGTGCTTGCATACAAGAGCTGTCATTTCGGACAGGCGTCTCCTACGTACAATCCCTGGAGATGGAACTCTTCATCTTAACGGGAGACCATGGATGTCACTTATGTGATCCTCCACCTCTTTTTCAAATTAAATAATTAATTATTATGAATTACATTCATGTAATTAATTCTTCCAAGGAAAATACACATCTATTTATAATAGAGTGTTTCAATTGGGTATAATCAATTTAATCATATTAAATTAATTATCAATACAATCTTAATCAACAAACTTGATTATTACTTGAATGGAAGGTATAATCTCAAAGTACATATTATTCGAATGCTAAACAAATTCTCAATCCTATTCAAGTAACAAGTTTGATGAAAGTGTATCAAGTAACCAATTGGTGATCTAGATCTAATCTAATCATTCATTGGTTGAGGCAGTGTCATTTAAGAGAACAATTATTATTCTAATATTTCTCAAATATTATCCATAATTATTCCATGAAAGTAACCATTAATTTCACAAGATTCTTAAATGACAATCACAAGATTCATGGTTGAGTATGTAATTTTCAACAGTGACCATCACTAATTAAAATTAGCAGATCTCTTTCATTTTAAATCTAAATTAAGCAAAATCAATTTCCAGAGTTTGATAATTTGATTTAAAACAGAAATCGTGTGATTAGCACATATTTCCAAGTATTTTAAAATAGTAATTAACATCTTAATTACGTCAATAACTGCCATTCCCGAAACAGTGGACATATGGTCATTAAAATGATCTTATCTTGAGAAAACGAACATAAATTACGCAAACTCAAATTCCAAATTTTACTTGTTTAATAGAGAACATTATCCATGTGATAAACTTATGCTTAAATATTTTAAACAGGGCCGAAAAATTATCACAAAATAGGGCTCCGAAAATTGAAATGCGACCAAATTTTCATGAACCTCAACGAGCCCAAATCTTCGCAGGTTCATGGATCATATACAAAACCTTCAACCTGGCTCTGATACCACTTGAAGGATATGGAGAAATCATCAAGCGCATCACGGACCTGTGATGATCGTATCATATACGATCATGAGTGACTAGTCACACTAGTTGCTCGATGCAGCGAAATTTTAAAAAATTTTCAAAGGGATGGAACTACATGATCCAAGAACATTTCTCAGATCATTTTATCTAATCACAACAAGGATATAGGAATACCTCTTAGAGCGTGGTTGCGATCATCCTCTAAAGAAAGAGACCTCCTGTCTCAAGTCTGATCCGTTGGAGAAGACACTTGCGAGCACGAGGATGAAGTCACGTATTTCTCGCAATTCAAGTTGATGTCCCAAGCAATGGATCTCTTGATCTCGTCACATGAGATCAAATGCCTTCCTCACGAGCGTCACGCACCAAAGAAGATGGAGAGCCAATAGTCGTCAAAGCATAGCACAAAGGCAAGGCAACGATGAAGGCGATCTTCTCTCTATTAGAGTGGATGGCCACTCAGGATAAGAGAGAGAGAGAGAGAGCATGTGTGAGAATAAAAGGAGAGAGAGAGAGAGAGAGAGTTTGTGTGATGTCATATATGTTGAAGAGCAAGGATCGCCTCTTCTTATATAGTGTTTTGGGAGTCCATGGATCCCAATCCATGGACAACACACAATCAACGGATTAGATTGATATGTGTTTCTTTCAATGGCTAAGTCGTTGTTGTAAAAACACAACAACTAATGATTTAATTTAAATTAATTGTCATTGATAAATTAACGGAATTAATTTCAAATTAAATCATCTTTGATAAGAGAAAAAATAATGAAGAGAATAAACCAATCCCCAAAAAAGAGGGGACGGCTACTCTTCTCCTCATGGAGAGTTGTAGCCGTCCACTTCTCTTTGATGGACTTGGTCCATATCTTCTAATTATCATGAGATCTCATTATCTCATGATATATATCATCTCTTGTCGACAATATTTTCACCAAAAAATAATTCCAAATTATCGTATGGAAAATATCAACCATGCCATTGAAATTATGTGAATCTCATTCACAACCCACAACAAAAATGTAATTATATTTTCAATTAATCATTTTTAATGTGAATCCAATCCACATTAACAATTGATCAACAAATATAAATTATAAAAGTCTCTCTAATATATTATAAATCTCATTTACAATATACTTAGATAATTAGATAGTATTATCCACATTATCCATATCCACAATAATTAAATCTCATTTAATTACATTGGATAATCATTCTTATGCATTCAGATAATGTGAATCAAATTCACATCATACATGATAATTAAGTCACACTTAATTATCCACAACTATGATATATACGGTTTCATTTCTTCCACAGAAATTGGCTTTCGAGAGTGGAATTATCTAATCTACCATAGCGCAATCAATTTCAAGCATTGAAACAAACCGTACGGTAATTAAACAAATTTTTACGTGTTGGTGCAAACTCTTAAAATTTTGCCCACTACATGTCATATTATTTATCAGTTTAAACATCACATAGAAGTTGATTTTAAGAATAATTCTTAATATCTTCTCTACGGTGAATATTGCTTTCAAGATCAAGATAAATGAAATCAAACAATAATTATCCAGATTGGCAATATTCAATTTCACAAATTACGTTCAGACACTACAACAGAATTGAGCTATAGTGACGTTTATGAAAAATATGTCACTAAATCAGCCATTGTTAAATATATAATGACGATATTATTCGTTGCGAAATGAGTTTTCATACTCAAAATTAGCAACGAATATCATACATGTCGTTATATCATTAGCAACGGTCCACATAGCGAGGCTTATCCATTGCTATTTTTCAAAATATTAACTAATCGTCGTTATTTTTTTAGTTCAAAATTTAGCGACAATTAATTAAAATTTTGAAAATAGCAACGGATAAGCGTCGCTATGTGGACCGTTGCTAATGATATAACGACAGATATGATATTCGTTGCTAATTTTGAGTACGAAAACTCATTTCGCAACGAATAATATCGTCATTATATATTTAACAACGACTAATTTATTGAAGGATTTTTTCAGAACCGTCATTATAGCTCAATTTTTTTAGTGAGATAGTCAATTAAATATAAATCCAAACTCAATTATAGGTATTCAATTTGGCATTAAGTTAAGAGGGAGTGAGAGTAGAGCATGTGTGTGTGGTTAGGGATGAGCTTGGGCTGGACCGATTGAATACAACCCGAGACCAGACCCTTTAAACCCCGTCCGATCTAAGCTCAAAATTAAAATAGGCCGATAGAACCCGGTCCGATAGATCAATATTATAATATATAATGTTAAAACATGATATATAATACATGTTGGATTATATATGTTTTAATTTTCCCTTAGAAAGTATTATTGGAAGTTTATTCCATATAAAATCTAAAGTACCTAGTCAATCAATATGGTAATATCATACGGGTGTTGAATGGACCTGAAAATTTCCTATAACAAATGAAAAGTACAAGATATAACACTTCTTTTAAACCCGTAATAAGATATTAATGCAGCGTAATATTTTAAGTTAATTAATAGCGAACGACTTAGACTTAATTACTGAGTACTGATAAATTAATAAAGCCGTTTACTAGTTTCCCACTACCTAAACGGGGTTCACTTTCAACGAAAATCACACATATAAATTTCAGTATGTTTATAATTTGTATAATAGGATTTTATAAATGAATACAAAAAATCTGCGCAGTATCTCCTGAGAAAAGAATTCTATGCCTTTCACTCTGCCTCCCTCAGATCGACAACCTTGACTAAGCTCCAGCCAAGCTCTAATTTAAAAATATGCACGGGGGGAGTAAATTAACGTTGTAAAAACAACGACGCTGAATAAATTCCTACACGAAGAGGTGATTATTGAAAACGCGATGTGCTGACGGAAGCGAATATATAAATTCACATCGTCATTTTAGAGACCAATTTTACAGAGGATCGTAATATCTGGCGCTGTTTTGGACGGGAGTGAAGGCCGTTCGCCCCGCCGAGGCGCCACGAGCACGACGGGAGCTCGCACGCGTCCTCGCAGATGAGAAACGACGACATGCACCTCCCAGCACAAATGGAACACCTGCTCTTCATGCACCACCACCTCCCGCCTTATATAATGAGCACGGATGCTCCTCAACAACCCACCACCAGTACCACAGATCAACCTCCACAACGAGCAGGTGCCATGGCCAACGCGGGCTTCTCCCTCGCTCTCTGTATCCTTGTCCTGCTCCCCGTCGCCTCTCTTGCCCAAGCGCCTCAGCAGCAGCAGCAACAACAACGTAGGCAGAGGAGCGGCGAGCAGTGCAACGTAGATCAGCTCGAAGCCCTCGAGCCCACGAGGCGACTCCAGTCCGAGGCAGGGATCTCCGAGTTCTGGGACCAGAACCACGAGCAGTTCCGCTGTGTCGGAGCGTCCCTCGTCCGCCACACCATAGAGCCCAGAGGCCTGTTCCTGCCTTCCTCCTCCAACTCCCCGAGACTCGTCTACGTCGTCGAGGGGGAGGGCATCGGCGGGCTGGTTATTCCCGGCTGCCACGAGTCCTTCCAGTCCACCCAGGAATACTCTTCCTCTCAGAGGAGGCAGTCCCACGGTGGCCGCCGATCATTCGGCGAAGAAGAGAGAAGGAGCACCCGTGAAGGAAGCCAACAAGAGGAGGATCAACACCAGAAGGTCCACCGCCTGAGTCGAGGCTACATCTTGGCCGTGCCCGCTGGTGTTCCCGTCTGGAGCTACAACAACGGAGATAGACCTCTGGTGATCGTCGTCCTCCTCGACACGGCCAACTTCGCCAATCAGCTCGACAACACCCCTCGCGTAGGTTTATTTATTTACTATCAAGTTGGACTCATATAGTGTTTTGAATGTTCAGTTCCTATAAATTGACCAAGACGATTGAATGCTCGTTTCTTTTCTTTAATGTACGTATGGTTTTTGGTCTTATCACGACAGAGGTTCTTCCTCGGCGGAAGCAACCCGCAGCAGAGAGGACAACACGGAAGCCAATCCACTCACCGTCGTGGTGGATCGTCTTACGATCAAGAGCAGTCATCCGGGAACATCTTCCAGGGCTTTGACGTAAATCTCCTTGCAGAGGCCTTGGGCGTGAACGAAGAGACCGCGAGGAAGCTGCAGGGTGTGGAGCAGCAACAGCGTGGTTTCATCATACGAGTGGACGAGAGCCTGCATACGATCAGGCCGAGGATCAGTTCTTCTGAGTATGAGGAATCGGAGAGAGGATCAAGAAGGAGGGGAGGAAGCAGCGAGAGGAGAGGATCATCAAGTGAGAGGGAGGAAGAGAGATCATCAGAAGAGTGGAGGAGGAGGCAGCAGAGGAGGGGAAATGGCATCGAGGAGACCCTGTGCAACATAAGATTCTCGGAGAACATCGGGAACCCGATCTTCTCGGACGTGTACAGCAGGGAAGGCGGTCATCTCACTTCTCTCAACAGCCAGAAGCTCCCCATCCTGAGCTATCTCCAGCTCAGTGCCGAGAAGGGACACCTCCGCAGGGTAACAACCTATTCTTACATATAGCCTCATATAGTACAGTCCCTATTATAAGATGATGATGATGAGTTTGATGATATATGAATGTAGAATGCCATCATGGGACCGCAATGGAACGTCAACTCCCACAGCATAGTGTACGTCGTCCGAGGAAGTGCCAGAGTCCAGATCGCTGACAGCAACGGCAACTCGGTGCTCGACGAGAGGGTGAGGCAGGATCAGATCTTCGTGGTTCCTCAGAACTTCGTGGTGTTGGCGCGCGCAGAAGACAATGACTTCGAATGGATCTCCTTCAAGACCAGCGATAACGCCATCTCCAACAACGTGGCCGGGAAGGGCTCCACCCTCCGAGGGATCCCCGTGGACGTGCTGGCCAACTCCTTCCAGATATCCAGAGAGGAGGCCCGGAGGCTCAAGGAGGGGAGGAGCCAGGAACTGGCCGTCTTCGTTCCCCAGCAATCCTCCTCATCTTCCTCGAGGGAGGAGCGCAGGGCTATTGAGTGAGAGCCTTGTAGTTATCTTGTGCTTATCTGAGAGAGGGAGAGAGAGAATAAGTGCTGGACGGTTTCGGAGGAGAATAAACAAGTATAGCTTCTGTTTGCTGGATGTTATAGGATGGAGGCTCTGAATAAATAAAATATTACCATCGCGTACAAGGATTCATCTGTTCTTTTATATATTCTGGGACTATATAAATAAATATGGCATTATATGATTGAATAACATGCGGCATTAGCGGAGATATTATGGAAGTTGTTACATCTAGGCTCCCTTGGAATAAGGGGCTCCCGACACGATTTTCAGTGGTACGACTATTTCCTATTATTCCATCGTATTTCACTCTCATTCCTATCTTTATCCCACTTTACCTATTTTTATTTCACCTTATTTTCTTTATTCACATCCTCCAGCCGAACAAAGAATCGACCATTATTCTCCTTATTCCACATCCTTATTCCTTCTTATTTTCGAACCGAACACACCCCTAGTGATCAACATCTAAACCTTCCTAAAATATTCCTTCGAGAGCCTTTAAGTTCCCATCGCCAAGAGGGGTTCCCATAGTCCACAAGGCTTGTGAAGGACTTGGATTTACCACAGTTGAAGTTTGAAATGCCACGCCTGATAAGGGAGTATGAACAAGAGTGTTCTTGAGTGCTCAATTATCCCTTGCAAGCCTCAACCCCATGTCGGAGCACCATCGCCCGCCGGAGCAAGCTGTCCCCACGTACACCCCCTACCCTCGGAGCCCCCCCCCCCCCCCACCCAAGCCTCGCCCCAACCCCAGGTTGGAGCACCATCGCACGTGCCCGAGCGAGCTGCCTCTGTCCCCGGAGCCCACCTGCTCGAGCAAGATCCCCACCCTCAACCGCCCGATCAAGAACCTCTACGACCTTTTGCACAACGTAATTATCTCATCGACTTTACAAATTACCTCAAGAACCCGGTGAGCTTCAAATATATTAATTACAGAGTTCATGAGGTACGAGTGAATAAGTTTATAAGATCGAGGGACAATTATATTATTTCAAAAGTCGAAAAAAATAATTTACAAGAGTTTATGCGATTTTTGCAATGAAACTCCCTTTGGATTTTGCCGTGACCGCCTTTGTATGTGCTTTTTATATTTTTGCTTATCCCTCTCTTTGGTTGTTGATAGTTATGTATGTTTTTGATCCTTTTTAGGCTCTATTTAGTCGTCTGTGTTCGATTTGTTGCCTCTTCTTCGTTGAGGGCATATGAATCGTTCTCTTTATTCCAATGAACCCTAAATTTTGTAATTGATATTCGTCTATGCTTGTTGATTTTTCTTGGGGTTTTATTTGCTCTATATTTGTTTTGTGGTTGTTACTTCTTGTTGGAAATGCGAATTATTTGCTTAGACGAATCATGTCTTCTATTCACTAGAGTGTTGATAGTTCTTTTTTAAAATGTTAACAATTTGTTTAGCTTTTGGATGACATAGGACTGTGCGATGTTTTCGGTTTTGAACATGTTCATTATTTTTTAGATTACTTAATATTACACTTTTGGAGTAATTGTAAATAATAGATTATTTGATTCTTTCTGTTGTAGTTGTGAAAGCTTTTATTTTTATTTATTCAATTTGATTTCTGTTATTTTTTAAAAGATGGAATTCATTGTGATATTTTGTGTCTTATTTTCCTACAAATATACTTATTTCCATTTAAGTTATTGTCGAATGTTCTTGATATTTTGCAATGTCTATCCCAAGTAATACAAGAAGAGGCGCAAATGGCGTGCACTAGGCGAGCACTTGTGTTCCTTCAGTGGGGGCAAGCACATAAGAGCAAGCACCTAGAGATTACATGCTCACTCGGGCTCCTCACGTGTCGAATGGTGGGCGAGCACTTGTGGTGCACGACATTAGGAGATCGCGTAAGTGTGGTGGCTAGCACATGTAAATAGAATGCAAGGCTCATCCAGGAAGTTCGTTCTAATCTTTTTATCCTCCTCAAAACCTTCGCGAGGTTCCACCTTCGCCGACGAGCTTCCGTTGCCTTCTCTCACCAACTCCTCCCCTCCCCCTTCCTTGAGGTATTCTGTCCACTCCTCTCCTTTCTTTATTGATTTTGTTGCATATATGTGAAGAGATATATGATTTAGGATTTTTATTTGGGTTGATTTTTCACTAATATATTATTTATTATAGTTAATAGATTGCATTTTAGTTATATACTAATTAGTTAGATAAAAATAAATGTTTGATTTGATTGTGGATTAGTATAATTTATACAAAATTAGTTTGCATATAAGATGTATGATGAAATGTTTGAATCTAGTTATTTCTTATAGTTAGCTTGTATATATTGTTTTTTGATGAAAAGGAAGGTGTATAGATGCTATGATATAATTTTTGTGATGTGAAGTTGTATAATGAGAATATAAATGTTAGATTTCATTATTGAGTAGTAATGTTTATGTAAGATATGTTGTGTATAAGGTGTACGATGAAATGACTAGACATGTTTATTGTTTATAGTTAACATGTATGGATTGTGTATGATGAAAAGGAAGGTGTATAAATGTTATGATGGAATTTTTATGATGTGAATGTGAAGTTGTTTGATATAAAGGAGTATAGATGTGAATGTGAGGATAGTATGCGAGTGTGTAGGCATGTGATGTGAATGTGAATGTGTATGACATGCAGGTTAATGGACGTGAATGTGATGATAGTATATAAAGGTATATGGATATTAGATGTGAATGTGAAAGTGTATAGATTTGATTTTGAGAGTAAAATGTATAGATATGAAAGTATAGATGTTAGATGTGAATGATTCAATATTTGTGGTTGCTCCGGATTTTCATGTAATTATTAATTCCATTTCTGAACATGTTTATGTACTCAATTTATTAGAATTATACTTTGTCATTGTTGGAATTTTATGTGGAGTGATTTCATTTTATTTTTTTACTAATATATAAAAGATATCTTAGTTTTATGGATATAAGCCTGGGATTGACCCAAGATAAATCCGAATGGAGGCAAAAAATCCATGTAGCCGATCCTACTTAATTGTGGGAAAAGGTTTTGATGTTGTTGATATAAAAGATAATGCATTTAGAAATATCAATTTCAACTACTTTTTGCTTAGGTAAGTGTGTTGTATGTAACTACAGTTGTGCTTCTCTTATAAATCTTAAATTTATTTTTCCAAATATATGAATTTTTTTTAAAGTTTAATTCTGGTAATTAATATGTGCAAATGTTTAAATTAAGTCGTTTCTTACATATGTTTACAAATAAACAAATTACATGCCTTTTGCATAAGTCTAACTATTGGTTTTTGTTCTTTTTAAAAACTACACTAACTTTTTTGTTTCATTTTTAAACATGTGTAGGCATTTAATTTATTAGAAGTATATTCCGTCGTTGTTGTAATTTTATGTGGAGTGATTTATATATTTTAACTTATATTACAAGAAAAAACTAAAATTAGAAAAAAAAAATATGTTTGTGTTTTGTATGAAACCACAGTTTTACTTCTCTTGTCACTCTTAAGTTGATTTTCTAAAAAATTGAACTTTGTTTGAAGTTTATTTTTTGTAAGTTAATTTGTTTTTCTGTGATCGTGTTCTTTTTAATACTTATGGAAGTAAGTTCTGAGATAAATGGAGTGTTAGGTAGTAAATCTAGCCATATTAAATTCTATGGTGTTGACAAAAAATAAAAATTATAAATCTATTTTTTTAATAACTTTGTTCGAAATTTAATTCTGGTAATGAATTTGTATAAATGTTTAAATTTGATCATGTCTTACATATATCTACAGGAAGAGCTGCACTTACAAATAAACAATGTATATACCTTTTACATAAGTCCAATTGCTGATTTTTGTTCTTTTAAAAAATACACTAATTTTTCTTAATATACTTATTATTTTGGTTTCTTTACTATTTATAATTTCATTTTTTTCTCCAAAGAACAATTTCTGTGGTTGCTCCACATTTGGTTCAGGTAATTATTAATTTCAAGTGTGAACATGTTAAGGTGTTTAATTTAGTACAATCATACTTTTATCATTGCTATAATTTTATGTGGAGTGATTTAGTTTTTTCTAAAACCTATATCTACCAAAAGATTATGCAATTAGAATTGTCAATTAAAGCAACTTTTAAATTTTACTTTCACAAAATAATCCAAATGAACTTTATATCTATCGATAACAAAGTCAATAAATATAAGACAGAAAATGCAATATTTTTATTTATTTCGCGGATATATGCAAAGCATGATAAGACACATAAAACATATTTTTCCAAGAATTTTTTTGGCTAACATGTGATTTGTATGAATTAAGAAAATGTAAAACGGGGAAAATATGATGGCTTTGACCATTTATTCTTATTTAATTCCACGCACAACATAAAAATGAAATAAAGTATGCATTATATGAAGGGAAATGTGCTCTATAAGATTTTTTTGCAAAATAAAAAGACATCAAAATGGTGCAAAATCACAAGCGTATATCTTCATATCAGAAATAAAAATTCAAATATAAAACAAAGCACGTTGGGTTGTATTGTGATACAGGATGAGCATCGGACCGGGTCGGGTTGGACCCAACCTAACCTAACTTGAGCCCGGTTCCAATTTATGGGCACGCAGGCCGAGCCTAAGTCCGTCAAATTTATGAAATTGCAGCCCAAACTCGAGCCTGATCCGCAAGTACATGGGTTGGGTCATGTCGAGTTGGCCCGCTATATTAAAAAATATTTTAAACATGAATATAATATACATTTGATATGCAAAAATACATATTGAATATGCATTTCTTAAAAATACGAACTGAAGGATATAGTGAGATCCTTAAACACATCACGGAAGCGTGAGGATCGCATCGTATGCGATCAGGAGCGACTAGTCGCACTAGTTGCTCGAGGCAGCGGAAATTAAAATTTTTCATGTGATGAAACCACATGATCCAAGAACTCTTCTCGGATCATTTCATCTAAAATCACACACAAGTATTAGGGTTACCTCTTGAACCATAGTTGTGATCGAGTTTCTAAACGAAGAGACCTCCTGTCTCATGTCCGATCCGATGGGGGAGACACTTGCGAACGTGTTGATGAAACATGTGCTCCTCGTAATCCATGTTGATGATCCAATTGGTGAATCTCCTGACCTCGTCCCACGAGATCTGACATCTTCTTCACGAGCGAGGTGCACCGAAGGAGATGGAGATCCACGAGCTAACAATCCGGCAGCATGATGATGACACTGCGGCGATGGAGACTCTCTCTAGGGCACCCATGGTGGACGGTCATATGAGAGAGAGAGGAGGGGCATGTAGAGAATAAGAGAGAGAGAGAGAGCCTTGTGTTCTCATTGTGTTGTAACCAAGAAGAGAAAGGGGTGCCTCTCTTTTTATAATATTTTGGGATCCATGGATCTCAATCCATGGACTAAATAAATCCAATGGCTTACATTGATTTGTGTTTCTTTTAATGGACAAGATCTTGTTGGTAAAAAACCAACAAAAATTAATTTAATTTAGATTAAATATATATTGATAAATCTATATGATTTAATCCCAAATTAAATCAATCAAGTATGGAGATTATGAAATGAAGATTGCCTCCTTCCATAATATGGGATTTGGTGGCAAGCTCATGTAATCTCATGATATCTCATGAGATTACATTATTCCATGGAAATCTCCAAGATTTCCAACAACATTTGTTGTAAATTATTCTATAAAAATAATTCATAATTATTTTGTGAATATTGCAGTCTTGGCATTGGAAAAGTGTGAATCACATTCACAACCCAAAATAAAATGTGAATTACATTTTCAATTCAATGTCCAATGTAAATACTATTCACATCAACATTTAATTTAATAAATATAAATTACAAATAGCTCTCTCATACATATATATATATATTATAAATCACATTTATAATATACATGATTAATATAGATATTGTTATCCACATTATTCATATCCATGATAATTAAATCACATTTAATTATCTTGGATATCTATTCTCATGTTCTCAAATAATATGAATCGCATTCACATTATTCACATCTTTGATAATTAAATCACATTTAATTATCCTAGATAACTCTTCTTATAATATGAATCAAATTCATATTATTCATGATAGTTAAATCACATTTAATATCAATTTTCTCAATGCTCGGATACACCGATCAATAATGAAATTATCCATGAACTCTTTCAAGGATAATGCACTTTCTCCATGGATACTTGGAGATAAGGATAGGACGATTGTATTGTTCCACGTATAGTGACTTGGATATTGAGATCACATCTCAAATCCAGAACTCGAGCCTCACGTAGATGCTTTATTAAATCAAGACCTTAAATCTAATCTTCTCATTGCATCTGAATCACATTCATATCAATGTCCAATATTTAGATCAAGATCAGATCATTTCTCTATTGAGAGGAGTCAGTAAAATCCAGACCTGTTTCATCACTCCTTAGGAATGGAAGCGTCATGGTTATACAATCGTTTATGATCACATCACCCTCAGGTATTCCCAACACCTGTACATCCTGCATATCAGAAGACTCAGAATAAACCCGAAGTATTAGATCAATTCTACACTGTCTACTTCATGGTTTTATCAGTAAGTTTCTCATTTGATCATTGGGAGTTGGTATCGATCATATACTTTCCAAAAGCATATATCGTACCTAGGTTTGATCATATACTTTCCAAAATTATATATCAAACCTACAAATTCAGTCAAGCTTCCAAAACGAGATGACCATGCACAGAATTTGATTCTACCCAATATCTCATGAGTGAGCTCATGCCTTCCGGTTCAGTAGATGAACCTATATGATCCCTTTGAGAGATCGTATTACTCATATGTCCTTGTATACACACCAGTGCGTCGATGTATATACCTTGATTAGTTCATCAACCTATTGGTCTGCCAAATGTACATACTTAGATATATAGTAACACATCTGTCTCCATTTAGAGGATGTGTGCCTATATCGTGACAACATACGACATAGGACTTTGGTTTTCTCGATCTCGTTAAGTCAACTCTTTGACCTAACTTATCTAATACCTCTAAATCTCTATTCTTATGCAGAGGACCTACATCAATAGGTTGGTTAAATATCAACCGTCAGAGAGAGGATTTCCATCTCCTCCTCAGGCTGGAGATCATCTCTTAATAATCATTTGAGGTGCTTATTGAGTCATCAATCTAACTCTTTAGATATTCTTCCAAGCACCAGCCTCTATGATTTAATTATTGAATCAACAGTTGTATTATCATTAAGATGGCCATGGTACATAATCCTAATTGTACTAAGGGACCTATTATATAAATTAGTTATTCTTCATTTCAGATCAGGGAATAATATTTGCAATAACATTTATTGCATAATGGCTCATCGTGGGCTCGCATGTCCAACAATCTCCCACTAGCCCAAAGAGCCATTAATGGGCTAATCATTTAAACCCGCACTCATGTGATAATCGTAGGCTATTTAGAAAAATAGCTAGGTAAGCTGATCAGTCACTTTGTTCCCGAGAGACTATGCCAAGTCCTTTTACGGCACTTGCATATCCCCCGGTAATAGTGCTCGCATCCAATGCGAATGTTGCAACTTATGCAACCAATACTCAATCTAGTTAAAGCAGTTATTGTGTCCTTGACACTATTGCTCAATAATTATTATAATTATTATAACCAGTATTTCCATAATCCTTATCAGAGTATCCTTATTTCGGGAGATCACTATCTCTTATGGTATCCATAGTTAAGCCTTTTAGATCTCTATCAATAAAGTCTTAAGCTTTTGAAGATAAGACTTTGAGATCACTATCTCAAAAAAAACATGTCATCTATGAAGATTTTGTTATTACTGCAATCAAGTGTTTTATCTCCATAGTAGGATCAGTAACACTTTACTACTCCCACTGCATGACAGATATCTGGCTTTTGTATACATCTAGCATACACTCAGCTTCTCGTAACCGATGCACAAGGGCAAGCTGTTCTACCATTCACTTCCACAACTCTTTGAGGTGTTATCCCTTTAGATAGGTAAGTACCATATCTTAAGGGAATGAAGCCCTCTTGGAATTTACCAAGAATGGAACATGTCCAAGGTGTACTACAAATGTGACAGTCTCAATAACCACTTCTCTTTGCTTCTGAACACTTTCACAACTAAGATCTAAGAGGTATCCTTGAGATCATATCTCAAGGTATGGAATAGCCAGATCATAAAACACTTATTATTATCCTTATATCATTCCAAATGATTAAGATATTATCTACATTTAGTATGATGAACACAAATGGACTCCCACTAAGCTTCGCATGGTTCATCTAGATTCCATCTGAAATCATAAGATTTATAATTTCATCAAATCTTATGTTCCAACTACAAGGAGCTTATTTGAGTCCATAGATAGAGCTCTCTAGTTTACACACCTTGCTTTCCTCAACCATGAAGCCCTTGGGCTACTTCAAGTGAATATCCTCAAAGAGGTATTCATGGAGGAATGCAATCTTGACTTTCATCTTGTAGATGTCAAAGTCAAGTTGTGTACCTACAGTCAGCAATATTATGATGGATTTAAGTATAGTCACTGAAGAGCAAGCATTATTGCAAACAATGTCTTCTATTCCGATGTATAGCTCATGACTACGAACCGTGCTTTGAAGGTCTCTACCTTCTCATCAGGTTCTCCCTTTCTCTTGAAGATCCAATTACACCTTAATGGGACTAACCCTTATAGGTGGATCCTTGAGGATCCATATACAACACTTGTATATGTAGTCTACTTTAGATTTTTATTGCTAAAATCCATATTTCCATGTCATGATCCTCAGGAGATTCATCACATGAAATTAGATCATTGTCAGACTTAACTGACATATGGAATACTTCTTCAAACCTAATTTGAAGAGGTATTAATGTCTCATCTTTAATTGTCCTTTTAGTTTCTGATTTTAGGAGCCTCATTATCTTCTCAAGATTCAATGAATTCCTTTACTTCATTTTCATCTTGATTCTCAAGAGTCTCAACCTCTAAGAATCACATTCTCAGAGATGAGATCTTTCAAGAATCTCAAGGTCATAAAGTAGGTATCCAATATCGTCATTTATTTTTCTAATGAAGCAGCACTCTCTAATGCTAGATTCTAGCTTGCGTGCATGGAACCTTATTAAGGATATATATTATACTTTCTACTACACATATATACCTGGAAACTAAGAGGTAATTATGCTAAAAATTCATCACTGATCAAATCATGTCACACATGATCCAATTGTATATCCCTACAACTCTATTGAGTTTAGGTTTATCAGGAGGAGTAAGATAGGATGATATTCCTTTCTCCATAAGGTACAACATGAATTCATCTAATAGGTATTGATTACCTAGATTATATCAAATTCATTTTCATCTTTCTTCAGACTTGGTTCCAAACCAAAATTACAAAATCTTTGAACATTTCTAAGGTTTCTTAGATGAAGAGAAGAAATCCCATATCATACATAATCATCAATAGATATCACATATATGTAATGTTCATTATAATAAAGATGATATACATACATCAATATGTGTGAGATCTTGAATACGTCGACATCTAACACCATTTCCAGAGAAGGGTATATTAGACATTTTAACTTTGAATACAATATTCATAAGTATGTAAGTTTTGAAATTTAGACATTCTAAAGTCTCATCTCTTACTTGTCTATTGATCAAATCAACAGGCAAACGTCCAAGGCTTGATGCTAGATTAATGTCAAATGATCTTCATCCTCCTACTGATCTTATAAGGTTTAACTTTCAGTATTAGAAATCTTAATGAATCATTCATTAATTTTTCTAATTATGTAGAGTCTATTAGATGTTAGATTACTATCTAAAATATATCTATCATGACTCTTTATGATAGGTTTATTCCAGAATTCATGTTTATTTATAACATTTAGAAATAAACAATGAGTGTCTTCTAATATCTAGGTCATAGAGACATTCTCTAAGACTAAGGGCTCCCACTAAAATTATGAAGTCTATCAATCCAATGGAGATTGTTTTAACAATTGCATCAATATCCATATGGATGACTATAAACCTTAAGATCAGATTTTCCAGTCTTCTAAAACATATGAAACCTAATGCAAGTGTTGTTAGAAGATTGAGATACAATTATTAGACTTTATCTTATCAAATAAGAAATTCAATTTTAATGATTATATGTAGATTATTCTGATGCACTATCCGAGTCCTTCTCTACACAGAATTAATAGTCACACTATCAATACATCAGCTTATTACAATATTAGCATTCATCCAACTCTTTGAATGTCATATGGAAGTCCTAGAAGTACAGTCAACCCTTTAACTCTCCTTCTCATCTTGGATCTGACCCATGCTTCCATTGTGCTCCCTTCATTTATAAGTAACTATTGCTTAAGAATAAGGATATCTTATGTTGAACTCAAAAGAATTCAATGTAAGAGTATTTCAACATTTATACATGCTTCATCCAATTCATATGAATATTATAAAGCTTCATGAATGAATAGAGTATATACAGTAGAATTATGACATTCATCATATCTACATCCATCTTAACTCTTAAAATTCTTGATTCAGGTAGGTACTCAAACATTTTGAATACATCATCTCATACAGAGCTACCATTTTGTATGATGCAGAGAACTATGTCACTTATGATTAAATGTCAAGAGCACATAAGTACTCATTACTATGAGGAAACTTGCACATTGCAACCACATAGATTATGTGTTCAACTGCAAGTACAATATCTTAATCATGGATCCAATCCATGATATTTTACTGGTTATTATTGAGTATAGTACTGAGTGGGTTAAATGAGGATTATCTGAAATAAGAAATTTGCATAAATATATAAATATATATACGTATCTTACTTTGATTTAGGAATTTTATATCAAAGTTGTCTTGCCTTGTCAACAATGAAAGTTCATTCCCTTAATCACTTTCAATGTAAGAGATATACTTACCAATATATCTCACGTAAGATTTGAGATCTCCTTCCTTATCTTTGTCACATCCCAATAATATGAGAACTTACAACTCGGATAAAAAGAAGCGAGAACACATTCCGTCTTGCAAGTCCAACTTGAATTCCTCAATTCGGTCTTTAATACCCAGGCCCACCACCCCTCCAATCATCAATAGGAATACAACTCGCTATGCACAATCCAATATGGTCTCAATAATACGAAGACTCCATATTGGGGTCACTATGCATACGTCCTTACTGTTTCGAGAAGCGAAGAGCCCGATCCAAATAGATTGTATGCAGGAGCTGTCACTTCGGACAGGCGTCTCCTACATATAATATCTGGCGACGGAACCATTCGCCTTGACGGAAGATCATGGATGTCACTTATGTGATCCTCCATATCATATTCAATTTCTAATTAATCATTATGAATCATATTCATTACGATCAATTCTTCCAAGGGTAATAACATATCTATTTATAACATAGCAATTTAACTTTAATTGGATTCTTATTAATCTACTCATATTAAATTAATGAACCAATTAATGTCCAACAAACATTCTTGATTGTTACTTGAATTATGGTATTTTCTCAAATGCGTATTATTTCGGATTTTAATAATTATAAATACATCATGATTTCTTAAGCACTATACCAACCCTACCCGCTGTCATGGCCAGTACCGACGAGAGTGGGACATACCGCACATGGTGAAATCTACTACTCCAATGCTCCCCGACTAAATACCGCATCCGCCTCGGGAAAGGATAATGCAAAATAGATCACTTTGTACTTGAAATGATCATAGGTTTTTCAACCGAAATTATACCATATAATTAATAATCAAAACTATTCTGATTAGCATTATAATGAGATTTGTTAAACAAATCCCAAATCCTATCCAAGTAGCATGTTTGTTGGAAAGTAAATCATGTAGATCATGTAATCGATTTGTGATCTAGATCACATCTAATCAAATATTGGTTAAGGCAATGTTATTTAATAAATAATTATATTAAAATATTTCACAAATATTTATCAGTAATTATTACCGGAAATTAAACCATTTAATTCTACTAATTTCTTAAATGACAATCACTAGATTCTTGATTAGGAAAGTAATTTCAGCAGTGACCCTCACTTACTAAAAATAGCATATCTCAATCAATTTAAATCCAAATTAAGCAAACTAAGTCTCTAAAGTTTGCTAATTTGATTTACAACAGAATATAAGTATTTTTCATGCATTTCAAGGCATCTAAAATCTGGAATTAACTCTTTAATTACGTTAAGATTCGCAGCCCTCGAAACTATGGATACATGTTCACTAAAATGAGCATAATTTAAGCAAACGGAATCGAAATCACGCAAACTCAGATCCTACGGTTTCAATATTTAATAGGGAATAAAATACAATTATTATTTTCGTATTTAAACAATTTAAAAAGATCCGAAAATATTCACAAAACAGAGATGCGAAAATGAAATGCGAGAAAACTTTCGCAAACCCTAACGAACCCAAGTTGTCCTAGGTTAATAGATCGTATCTGAACCCTTCGACCTAAGGCTCTGATACCACTTGAAGGATATTGTGAGATCCTTGAGCGTATCACGGAAGCGTGAGGATCACATTGTATGCGATCAGGAGCGACTATTCACACTAGTTGTTTGAGGCAGCGGAAATTAAAATTTTTCATGTGATGAAACCACATGATCCAAGAACGCTTCTCGGATCATTTTATCTAAATCACAAAAAAAATATTAGGGTTATCTCTTGAAGTGTGGTTGTGATCGAGTCTCTCAACGAAGAGACCTCCTGTCTCAAGTCTGATCTGACGGAGGAGACACTTGCGAGCGTGTTGATGAAACACGTGCTGCTCGCAATCCATGTTGATGATCCAAGCGGTGAATCTCCTGATCTCGTCCCACAAGATCCTATGTCTTCATCACAAGTGAGACGTATCAAAGGAGATAGAGATCCACGATCTAACAATCCAGTAGCATGACGACGACGCTGCGGCGATGGAGACTCTCTCTAGGGCATCAACGATGGACAACCATATGAGAGAGAGAGGGCATGTAGAGAATAAGAGAGAGAGAGAGAGCCTTGTGTTCTCATTGTGTTGTTGTAACCAAGAAAAGCATGGGGTTCCTCTCCTTTTATAATATTTTGGGATCCATGGATCTTAATCCATGGACAACATAAATCCAATGGCTCACATTGGTTTGTGTTTTTTTTAATGACCAAGATTTTGTTGGTAAAAAACCAACAACAATTAATTTAATTAGATTATATATATTTGTAAATAAATATGATTTAATCCTAAATTAAATCAATCAAGCATGGAGATTATGGAATGAAGATTGCCTCCTTCCATAATATGGGACTAGGTGGCAATCTCATGTAATCTCATGATATCTCATTAGATTACATTATTCCTTGGAAATCTCCCAGATTTACAACAACACTTGTTGTAAATTATTCTACAAAAATAATTCATAATTTTTTTGTGAATATTGCAGTCTTACCATTGGAAAATTGTGAATCACATTTACAACCCAAAATAAAATGCGAATTACATTTTTCAATTCAATGTCCAAAGTGAATTCAATTCACATCAACATTTAATTTAATAAATGTAAATTACAAATAGATCTCTCATATATATTATAAATCACATTTATAATATATATGATTAATATGGATATTGTTATCCACATTATTCATATTCATGATAATTAAATCACATTTAATCATCTTGGATATCTATTCTCATCCAAATAATATGAATCGTATTCACATTATTCACATATTTGATAATTAAATCACATTTAATTATCTTAGATAACTTTCCTTATAATATGAATCAATTTTATTATTCATGATAATTAAATCACATTTAATTATCAATTTTCTCAATGCTCGGATACACCTATCAACAATGAAATTATCCATGAACTCTTTCAAGGATAATGTACTTTCTCCGCAGATACTTGGAGATAAGGACACGACGATTGTATTGTGTCACGTATAGTGACTTGGATATTGAGATCGCATCTCAAATTCAGATCTCGGATCTCCCATAGATGCTTGATTAAATCAAGACTGTAAATCTAATCTTCTCATTGCATCTGAATCACATTCAGATCAATGTCCAATATTTGGATCAAGATCAGATCACCTCTCTACTGAGAGGAGTCCCTAAATCCAGGCCCGTTTCATCACTCCCTAGGAATGGAAGCGTCACGGTTATACAATCGTTTATGATCACATCACCCTCAGGTATTCCCAACACTTGTACATCCTGCATACTGGAAAACTCAGAATAAACCTGAAGTATTAGATCAACTTTACACTGTCTACTTCATGCTTTTATCAGTAAGTTTCTCATTTGATCATTGGGAGTTGGTATCGATCATATACTTTCCAAAAGCATATATCATACCTAGGTCTTGATCATATACTTTCCAAAATTATATATCAAACCTACAAATTCAGTCAAGCTTCCAAAGCGAGATGACCGTGCACGGAATTTGATTCTTCGTAATATCTCATGAGTGAGCTCATGTCTTCCGGTTCAGTAGATGAATCTGTATGATCCCTTTGAGAGATCGTATTACTCATATGTCCTTGTATACACTCCAGCACGTTGATGTATAGACCTTGATTAGGTCGTCAACCTATCGAACTGCCAAATATACATACTTAGTCATATAGTAACACATCTGTCTCCGGTCAGAGGATGTGTGCCTATATCGTGACAACATACGGGATAAAACTTTGGTTATCTCGACCTCGTTAAGTCAACTCTTTGACCTAACTTATCTAACACTTACGAATCTCTATTCATATCCAGAGGACCTGCATCAAGAGGTCGGTTAGATATCAGCCGTCAAAGAGAAGATTGCCATCTCCTCCTCAGGCTGCAGATCATCTCTTAATAATTATTTGACGGTGTTTAATGAGTCCTCAATCTAACTCTTTAGATATTCATCCAAGCACCAGCCTCTATGATTTAATTATTGAATCAACAACAGTATAATCATTAAGATGACCATGGTACATAATCCTAATTATACAAAGGGTCTTATTATGCAAATTAGTTATTCTTCATTCAGATCAGGGAATGATATTTGCAATAATATTTATTGCATAATGGCTCGTCGTGGGCTCGCATGTCCAACATGAACATAGTTGATGTCTAAACAAAATAGAATAACGACAATTTAAAAAGGAAGATCAGATATGATATTACAAATCAGAAATTACAGATGGAAAAAAGCCCAAGCCTATATAGTGGCCTACACTTGGGCCTATACTCGGACTGTCCCATGGGATTCATGTTCGGAGCCAATCGAGCTCGAACCCGTCCCGAAAACTGGATCGGGCCAGAAATCAAATCCAAACATGCCCATTTATCATTCGAGCTCAGGTCGAGATCGGGCTTTATCGGGGGGACGCAAAAATATGCTCATCCCTATTGTGATATTAGAAATAAAGGGAAGGTGGATGTGTAAATTGCAACCCCTTAAAAGAAGCTCCTGAGAATGATCCAATGGCCCAAGTGTTGCCATGTGTCAAAGTTTTTTTTATAGCCCAAGTTTATCCCTATATCTATGTGTGGTTTTTAATAGGTAGAACATCGTTAATGCTCCAATCATCGGTGCGTGGGACACTTGTTGATGCTCATTGATTCGCTCCTCCTATAATCCAAATATAAATAAAAATCGAAGATAATTAACAAGGAAAGGTGGAGAAGTAGTGGCTCACACTAAAAAAGAACATGGTTCGAATCCCCCCTCCAACTCTTAAAATCTTTGCTCAATTCCTAGACGAGGGAAGAGTTGCACGTGTGTAAGTCTATGATACTGTTAAACACGAAAATCGACGGTCTTAAGTTCCACACAAGGTGGGAACTCGGTCCCTGAATCGACCACACGAAACCCGGATTAAAACAACAATTAACCCACAACAAAGATTAAACTATGAAAAGCGATGCAGAGTTAAATTTATTATAACTCTACAACAAAGATGTGTATATGTGCAAGTATGTGTAGAGTGTCGAACACAGGAAGCAAGCAAATAGATCGAGGCAATCAAGCTCAAATGCGAATGTGATGTATTTATCTATACAAGTGCTATGTTTTTGTGGGTTTTAATTTTAATTTTTTTATTTTTGATTTTATATTTTTATATTTTGATTTTTAATTTTCTGATTTTGTATTTTCTTTTTATATTTTATATTTTCTTTTTTTAAAAAGAAAATAAAACTATATAGAATATATAAGTACAAGAGAGATGGGAGAGAGGTAAAAAGAGGTAAAAAATAGCCAAAATATAGGAAATGAAATGCTTTTGTACTTTTTATATTTTTTTAATGTTTTTGTGATTTTTCTGTATTTTTCCTATTTTTTGATATTTTAAAAGTCGCAAATATGCAAAATAATGAATAAAATAAATGGTCGAAATTAAAGTGGAGATGAAATATATCAAATAGTGTCAAAAATCCCTCAAATTAATTTTAAAATAAAGATAATACAATAAGGAAAATTTAGGAACACAAAACACACTTTTTAGATTTTTATGAATTTTATAAATTTTTATGAAGGTTTTAGAGTTTTTCTATTTTATGAGTTTTCTTTTTATATTTTTAATGATTTTTGGTCTGAAGGTAAAAGATGCAAAAACACACAAAATATATTTTTTTGGAATTTTTCGAAAATGTTTTATAATTTTTATGTATTTTCCAATGCAAACGGTGAAGAAAATGTAACAAAAATGCAAAGTAAAAATATTCTGGCTTCCGTGCTTTGGTGAGTCGTCCGAGATCCTTTCGATGACCTATGTTGTGTTGAAGAAGGGATATCTAATATCTATATGATCTGATCGATTGTGTAAGGCCCGCGGTAGCAACGGAATCGAGGAAAGTATACAGAAAAGACAGTTCTTGTTCAATTATATTAGTTATTAGTATTAGCTTTAGTTATATTAGTATTAGTTAGTGATATCAGCTGCCCAGGACTTGGGATGAAGGTGAGCCGCTAGGCCTAAGGTGAGATGGAGGCGCAGAAACTACAGTGTGTACGGTCTTACATCTGCTACTACTATATATCTAATAATTATCTTGATTTCTTGTCTCAAAGATGAGTTAAGCTTACTTCTTATATTGGATTTCTGGTGTTTCCGTACTCTCTTATACCTCGCATCATTCTGCGATCGGTGGGGGTTGGAAAGTAGTCCCCTCGGGGGTCTTGGAAGGTGATACCTGCCTAGCTAAATTCAAAACAAAGCCAGTGCATACTTCGCTAGTCGTGTAAGAGTGAGAGTCGTTTACTACGTGAGTATCTCTGTCCTCCCTCTTTATACACGTCTTTGATGCCCTAAATGACTACCAGCTCTTCCCGAACATGAGGCAGTTGTTCACGCGGGGTTCTGCTAGGTTTTTCAAAAGAAGAAAATGTTGTGGTGGAGAGTTCGAGCTTGTTTAGGTAGATGTTGACTAATAGTGCCGATAGGAGTACATTGTGTGGGACAGCCCCGAGGCGAGCGAGTCCTACCTCACACTCATTTAGAAGGTCAAAGAGCTGCTAAGACCATACCTGGGCTAACCTTAAGATAAATGAATGAGGAAGTGGTATCTCTTTAGGGTCCACTCCAGCGTCGAGAAATTGGTTAATCAGTAAAGATACATGAATTTAGTGTCTTGTCCAAGAAGGAGATCCATGTCCCAGTAACCCTGCTAAATGGTGATTCAACATGGATTCTACATCTTGGAACCAAGCTAATTTTGGGGCTGCTTTGTGATAATGGAACCAACCGACAAAAAGCATTAACGTTGTGATGAATTCACGATTCATCGTCTTTATTATTTTATTTAGCTTAATTTTCTTAGTCAAACACTTGTAAATACCCAATAATTCCATAAAATTATCATTTTGCATGCATTTGTTAAATATGCATTTTTAACACATTTGTGCTTAAATAAAAGAATAAGGAAGAAAAGAAAAAAGAAAAGAGAAATAAAGGATGTATTTACAAAGTAAATACAAACTGACCCGAACCCCTAGAGAAGGTCAGACTTGACCTGATCGACCAGGAATAAAGTAGGGGGAGATAGGGTCTTTCATCCAAAAATCCACAAATAATTTTTACATAAATTCCATGTATATTTGTATAAAACTTGTACTATTTTATTTGTACATAATTTGACCTCAAATTAATTATTTTTGTAAACAAAAGTTGTAAATAAAACTGTGTTGTAAATAATAAAAATAATTGCTAAGAAAAATAATGTATATATTATAAATAATCACCCTCAGAAAAAGCCACAACGCGATAGCTGAAATAGCAATTTCGGCTCCATATGAACTCAAATTGAACCAAACTCAATCCATTGTACTCTAAATTAAATTATCTTTCAAATGGCTGTGATTTCATAATTTTTGGAGTTACAGTTGAAAAGTCGGTTTTCTGGATGTTTTGTGAAGTTTCACCACTATTTATTGTACATATTTATTCATATTATTTTATATATTTAATGTTTATAATTGTAAATATTATTTACATTAAAAATAAAAACACAAATATAAATAATAAAATTAAAAAATATGTTTTAAAAATTATTTCCTTATTTGTACCTAGGTATATTGTATTATATGTGTATAATATGTGTATACAACTAACTTCCTTATAAAAAATCACCCAAAAATTAATTATCTAAAATTATTTAATTAATTTAATTATGAAATTTGTATCTATTTATTTGATTTATTTGATTATATACTTACCATGTATATATGATTTAATTTCATACCTTTAATGACCACCATTATGATGGGTAATTAATTTTGGGAAATTACTTAATGTATTTAATTTATTTAAATTCGAATTTCATTTTTTTTATTAGTTAGTTTACTTAATTAATTATTTTTTATTTAAATAATCACTAATTACTTTCCTTATTTGTACATATCTTCTATTTTTTATTTTCCTTCTCTTTTTATTGGGCTCCTCCTTGTCATTCACTCTTTGATCAATCTTTGGAGAGAGGAACGCGATCTCCGAGAGCTACTCGTCGTAGAACGGTGCCCAGCCTCCGCTCCGGTCAGTGACAGCAATTCGATCGTTGTCGAGGCCATCACGACATGTCCGATTCCAAAGTGAGATCCATTTTTATTTCCTGTATTTTTTCTCTGGGATAAATCGTAGGTTGAATTTTTGCTCCCATCTTATTAGTCCTTAGATCTTAAAAATGCCAAAAACATCCATCACATTTTGATCCGCCTCTAAACCCGACTTTTCGCCTCATCCCGTGACCTCTCCATTTCACGTGGTGGTCGGAGAGTAGGATCCATACCTCACATTTATGTCGGATCCCCATTCACATCATCTTTTGTTTATAAATAAAAATAGGAAAAAACCATATATATATATATATAGAGAGAGAGAGAGAGAATATTTCAGATGAGGTGCACCTTTCCTGGGTGCAAGGAAAGCCCGCCATCACAGCCATCCGCAATCAATCCGATGGTTATCATTAATGGCTCGTTATCTATATTTTTTAAATGTCGAAAAACCCATTATGGTCATTTTGGTATATTCTATATTTAGAATGCAACAAAATATCTCCTAAATTATCTCACATCTCTCTCTCTCCTATCTCTCTCTCTCTCTCTCGTCAACGACTCTCTCTCCTGTCTCTCTCTCTCGACGACGGCGTGTGGGAGAAGGCTGCTCCGACGTCCTCCATCGCCTCCCCAGCAGATCACGTTCACCTACGTCGCGAAGATCATCGATGATGATATGTGGGAGGAGGCTGGTCGATTCCACAGGTTCAAACGTCGGAGATCGTGATGGTGGATGTGAAGGTAAGCGGGGAGGGGAAGAGAAGGTTGAAGGAGTGCGTGAATGGAGGTGTGTGGGCGGAGGAGGACGTGCATGGAGGAGGTGGGTCGTGGAGGAGAAGGGCGGAGGAGGTGCAGGTAGAGAGGATGCTGGAGATGGAGGGCGTGCCCAGATTTTTACAATATAATGACCTATTTTGCAATCTTGAGTTTTTTTTTACAATCCCAGATCGTATTTTACAATAGCGTATCATCTTTTTACAATTTTCAGACTGTTTTTTTACATTTATATGCGTGGAGGAGGTGGATCATGGAGGAGACGGTTGAAGGAGTGCGGTAATGGAGGTGTGTGGGCGGAGGAGGACGTGCATGGAGGAGGTGGGTCGTGGAGGAGAAGGGAGGAGGAGGTGCGGGTAGAGAGGATGCTGGAGATGGAGGGCGTGCCCAGGTTTTTACAATATAATGACTTATTTTGCAATCTCGAGTGTTTTTTTACAATCCCAGATCGTATTTTACAATATAAATGACCTATTTTGCAATCTCAGAATGTTTTGCATTCTCGAGTTTTTTTTTTACAATCTCAGATCGTATTTTACAATTGCATATCATTTTTTTACTAACTGTGATCTTATTATACAATGCAGGATGCAAAATTACAACAGGGATTCGAATTTTACAAAGATGCTTGGCATTTGTGAAAAACCCAATAATAGGATCTGATGGATTTACAATCTTCGTACAAATTTTACAAAACGTCCATGATCTTTTACAATAGTGTTATCAAAATTACAATTATTATAATATAAATATTACTAATTGTGATTTTATTTTACAATGCAGGATGCAGTTTTACAATATCAAGCGGAATTTTACAAAAAAATCTGCTATTCTACATTGCACGGAAATGCTCCCATGTTGGCGAAAATTCAGTAACTAAAAGGCAACAAAAAATACCAAATCGGGCACGCTAAAAATGGAAAAATATAAAGACGAAATAAATTTCAAATTCGAAATTAAATTCAAATTTAAAACGAAAATGTATGGACTAAAATACCCTTTTGGATGAAGAACCGCTAGATCGAGATCTAACGGATCTCGTGATGGGCTTTCCATACACCCAGGAAAGGTGCACCTCATTGGAAGGGCCATATATATATATATATATATATATATAAATATAAAATCTCTCTAACCTTTATTTTTGTAGGATCATATAAAAAACATAAAAAAATAAAAGAAAATACAAGAAATTTTTTTCCTTTCTCCTCTGTTTACAATTGTTATTAAAAAAATTTAAAAAATATATACATTTTTTCCTTCTAACATTTTCTGCAAGTTAAAAACAAAAAAAAAATAGAAAAAATTGTGCAGCAGTTCACGGTGGAACTGCCAGCCCACAACGCCTGGGCGTGCCGCGGCTCCTCGCGCCACACGGCCTCCAGGCGGCTGCATCGCCGACACCCGACGCCAACCCTCCACTGCTCCACCTCCCGCTCCAGCGCGGCCCACCGCCCAGCGCGGCGCCCCCACGCCCGTCATCCTGTCCAAGTCGCGCTCCGATCACCACCAGCACCGCCTCCTCCGGCCCAAGCGGCGGGACCCCCAGCGCCGCCCACCGCGCTTCCATGTCGCCTCCAACGGCGCCGCCGTGCCTAGACCGTCTTGCGGTTCAGCCTCCCGCAGCACCGCACGCTGAACCACCCAGCCCGCGCGCGAACCGCCCACCGTTGGCCCCCATCTCCACTGTGCCGCCCCGAGCTTTCCCAAGGCCCGCAGCGCCTCCTGCCTGACCACCGCCTCCGCAGGAGCGCCGCGTGGGCAAACCCCAGATCCGGCGGAGGTTGGCCCTTCCCCCGTTTATGATTCCAACAAGAACGAAGATCTAGGGTTTTGAATTAAAAATTTGACAAATATCAGTCAGGCGTTGATGGTTTACAAATATCAAAAAGGCCCCTAGAGTTTATCTATATTACAAGTCACCCCCTGGCTATTTCTGAGAATTGCAAAGAAGTCCCTGAATACAAGAAAGTCACGTGCCACCACTAGGTAATTTACACATTCTGTCCGCATATTTATTTTTATTTTATTATAAGACAGAAACTTTAAGTATTTGCGTTTTAGTACCTAGTGTCCAGACTGTTTATCTTGCATACCCTTTGTGATAAAATTATAATTTTTATTTCTCAGAAAATTTTGAAAAAAATGGTGGATATTCCTGATGTAGTTGTTAACCTTGTATAAAATTTTCATCGCATTTTATTGCCGTTTGATATATTAAAAAAAATCAAAAACTGCATCTTTTTGCATACCCGAAATTAGAAAATTCATAAAAATTCGAAAAATTGCTTGAAAATTCCAAAAAAATTTTAGTATAGGTGAATTTTAGCGTGTTTTAAATTTTGACCAATTTTTGTGCATTACATCTTTATAAACCCAAAAAATTGCAAAAAATGAAAAATCTTAAAAAATGTAGGAAATTCTAGAAAATTCCAAAAATTATGATTTCAGTTACTGATTGTAGATATTGCTTTGTAGTTTAACATAAAAACAACTTCCAGGAATATTGGTCATTTAAACATTTTTAAGTTGCAAAATATTCTTGGTTGTCCACTATTTTCCTTATTTTTCACTGTTTGATTTTTAGAAAATCACAAAAACATCACAAAATTTTGAAAAAAATACCAAAAACATTTTAAAATATATAAAACACAAATATTTTTTATTTTCTGAGTATTTTTGGTTATTTTTGAAAAATGCAAAAAGAGTGTGGTGTGTGTGTGTGTTTTTATCCTTTGTGCTTGTTTTGAAAATTAATATATATATATACATATAAACTCAAAAACCACTAAAAATTCATTTCCGAATATTGACTACATAGTTTTTAAATCGTGCTCTTTGTGTTCGACCCTGATCGCTATATCAAGTAAAAAGAATAGCGAAAACTGGTTGTATGTACTTTGATTGATTGATATCTTTTAAGTGATTGAAAATTAAATATTTTTCTCGTTGACCTAATCGCGCAGTTGAGAACAACGACAATCATTGAATTAATTATTCCATCTCGACCGCACGATTTTCGGCTCATCCTGCTACAAAAACCAATGCACCAATTGCGGTACAATAAAGTAGTAATTCACTGGTTATTCTGGATGCTCGCCAAATCAGAAAAAACCCAGAGGTTATTTGTATTCCTCAAAAACCCCCCGTCAACGTCACCATTCAATATTTCTTGACCCACTATTGGCCATGAGCACTAGGTCGAATGTGAGTAGGATCGCTTAGCCATGCTTCATAATTAGAAAAACGAGCACCGTGGAAGTACATGCCATTCAGCCAAAGAAAGATAATGGAGAGTTTACCGAAATGAGCACAAAATACTTTTCCTCTAAATCATTGGTATGACTATCGAAATCGTGAGCATCAACATGTAAGTTCGAAATCCAAGTAGTAGTATCAAGGCCCTTAGCTATTGTTCTTGAGAAATGTCTCGGTTTGGTCATTCCTCAAAAGACGTTTTTATGGGATCCCTATCCACCACCATTTGCACTTCTTGTTCCGATGAATGAATAATCATTGAATCCTTTTTCCAGACAATACATACAAAGAGACCCACCAACAGTAAAAATATGCAACAAAAATTGAATTTTTATAAATAATAAATGCAAGAAAAATACAAAGTAAAAATATGGCGTGATTGTGCAATGAAACAAGAAGTTATGCATGTTTTGTTGTATTTTTCAAATTTCATAGATGCATGAAATAAATAAAGACAACAAAGAGAAACTACACTACTGACAAGGGTATTTATGTAAATAAGAAAAAGTTCGAGGGCCACAATGCAATTTTTCCAGAAAATATATAACGCAATAGAAAACTTTCTGGACTGAATATTAAATCAAAAACCCACAGGGGCTTCTCTGCAAAAACGCTAAGCCCACATGCACGGGGCACGTGACCTGGCAAGGACCTATCTGCAATTAACAAAAACCTGAGGGGCTAGAATGCAAAATTATCAAAAAAATTACACCAGATAAAAGTTTTAGTATTGAATGCAAATAACTAAACCTACCGGGGTCCCTTTGCAAAATGACCACTCCCCTCACGCGCACAGGCACGTGAGGTGACATGGTCGAGATTAAAATGTAAATAATAAAAAGGCAGAGGGGGTTTTGTAAATTTTACAAAACTAATAAACTGCAGATGAAAGTTTAAGTGTGAATATTTAAATACAAAAAGATTCGGGTGGCGATGCAAAATACCCAGAGGGCGCGATCCGACGGCGGGTTGATCTTCACTTATGCCACGTGGCACGCCCTTGCACGGCGATGACGGTTTGGATGAATGGCCAAGATTAGATATTCAAAATCGTCATCAACAGTTGAGGGGCGCGGGATCCTACGATTGCTGTAGCGCCTGGGGAAGGGCGGCGATTAGACGACGGTGAAGGCCGTTGGAAGAATAGTCGAAGAACTCGCGCGATGTGAGTTTGAATCGGGCACCCCGAGCTCCTCTGACGGATGTTGACGCTCCAAAATTTCCAAGCAACTTACCGGAGTGATCCTCAATCTGTCAGTGGCCGCAAAATGGCTTGGGAGAAGCCGAAGGTCCGCCGCGATGTGAAGGGATGAGGGCTGCTCCAGGTAGCCTTTTCTTTCAAAATTGCGACTCCAGATGGAGTCTCTTGGACCCTAGAACCTGTAAGGACAAAACACAACCAAGAGATACGTTTCCGAAGGCCAACGAAGGTGGAGAGGGGAGGGAATGGCGTGGAAGAAAGGTCGCTGGAGCAAGGCTCCGTCGAGCTTCGATGAATGAAGTGAAAGCTAAATTGTGTGGTTAAAAGACAAAATAAAGGTGCTAAATAAACTAAGGATTAAGCCCACACGAAAAATGCGATAAGAGTGGACCTCGATTAGCCGGAATACCCGGAAGTAGACCTCAACGGCCACCCTCAGCCGGTGATGATGGAAGCCACCCCTAACTCTCCTAGCAGTGCCTCCAAGGAGCGGGGAGACTCGTTGTCACCTTGCTCTGCCCAGACCTCCCAGAAGGAATGCTAGAAGGGGTCCAAGGGGGTTCAAATTATAAAAGAGGTGGAGGGCGGTTTTTGAATAGGTGTTGATGAGGCTCCATAGAACGAGGTGTGGCTGTCGTTTCGATGATTCAATGATCGATGCAAGCTACTGGCATGTATCCTCGATCTACGGCGAACAAAAGCCAAGAAGAAATCGAGACGAGATAGTGAAAGAGATTACCTCGAAAAAAAACGCGAAGATGGCCGAAAAATGAGGTTTCTGACAAAGGGTAGGCGTGGGTCAGAGAGTTGACCGCGGATCAACGCTCCAGCACTTCTGGTTGGTCCACGTGAACCAACCAGGAAAAAGACTGGAAAATTATTTTGTAAAATAATTTAAAAATAGAAAATTAATTTATTGCTTTTTGGTTAGTAAATAAAAAATGTTTATTATTTTATAAATTATTTTATTATGATTTTTATTTATTTTTTAGAGGTATAAAATTACAAGTTCCCTATTAAGGGCTATATATATAGGTATGTTCATCTATATCTTTTAATATTTTAATTTTATTTTGTATATTTAATTTTATTATTTTTATTTATCATTTTACATATTTATAACTTAATTTTATACACTTAAATATATTTGTATTTTATTTTTCTAAAGTATTTTGTAAAATTAAATAAATAGATGTAGTTTTCATATAGGTATAGTTATAGGTATTTCATCTATGTATTATATACAAGTATTTTATTTTTATATTTTTTATATTTTTATTCATGTTTTAGTACACACATATATTATAAATAAGATTTAAAAAATTATTAAAATAAAGGTGGAAAAAATAATGAATAATAAATAAAATGAATATTTTAATCGGTATAGCTATACAGTAGGGTTCCAAAACCTAACTTTCAAACCGTAGCTTCAAAAAATATGAAACCACTTCATTAAATAGCTTATTAAAGTTATATACAATTAAAGGAGATTTTGATACATTTCTAGTTTTTATTTGAGAGATACAGGTCTGGGAAGTTGGGATTCTAGAAACTTATTCAGATCATAACTTTTTATCTGTACATTATTTTTGTGTCAAATAAATTTTGTATTTTTTATATTTAGTTATATACAACTTTCATGTAAAAAGTTTTTTATTTGAAGTATAAAAAGTGGATCTAAAAATAGGTCCCAAAATGAATAAAGAATGAATTAAATAAAAGATATTTTTATTATATTTTGACCTTATCTCCCCCTACTTTATTCCTTGTCGACCTAGTCATCGAGATGCCTAGGTCTCGGGGTTTCGGGTCATAAAATATTTGCAATATTTTATTCTTTTTCTTTTCTTTTCTTTATTCTATAATTTTGGCTTTAAAACCCGTATTTTATACAATATTTACACAATGATGCATGGATGATAAAATGCCTAAATTAACGCTATTTACATGCATTTACTAGGATTTTTAAGGCCAAAATGATATAATAAAGATGATGAAACGGAGATTCATCATCCCCTTATACTTGCCTTTGCTAGTCTCTATCAAACACTTATGCAATAAGTGCAAAAAAAGAAAAAAACAAAGAAAAGAAAAAGAAGAAAATTGAATTTAGTTTAATTATGAAACGTGTCTTCACAAAATCAAAGTTTGGAGCTTAAGTCGGACCTTTGAAATTTTAGTGCATGCGGAACCTTAATGTAAACCAGATTTGAAATCCAACAACCTTCGAGAAGCCCAAAATCCTTCTCAAGTCCCCTCGATAGCCATGTCAGAATATCTCAACTCATACGCAAACCCTTATGACTATGAATCTGACTCGAACACTGTAAGTGATGGTGGCTTTCTCCAACTGAAATGACAAAGAGACTGACTTCTCCAATATGACAACCCAATGATTCCCCAATCCAATAACTCATTCCTCGAGGAGCGGGGTATTCCCTTCTAAGTTCAAGTGGCAATCAGTTCAAGAGGTGGGGGTGAAGAGAAGAATGGACGGTAGCCAGTGTAGCTACCTATCCTAGGATGCAAGACCAGTGTAGTCAAGTCATCCAGCTGCAGGCTCATATGATTTGACTTTGAAGCTCAAGCTTGCTTATTGACTATACAAATATATACACTCCGACATGAATTTTTATTTTTGTACAGGAATGTCCACTTTTTTGGAGTTTTTGATTTTTTTTTCTTCTTTTTTTTCTAAAATACTATATACAACATCATTCATTTACATAGGGAGTTTTTCCTCTTGAGCCAGTAGACTATCCCTCTTTTGAAGCTTTATTGCAACCCACACTCTCCTGTCTTCAAAACTCATCATCACCAGACGGGTTGGGGTGCACTTCCCTGCCTAGAGGAGGACAAATGTTTCCACCTGTGTGCGTCTCATACCGACAAATCCAACCCCCTCACCACTCCAACAGAGTTGAGCCAAGTGAAAGGTGAAGGTGTCCGAGTAAGGTCATTATCAACAAGTGTCGTGTGTGTGCTCTGAAATACTCTACTTAGGTAATTAAGAATCCATTGAACCAAGTCTTGTGATCCTCAAAGAATTAAGTCAACTAGACCTGAAGTACCTCAATTCCAGCTCCTATAAGGTTAATTAGGTAGATAGGTCCAACCAAGTTCCAATCTTCGAATTTTACTTAGACTCGTCCAACTATCAAACTCAATCAGAAAAATGCTAATGCTATGCACAATGTAGAAAATATTTTTGTGATGCAATTTTCAAAGTTTTGAACTTTTTATGGGTTTTTGAAAAAGATGATGCATATGCATTTTTTTGTTTATTTTAAAAGATTTTTCAAATGTTTTTTATATTTTTAATTTTGCAAATGTTTTTGAGATTTTTGAAAACAAAAGATTTTGTCTAAAAAATAGATACAAATATTTACACAGGGTTGCATCTTCTATTTACAAGAAGTAGATTTTAAGAATTTGCAACGGGTAAGTAATCAATTTTAAATAAATATATAGATATAATGAATTTTGGTGTGATGTAAATATTCCTCAAACTTATTTGAAAAAGTTTTTTCACACAATTTTTGAAAACTATAGTCCAAAATAATTTTTATGAACACTTTTTACAAATAAGTACACACATTTGAAAATCATTTTGCAAAGCTTTTCCAAATAGTATATATAGATTTTTCAAATATTTTTTACAACCATTTTTCCAACCATTTGCAAATCATTTTTCAAACATTTTTATTTCACACAAAGAAAATAAATTTTCAAAATAAAAAAATTTACAAAGGTTGAAAACATGTAACAAAGCATTTTCAAAATAGTTTTCAAAAGATTTTTCAAAGAAATTTTCAAACTATTTTTCAAACGTTTTGCAAAAACTATTTTCATCTGATTTATTAATCAGTAGGTAAAAAGAATTTGAGGAATAATAAACATTTTTTATTAAGAGTTTTTAATGAATTTAATAGTATAATTAGCCATAATTATTAACAAAAATAAGAAAGTACGAGTTATGCCTAAAGTATATAGCAATATATACGACCCTCCCTACACTTAGCTTGAGCTATGTCCTCATAGATCAGAGAGAAAAAGAGAAAACATAACTCGTACTGAATATAGGAAAATCCAAAGAATAAACGAACGAATAAAGGAATGAACGAATGAGAAGTTGACGGTCCCCTTATACTTAGGATCAAATAATCTTAAGTATAGCAGACTGTACACAAAGCAGGGAGGGTCAAAGGTGGGAATTAATAGATTTTACATAGACTGTCTCCCCCTATACTTAGGGTAAGATATCCCTAAGTATAGACAAGAAGAGGAGACCGTGAAGAGGATCAAAGAATAGAAGCAATCGGAGTGCACACCCCCTATACTTAGGACAAAGTACATCCTCAGTATAGAAGACTTATAAAAAGGAGCAACACCTTTTTCTGTAGCAAAAGAATATAGAAAAGAAGAAAAGAAGAAAAGAGATCAGAAGATGGAAGATGGAAGAAGATAGAGAAGGAATGTACACATCACTCCCCCTATACTTAGAGTAAAAGAAGCCTTAAGTATAAGCGACAACAGGAGTGATGAAACAGAACGACGAATGAACACTCGGCTCGTCCATCCCCCTCCCCATACTTAGGACAAAGTACGTCCTAAACAAGGCACACACGAGAATGGGGTGGATGAGCGAAACGGGAGATGGACTGAGGTAAACGAAAGTGAATATACAACAAGATGGATATACAGAAGATCAAGAAGGTTGAAAGCGAACTTTCTTGCAGGACCACTGAGGAATAGGTATAGTGTAGTGCAGGTCGACATCGGGGTCCTCAGATGACAATAACCGATCAGGGTCGACAGGGTGAAGGCCCTCTGTGATCCTAGAGTGTTAAGGCACAAACGGGTAAGTGGAAGAAGTACGACTAGGTCTGGCCTTAGGAGTCTTGTTGATATCAAAGTGGAATGGGACGAACTCATCATCATCATAAGAAGTGTAATAAGTGTCGTCCTCCGAGGTCTCATCCAGGTCAAAACCAAAAGGAACGAACTTATCAGTGGAAGTAGTCGGACTCTGTTCATCCTCTACAATCTCAATCGGATCATCTTTCTCATCAAAAGGACTGAATTACTGAATAAATGCAATAAGATCAACTTCGGCCTTTGTCTCATCAGTATCTGCCCTCCGCTCAATGGTATTGATCGTGTAAAT
This sequence comes from Ottelia alismoides, assembly GCA_037367405.1. Classification (NCBI taxonomy): domain Eukaryota; kingdom Viridiplantae; phylum Streptophyta; class Magnoliopsida; order Alismatales; family Hydrocharitaceae; genus Ottelia; species Ottelia alismoides. The sequence continues at coordinate 294,549 of JAZKJV010002638.1, read as the reverse complement.
CCCGTGGATGTCATCAACACAACACCAATCATATGAAGAGGAAACTCAAAGGTCTATGCTTTCCGAGATTTCCTCGTTGGAGAGGAATTCTCGGGTCTCATCATCGGTCATAAAGAAAGTCTCTCTGATATCCTCATATAGACCATAGGCCTCATGATCAACCAGAATAGATGTAGTCACATCAGGTACAGGTCTCTGATCGGCAGTGGGTGCAGTGATGACCACCTTACTCTCGTTACCAGGATGGAAGTGAAACTCTCATGATCCGTAGTCAATAACGACCCTCACAGAGGCGAGAAATGGTCGTCCCAGGATGATTGGAGAGTGCTCCCCTGTGGAGGTCTCCATGGGCAATACGACAAAATCAACATTGTAGCTCGTGCCCTGAATCGATATGAGGTGTTTTCAAGGATACCCTTCAACCTTTTGATAGATCCATCGACAAACTAAACGATCATCCTGATTTTCTTGAGAGGCCCTAAGTGAAGAGACTGTACAAACGAGAAGGGTAATATGCTAATCGAAGCACCGTCGTCGAGGAGAGTATGATCACATGTATGGTCAGAGATGATGCAGCTAATTAAAGGTGTAGCAATATTCTTTTTCCTGGGAATGGGAGGTGTGTGATGGCATGGACAGTTGCCATGGTCAAAATATGACGTTCAGATCTGCTCCTTCGCTTTCTCTTCTTGGAAAGAGGAGCAGATAAATCAGTCATGGCCTGCTGAAGTGGAGCACAGATAATCTCATGAATAGTGGCCACCACTTCGAGTTCAGTCAACATTTTTTGAATTTTTGGACCTCCTCCATACAAGGGAGAAGGTCAAAATCATCATATACACAAGGAATTCCAAGAGCAATCTGTACAGTGGCATCCTTAAGGTCAAAGGTGGGACTTGATGTGAGAGACTGTGTGGTCAAATGATCTGGAAAAGGCTCCATCTCCTCACAGACTGAATCAAGCAAAGGTCTCCCGAACTCTTTTTCAATTTTTAAATTATTCTTATTTTTTGTATTTTGGGCGATTGCAAGCTCTCATGAAAATCCTCGAGTGAACCCATATCATCAAATGGTGGAGAATGATGATCGCTCTTATTTATGCTAGTGAGGTTGTCAATCCTCTGTTTCATATGATCCATCATCTGGGTCAAGTGCTCAAGGGTGGACTCCATGAAAGGTTACTCCAGCATATCAGTCTCGGGTGGATGTGAGGGGAAATGTGAAGGTAAGTGTGGATAAAAGTCCGAGGTCTGAAACTGAGGCTGAGGAGGATATGTACAAAAGTCAGTAGCGAAGTCCTCCTAGAAAAAAGGAGGTGGACCGACTGGAGTGAACGAGGAATCCGCAAAATCCGGATAAAAAACGCTCCAGTCGGCCATCTCGAAACAAAAGGAAATGATAGTCAAGAGAACACGAAGGTCAAATCAAGAGAGGTGAGGAAAAGAAGCAAGTACACAGAGGCGATCTGAAATACACACAAGCAATCACAAGCAAAACTCACACAATAGAAACCCTAAATTCACCTACTCACCTCGGTAGAGGACGAAAAATCGGTCTTTTTATCTTGTCTGTTTTAGAGTTAGGTGAGAAGTCCAAAAGTTGTACAAACACTTAGGGGGCTGAAATGGGATTTTGGGACTAATCCTTAGTGTGTGCGCGAGCAAGTAAAAGCAAAGACAATGAGGGCATTACTCGTCCCAATACAAGATTTTTCTTTTTGGTCCTTTTTAGGGTCAAGTAATGTTAGCAGTCTCAATTTTACTTATTATCACTTTTTTTGGATTTTTTTAATAAGAGTGCACGAGCCTATCGAGGAGCCAATTCCTTTAAGCACCTAGGTTATCAAAATCAGAGGTAGAGAGGCGGAAAAGCAATGCAAGCGGCAAATAAATAATGTAAGCTAAAGAGAAATGCTCACCTTGCCTCCAGAACTCTACATGCAAGGATGCTCAGCAGAATTGAAACCTAATTTATATGCAGATGCAAGTCGATGAAATCGTCATAAGCTCAGAAATTGCTAGTAGCGTGAAGAACTAATGCTAATGACATAGAATGGAACCGAAGTGTCCGATTTTGGAGTCTCCTCTATGCCCACCATAATGGAGAACTCTCGTGACATGATGGTTCTAAGACTAAGTGAGAAGCAGTTTAAAATTTGACTAAGTCCAAATGAATCTATAAGCACAGGCAAATATATTAGGTGTTTGGCCTTAATCGATCGCAAGCAATCCTAAAACTAAGGGCTCAATTACACAAAATAAAGAAACAAAACTGAGAAACAAAGTAAAAAAATGCGATGAAAACCGATAACCTGCGGTGAGCCCCCAAGTGCATAAACACTTGGAAATTGGGCTCGAGAGTCCAATGCATGGGGTACCTGTATTATTACAACAATAGAGTCTCTTTCTCACTTAAATTACAAAAATAAATACAGGAAATGAAAAGGAGCTCAGTGTTCAAAAACCCTCTAAGTCTCCTTCGGTGCTAGGAAATCTGAAGCTGGCTTCACGCGAGTGCGTAGGCATCTAGGGTAGAGTGTTTCACTCGATCCGCAGTACCTCGCACAAAGTCAACAAAGAGATGGGTTAGACAGCTCAACAAGATGTATCAAAAATAGAGAAAATAAAATAAGCACACAAAAATATACAAATAATCACAATCAACAAATAATCCCAATCTAAGCGTTGTTGCTCCCCGGCAACGGCGCCATTTGTTTGGCACGAAAATCGGCGGTCTTAAGTTCCTCACAAGGCGGGAACTCAGTCGCAGAATCGATCACACTAAATCCGGGTTAAAACAACAATTAACCCACAACAAAAATCAAACAATGAAAAGCGGTGCGGAGTTAAAACTTATTATAACTCTACTACAAAGATGTGTATAGGTGCAAGTATGTGTAGAGTGTCGAACACAGGAAGCAAGCAGGTAGATCGGGGCAATCAAGGTTAAATGCGAATGTGATGTATTTGTCTATACAAGTGCTATGTTTTTGTGAGTTTTTAATTTTATATTTTTTTAATTTTAGATTTTATATTTTTATATTTTGATTTTTAATTTTTTGATTTTGTATTTTCTTTTTATATTTTATATTTTTATATTTTCTTTTTCTTTTGAAAAGGAAATAAAATTATACAGGATATATAAATACAATAGAGATGGGAGGGGGGTGAAAAGAGGTAAAAATAGCCAAAATATAGGAAATGAAATGTTTTTGTGCTTTTATACTTTTCTAATGTTTTTGTGATTTTTCTGTATTTTTCCTATTTTTTATTTTAAAACTCACAAATACTCAAAACAATGAATAAAATAAATAGCCGAAATTAAAGTGGAGATGAAATATATCAAAAAGTATAAAAAATCCTCCAAATTAATTTTAAAATAAAGTTAATACGATAGGGAAAATTTAGGAATAGAAAACATAATTTTTAGATTTTTTATGGATTTTATAAATTTTTATGAAGGTATTTAGAGTTTTTCTATTTTTATGAGTTTTCTTTTATATTTTTTAGTGACTTTTGGTCTGAAGGTAAAAGATGCAAAAATATACAAAATATAATTTTTTTTGGAATTTTTCAAAAATGTTTTATAATTTTGATGTATTTTCTAATGCAAACAATGAAGAAAATGCATGTTTTTGAATTTTTATAAATAAAAAATGCAACAAAAATGCAAAATAAAAATATGGCGTGATTCTGTAATGAAAAAGAACTTATGCCTATTATTTAGTGATTTTTAATTATATAGATGCATGAAATAAATAAAGGTAACAAAGAGAAATTACACTACTGACAAGGGCATTTATATAAATAAGCAAAAGTTTGAGGGCCACAGTATAATTTTTCCAGAAAATATATAACGCAATAGAAAAAATTCTGGACTAAATATAAAATTAAAAACCTGTAAGGGCTTCTCTGCAAAAATGCCAAGCCCACGTGCACGGGCACATGACCTAGCAAGGACCTATCTACAATTAATAAAAACCTAAGGGGCTAGAATGCAAAATTACCAAAAAAAGACACTTCAGATAAAAGTTTCCGTACCAAATGCAAATAACTAAACCTACAAGGGTCCCTTTGCAAAATGGCCACTCCCCTCACGCGCACAGGCATGTGAGGTGACGTGACCGGGACTAAAGTGCTAATAATAAAAAGGCAGAGGGGATTTTTGTAAATTTTACGAAACTAATAAACTACAGATGAAAGTTTAAGTGTGAATATTTAAATACAAAAAGATTCTGGGTGGCGATGCAAAATACCTAGAGAGCACGATCCGACGACGGGTTGATTTTCACTTATGCCACGTGGCGCGCCCGTGCGTCGCGATGACAGTTTGGATGAATAGCCACGATTAGATCTTCAAAATCGGCATCAACGGCTGAGGGGCGTGGGATCCTACAATTGTTGTAGCGCCTGGGGAAGGGCGGCGATCGGACGGTGGTGAAGGCCAATGGAAGATCAGTCGAAGAACTCGCACGGGGCGAGTTTGAATCGGGAACCCCGAGCTCCTCCAATGGTCATTAACGCTCCAAAATGGCCAAGCAGCTTAATGGAGTGATCCTCAATCGGTCGGCGGTCGCAAAATGGCTTGGGAGAAGCCGAAGGTCCGCCGCGACGTGAAGGGATGAGGGCTTCTCCAAGTAGCCTTTTCTTTCAAAATTACGACCCCAGATGGAGTCTCGTGGACCCTGGAACCTGCAAGGACAAAACGCAAACAACGAGAGACGGTTCCGAAGGCCAATGAAGGTGGACAAGGGAGTGAATGGCACGGAAGAAGGGTCACCGGAGTTGGGCTCCGACGAGCTTCGATGAGTGAAGTGAAAGCTAAATTGCGTGGTTCAAAGATAGAATAAAGGTGCTAAATATATCGAAGATTAAGCCTACATAAAAAATGTGATAAGAGTGGACCTCGACTGGCCGGAATACTAGGAAGTAGACCTCAACGGTCACCCTCGGCCGGAGATGATGGAAGCCACCCCTAACTCGCCTAGCAGCGCCTCCAAGAAGCGGGGAGGCTCGCTTTCACCTTGCTCTATCCAGACCACCCAGAAGGAACGCTAGAATAGGTCCAAGGGGGTTCAATATTCAAAAGAGGTGGAGGGTGGTTTTTGAATAGGTGTTGACGAGGCTCCAAAGAACAAGGTAAAAAATTTAGATTTATAATTTTTATTTTTTTGTCAACACCATAGAATTTAATATGGCTAGATTTACTACCTAACACTCCATTTATCTCAGAACTTACTTCACATAAGTATTAAAAAGAACACGATCACAGAAAAACAAATTAACTTACAAAAAATAAACTTCAAACAAAGTTCAATTTTTTAGAAAATCAACTTAAGAGTGACAAGAGAAGTAAAACTGTGGTTTCATACAAAACACAAACATATTTTTTTTCTAATTTTAGTTTTTTCTTGTAATATAAGTTAAAATATATAAATCACTCCACATAAAATTACAACAACGACGGAATATACTTCTAATAAATTAAATGCCTACACATGTTTAAAAATGAAACAAAAAAGTTAGTGTAGTTTTTAAAAAGAACAAAAACCAATAGTTAGACTTATGCAAAAGGCATGTAATTTGTTTATTTGTAAACATATGTAAGAAACGACTTAATTTAAACATTTGCACATATTAATTACCAGAATTAAACTTTAAAAAAAGTTCATATATTTGGAAAAATAAATTTAAGATTTATAAGAGAAGCACAACTGTAGTTACATACAACACACTTACCTAAGCAAAAAGTAGTTGAAATTGATATTTCTAAATGCATTATTTTTTATATCAACAACAACAAAACATTTTCCCACAATTAAGTAGGATCGACTACATGGATTTTTTGCCTCCATTCGGATTTATCTTGGGTCAATCCCAGGCTTATATCCATAAAACTAAGATATCTTTTATATATTAGTAAAAAAATAAAATGAAATCACTCCACATAAAATTCCAATAATGACAAAGTATAATTCTAATAAATTGAGTACATAAACATGTTCAGAAATGGAATTAATAATTACATGAAAATCCGGAGCAACCACAAATATTGAATCATTCACATCTAACATCTATACTTTCATATCTATACATTTTACTCTCAAAATCAAATCTATACACTTTCACATTCACATCTAATATCCATATACCTTTATATACTATCATCACATTCACGTCCATTAACCTGCATGTCATACACATTCACATTCACATCACATGCCTACACACTCGCATACTATCCTCACATTCACATCTATACTCCTTTATATCAAACAACTTCACATTCACATCATAAAAATTCCATCATAACATTTATACACCTTCCTTTTCATCATACACAATCCATACATGTTAACTATAAACAATAAACATGTCTAGTCATTTCATCGTACACCTTATACACAACATATCTTACATAAACATTACTACTCAATAATGAAATCTAACATTTATATTCTCATTATACAACTTCACATCACAAAAATTATATCATAGCATCTATACACCTTCCTTTTCATCAAAAAACAATATATACAAGCTAACTATAAGAAATAACTAGATTCAGACATTTCATCATACATCTTATATGCAAACTAATTTTGTATAAATTATACTAATCCACAATCAAATCAAACATTTATTTTTATCTAACTAATTAGTATATAACTAAAATGCAATCTATTAACTATAATAAATAATATATTAGTGAAAAATCAACCCAAATAAAAATCCTAAATCATATATCTCTTCACATATATGCAACAAAATCAATAAAGAAAGGAGAGGAGTGGACAGAATACCTCAAGGAAGGGGGAGGGGAGGAGTTGGTGAGAGAAGGCAACGGAAGCTCGTCGGCGAAGGTGGAACCTCGCGAAGGTTTTGAGGAGGATAAAAAGATTAGAACGAACTTCCTGGATGAGCCTTGCATTCTATTTACATGTGCTGGCCACCACACTTACGCGATCTCCTAATGGAGTGCACCACAAGTGCTCGCCCACCATTCGACACGTGAGGAGCCCGAGTGAGCATGTAATCTCTAGGTGCTTGCTCTTATGTGCTTGCCCCCACTGAAGGAACACAAGTGCTCGCCTAGTGCACGCCATTTGCGCCTCTTCTTGTATTACTTGGGATAGACATTGCAAAATATCAAGAACATTCGACAATAACTTAAATGGAAATAAGTATATTTGTAGGAAAATATGACACAAAATATCACAATGAATTCCATCTTTTAAAAAATAACAGAAATCAAATTGAATAAATAAAAATAAAAGCTTTCACAACTACAACAGAAAGAATCAAATAATCTATTATTTACAATTACTCCAAAAGTGTAATATTAAGTAATCTAAAAAATAATGAACATGTTCAAAACCGAAAACATCGCACAGTCCTATGTCATCCAAAAGCTAAACAAATTGTTAACATTTTAAAAAAGAACTATCAACACTCTAGTGAATAGAAGACATGATTCGTCTAAGCAAATAATTCGCATTTCCAACAAGAAGTAACAACCACAAAACAAATATAGAGCAAATAAAACCCCAAGAAAAATCAACAAGCATAGACGAATATCAATTACAAAATTTAGGGTTCATTGGAATAAAGAGAACGATTCATATGCCCTCAACGAAGAAGAGGCAACAAATCGAACACAGACGACTAAATAGAGCCTAAAAAGGATCAAAAACATACATAACTATCAACAACCAAAGAGAGGGATAAGCAAAAATATAAAAAGCACATACAAAGGCGGTCACGGCAAAATCCAAAGGGAGTTTCATTGCAAAAATCGCATAAACTCTTGTAAATTATTTTTTTCGACTTTTGAAATAATATAATTGTCCCTCGATCTTATAAACTTATTCACTCGTACCTCATGAACTCTGTAATTAATATATTTGAAGCTCACCGGGTTCTTGAGGTAATTTGTAAAGTCGATGAGATAATTACGTTGTGCAAAAGGTCGTAGAGGTTCTTGATCGGGCGGTTGAGGGTGGGGATCTTGCTCGAGCAGGTGGGCTCCGGGGACAGAGGCAGCTCGCTCGGGCACGTGCGATGGTGCTCCAACCTGGGGTTGGGGCGAGGCTTGGGTGGGGGGGGGGGGGGGGCTCCGAGGGTAGGGGGTGTACGTGGGGACAGCTTGCTCCGGCGGGCGATGGTGCTCCGACATGGGGTTGAGGCTTGCAAGGGATAATTGAGCACTCAAGAACACTCTTGTTCATACTCCCTTATCAGGCGTGGCATTTCAAACTTCAACTGTGGTAAATCCAAGTCCTTCACAAGCCTTGTGGACTATGGGAACCCCTCTTGGCGATGGGAACTTAAAGGCTCTCGAAGGAATATTTTAGGAAGGTTTAGATGTTGATCACTAGGGGTGTGTTCGGTTCGAAAATAAGAAGGAATAAGGATGTGGAATAAGGAGAATAATGGTCGATTCTTTGTTCGGCTGGAGGATGTGAATAAAGAAAATAAGGTGAAATAAAAATAGGTAAAGTGGGATAAAGATAGGAATGAGAGTGAAATACGATGGAATAATAGGAAATAGTCGTACCACTGAAAATCGTGTCGGGAGCCCCTTATTCCAAGGGAGCCTAGATGTAACAACTTCCATAATATCTCCGCTAATGCCGCATGTTATTCAATCATATAATGCCATATTTATTTATATAGTCCCAGAATATATAAAAGAACAGATGAATCCTTGTACGCGATGGTAATATTTTATTTATTCAGAGCCTCCATCCTATAACATCCAGCAAACAGAAGCTATACTTGTTTATTCTCCTCCGAAACCGTCCAGCACTTATTCTCTCTCTCCCTCTCTCAGATAAGCACAAGATAACTACAAGGCTCTCACTCAATAGCCCTGCGCTCCTCCCTCGAGGAAGATGAGGAGGATTGCTGGGGAACGAAGACGGCCAGTTCCTGGCTCCTCCCCTCCTTGAGCCTCCGGGCCTCCTCTCTGGATATCTGGAAGGAGTTGGCCAGCACGTCCACGGGGATCCCTCGGAGGGTGGAGCCCTTCCCGGCCACGTTGTTGGAGATGGCGTTATCGCTGGTCTTGAAGGAGATCCATTCGAAGTCATTGTCTTCTGCGCGCGCCAACACCACGAAGTTCTGAGGAACCACGAAGATCTGATCCTGCCTCACCCTCTCGTCGAGCACCGAGTTGCCGTTGCTGTCAGCGATCTGGACTCTGGCACTTCCTCGGACGACGTACACTATGCTGTGGGAGTTGACGTTCCATTGCGGTCCCATGATGGCATTCTACATTCATATATCATCAAACTCATCATCATCATCTTATAATAGGGACTGTACTATATGAGGCTATATGTAAGAATAGGTTGTTACCCTGCGGAGGTGTCCCTTCTCGGCACTGAGCTGGAGATAGCTCAGGATGGGGAGCTTCTGGCTGTTGAGAGAAGTGAGATGACCGCCTTCCCTGCTGTACACGTCCGAGAAGATCGGGTTCCCGATGTTCTCCGAGAATCTTATGTTGCACAGGGTCTCCTCGATGCCATTTCCCCTCCTCTGCTGCCTCCTCCTCCACTCTTCTGATGATCTCTCTTCCTCCCTCTCACTTGATGATCCTCTCCTCTCGCTGCTTCCTCCCCTCCTTCTTGATCCTCTCTCCGATTCCTCATACTCAGAAGAACTGATCCTCGGCCTGATCGTATGCAGGCTCTCGTCCACTCGTATGATGAAACCACGCTGTTGCTGCTCCACACCCTGCAGCTTCCTCGCGGTCTCTTCGTTCACGCCCAAGGCCTCTGCAAGGAGATTTACGTCAAAGCCCTGGAAGATGTTCCCGGATGACTGCTCTTGATCGTAAGACGATCCACCACGACGGTGAGTGGATTGGCTTCCGTGTTGTCCTCTCTGCTGCGGGTTGCTTCCGCCGAGGAAGAACCTCTGTCGTGATAAGACCAAAAACCATACGTACATTAAAGAAAAGAAACGAGCATTCAATCGTCTTGGTCAATTTATAGGAACTGAACATTCAAAACACTATATGAGTCCAACTTGATAGTAAATAAATAAACCTACGCGAGGGGTGTTGTCGAGCTGATTGGCGAAGTTGGCCGTGTCGAGGAGGACGACGATCACCAGAGGTCTATCTCCGTTGTTGTAGCTCCAGACGGGAACACCAGCGGGCACGGCCAAGATGTAGCCTCGACTCAGGCGGTGGACCTTCTGGTGTTGATCCTCCTCTTGTTGGCTTCCTTCACGGGTGCTCCTTCTCTCTTCTTCGCCGAATGATCGGCGGCCACCGTGGGACTGCCTCCTCTGAGAGGAAGAGTATTCCTGGGTGGACTGGAAGGACTCGTGGCAGCCGGGAATAACCAGCCCGCCGATGCCCTCCCCCTCGACGACGTAGACGAGTCTCGGGGAGTTGGAGGAGGAAGGCAGGAACAGGCCTCTGGGCTCTATGGTGTGGCGGACGAGGGACGCTCCGACACAGCGGAACTGCTCGTGGTTCTGGTCCCAGAACTCGGAGATCCCTGCCTCGGACTGGAGTCGCCTCGTGGGCTCGAGGGCTTCGAGCTGATCTACGTTGCACTGCTCGCCGCTCCTCTGCCTACGTTGTTGTTGCTGCTGCTGCTGAGGCGCTTGGGCAAGAGAGGCGACGGGGAGCAGGACAAGGATACAGAGAGCGAGGGAGAAGCCCGCGTTGGCCATGGCACCTGCTCGTTGTGGAGGTTGATCTGTGGTACTGGTGGTGGGTTGTTGAGGAGCATCCGTGCTCATTATATAAGGCGGGAGGTGGTGGTGCATGAAGAGCAGGTGTTCCATTTGTGCTGGGAGGTGCATGTCGTCGTTTCTCATCTGCGAGGACGCGTGCGAGCTCCCGTCGTGCTCGTGGCGCCTCGGCGGGGCGAACGGCCTTCACTCCCGTCCAAAACAGCGCCAGATATTACGATCCTCTGTAAAATTGGTCTCTAAAATGACGATGTGAATTTATATATTCGCTTCCGTCAGCACATCGCGTTTTCAATAATCACCTCTTCGTGTAGGAATTTATTCAGCGTCGTTGTTTTTACAACGTTAATTTACTCCCCCCGTGCATATTTTTAAATTAGAGCTTGGCTGGAGCTTAGTCAAGGTTGTCGATCTGAGGGAGGCAGAGTGAAAGGCATAGAATTCTTTTCTCAGGAGATACTGCGCAGATTTTTTGTATTCATTTATAAAATCCTATTATACAAATTATAAACATACTGAAATTTATATGTGTGATTTTCGTTGAAAGTGAACCCCGTTTAGGTAGTGGGAAACTAGTAAACGGCTTTATTAATTTATCAGTACTCAGTAATTAAGTCTAAGTCGTTCGCTATTAATTAACTTAAAATATTACGCTGCATTAATATCTTATTACGGGTTTAAAAGAAGTGTTATATCTTGTACTTTTCATTTGTTATAGGAAATTTTCAGGTCCATTCAACACCCGTATGATATTACCATATTGATTGACTAGGTACTTTAGATTTTATATGGAATAAACTTCCAATAATACTTTCTAAGGGAAAATTAAAACATATATAATCCAACATGTATTATATATCATGTTTTAACATTATATATTATAATATTGATCTATCGGACCGGGTTCTATCGGCCTATTTTAATTTTGAGCTTAGATCGGACGGGGTTTAAAGGGTCTGGTCTCGGGTTGTATTCAATCGGTCCAGCCCAAGCTCATCCCTAACCACACACACATGCTCTACTCTCACTCCCTCTTAACTTAATGCCAAATTGAATACCTATAATTGAGTTTGGATTTATATTTAATTGACTATCTCACTAAAAAAATTGAGCTATAATGACGGTTCTGAAAAAATCCTTCAATAAATTAGTCGTTGTTAAATATATAATGACGATATTATTCGTTGCGAAATGAGTTTTCGTACTCAAAATTAGCAACGAATATCATATCTGTCGTTATATCATTAGCAACGGTCCACATAGCGACGCTTATCCGTTGCTATTTTCAAAATTTTAATTAATTGTCGCTAAATTTTGAACTAAAAAAATAACGACGATTAGTTAATATTTTGAAAAATAGCAATGGATAAGCCTCGCTATGTGGACCGTTGCTAATGATATAACGGCATGTATGATATTCGTTGCTAATTTTGAGTATGAAAACTCATTTCGCAACGAATAATATCGTCATTATATATTTAACAATGGCTGATTTAGTGACATATTTTTCATAAACGTCACTATAGCTCAATTCTGTTGTAGTGTCTGAACGTAATTTGTGAAATTGAATATTGCCAATCTGGATAATTATTGTTTGATTTCATTTATCTTGATCTTGAAAGCAATATTCACCGTAGAGAAGATATTAAGAATTATTCTTAAAATCAACTTCTATGTGATGTTTAAACTGATAAATAATATGACATGTAGTGGGCAAAATTTTAAGAGTTTGCACCAACACGTAAAAATTTGTTTAATTACCGTACGGTTTGTTTCAATGCTTGAAATTGATTGCGCTATGGTAGATTAGATAATTCCACTCTCGAAAGCCAATTTCTGTGGAAGAAATGAAACCGTATATATCATAGTTGTGGATAATTAAGTGTGACTTAATTATCATGTATGATGTGAATTTGATTCACATTATCTGAATGCATAAGAATGATTATCCAATGTAATTAAATGAGATTTAATTATTGTGGATATGGATAATGTGGATAATACTATCTAATTATCTAAGTATATTGTAAATGAGATTTATAATATATTAGAGAGACTTTTATAATTTATATTTGTTGATCAATTGTTAATGTGGATTGGATTCACATTAAAAATGATTAATTGAAAATATAATTACATTTTTGTTGTGGGTTGTGAATGAGATTCACATAATTTCAATGGCATGGTTGATATTTTCCATACGATAATTTGGAATTATTTTTTGGTGAAAATATTGTCGACAAGAGATGATATATATCATGAGATAATGAGATCTCATGATAATTAGAAGATATGGACCAAGTCCATCAAAGAGAAGTGGACGGCTACAACTCTCCATGAGGAGAAGAGTAGCCGTCCCCTCTTTTTTGGGGATTGGTTTATTCTCTTCATTATTTTTTCTCTTATCAAAGATGATTTAATTTGAAATTAATTCCGTTAATTTATCAATGACAATTAATTTAAATTAAATCATTAGTTGTTGTGTTTTTACAACAACGACTTAGCCATTGAAAGAAACACATATCAATCTAATCCGTTGATTGTGTGTTGTCCATGGATTGGGATCCATGGACTCCCAAAACACTATATAAGAAGAGGCGATCCTTGCTCTTCAACATATAGGACATCACACAAACTCTCTCTCTCTCTCTCTCTCTCCTTTTATTCTCACACATGCTCTCTCTCTCTCTCTCTCTTATCCTGAGTGGCCATCCACTCTAATAGAGAGAAGATCGCCTTCATCGTTGCCTTGCCTTTGTGCTATGCTTTGACGACTATTGGCTCTCCATCTTCTTTGGTGCGTGACGCTCGTGAGGAAGGCATTTGATCTCATGTGACGAGATCAAGAGATCCATTGCTTGGGACATCAACTTGAATTGCGAGAAATACGTGACTTCATCCTCGTGCTCGCAAGTGTCTTCTCCAACGGATCAGACTTGAGACAGGAGGTCTCTTTCTTTAGAGGATGATCGCAACCACGCTCTAAGAGGTATTCCTATATCCTTGTTGTGATTAGATAAAATGATCTGAGAAATGTTCTTGGATCATGTAGTTCCATCCCTTTGAAAATTTTTTAAAATTTCGCTGCATCGAGCAACTAGTGTGACTAGTCACTCATGATCGTATATGATACGATCATCACAGGTCCGTGATGCGCTTGATGATTTCTCCATATCCTTCAAGTGGTATCAGAGCCAGGTTGAAGGTTTTGTATATGATCCATGAACCTGCGAAGATTTGGGCTCGTTGAGGTTCATGAAAATTTGGTCGCATTTCAATTTTCGGAGCCCTATTTTGTGATAATTTTTCGGCCCTGTTTAAAATATTTAAGCATAAGTTTATCACATGGATAATGTTCTCTATTAAACAAGTAAAATTTGGAATTTGAGTTTGCGTAATTTATGTTCGTTTTCTCAAGATAAGATCATTTTAATGACCATATGTCCACTGTTTCGGGAATGGCAGTTATTGACGTAATTAAGATGTTAATTACTATTTTAAAATACTTGGAAATATGTGCTAATCACACGATTTCTGTTTTAAATCAAATTATCAAACTCTGGAAATTGATTTTGCTTAATTTAGATTTAAAATGAAAGAGATCTGCTAATTTTAATTAGTGATGGTCACTGTTGAAAATTACATACTCAACCATGAATCTTGTGATTGTCATTTAAGAATCTTGTGAAATTAATGGTTACTTTCATGGAATAATTATGGATAATATTTGAGAAATATTAGAATAATAATTGTTCTCTTAAATGACACTGCCTCAACCAATGAATGATTAGATTAGATCTAGATCACCAATTGGTTACTTGATACACTTTCATCAAACTTGTTACTTGAATAGGATTGAGAATTTGTTTAGCATTCGAATAATATGTACTTTGAGATTATACCTTCCATTCAAGTAATAATCAAGTTTGTTGATTAAGATTGTATTGATAATTAATTTAATATGATTAAATTGATTATACCCAATTGAAACACTCTATTATAAATAGATGTGTATTTTCCTTGGAAGAATTAATTACATGAATGTAATTCATAATAATTAATTATTTAATTTGAAAAAGAGGTGGAGGATCACATAAGTGACATCCATGGTCTCCCGTTAAGATGAAGAGTTCCATCTCCAGGGATTGTACGTAGGAGACGCCTGTCCGAAATGACAGCTCTTGTATGCAAGCACATATGGATCGGGCTCTTTACTTCTCAAAAGAGTAAGGCCGTATACGTAGTTACCCCAATATTGAGTCCTCATATTATTGGGACGATATTGGATTGCGCATAGCGAGTACTATTCTTGTTGATGGTGGGTTCAATTAACAACGGGTCAACATCGCCTTAGGGGTGGTGGGACCTAGTGTTAAAGATCAAATTAGGAAATGCAAGTTGGACTTGCAAGGCGGAATGTGTTCCCGCTTATTTTTATCGGAGTCACAGGTTCTCATATTATTAAGATGTGACAAAGATAAGAAAAGAGATCCCAGATCTTGCTTGAGATACAATGGTAAGTATATCTCTTACATTGAAAGTGATTAAGGGAATGAACTTTCATTGTTGACAAGGTAAGACAACTTTGATATAAAACTCTGTAAAATATGTATACATATATAATATACACTTATGCAAATTTCTTATTTCAGATAATCATTCATTAAACCCACTCAATATTATACTCAATAATAATCAGTATAATATCATGGATTAGATCCATGATCAAGATATTGTACTTGCAGTTGGACACATAATGTATGTGGTTGCAATGTGCAAGTTTCCTCATAATAATGAGGAATGACAATTAAATAAACAATAGGACCACAACCCTAAGGTTTGTATGTCTCTATAGTCTTGATCTCATTGAATGTACTTTGAAAGTGACATCTCAACGATGACCGCAATTGTTAAATAATCCTTATAAAATCTAAGTAGATGTTCTGACATACATATGTACTCTCGACATTTAATCATGAATGATATGGTTCTCTACATTATGCGTAATGGTGGCTCTATAGGACAAGATGTACTCAAAATGCTTGAGTACCTACCCGAACCAATGATTTTAGGAGTTAAGAGGGATGTAGATATGATGAGTGTCATCATTCTACTGTCTGTATTCTAATCATTCATGAAGCTTCATAGTATTCACATTGTATGAATTGAATAAAGCATGTATAAATGTTGAAATACTGTTATATTGAAATCTTTTGAATTCAACGTAAGAGATCCTTTGTCTTAAGCAATTGTTGTTTATAGATGAAAGGAGCGCAATGGAAGCATGGGTTGGATCCAAGTTAGAAGGAAAGTCAAATTTGTATGTACTTCTATGGATTCCATACATATGACATCCAAAGAGTTGGATGAATGCCAATACTGCAATAAGTCGGTGTACTGATAGTATGACTATCTAAATTATCTTGGATACTTTGAGAAGGACTCAGATATTACATCGAAATAATATACATCTACACTGGATCATCACTACAAGAAAATGCAGCTTTTGCGACTATACAGTTGCTACTACGGGTTGTGGCAATGTAGTCGCACGAGCTTTAACCACTATTTTGCGACTACAATACCACCATTACGTAGTCGATAAAAGGTTTGCGACTACTTGCGGTCACCACATGTGGTAGTAAATTTTAGCAACCATGTTGTGACCACACTGTAGTCGAGCGTGGTGGTAAAATTTGGCAAAAATTTTAGCGGCTCCTAATTTAGCCAAAATTCACAGAGTCTAAAATGGTATCTCACACAAGGCGGAAACAACCGTCGCTGTGACGACTCACGATAAAATTCTGGACTAAAATCAACAATTAACCCACACTAAAAATTAATAATTAGAAATAAATGTGGAGTTAAAATTTATTTTTAACTCTGCACAAAAGGTGTATAGCAGTCAAGTATGCAGAGAGTTCGAACACAGGTAGCAAACATGGTAGATCAAGCAATGTGTGTGTATATGTGAGTGATGTCTACACTAAGCAAGCAAGCAAGGATTTTTGTGGGTTTTTAATTTTGTATTTTTTTATTTTTTTATTTAATTTTTAATTTTGTATTTTGATTTTTAATTTTATGATTTTTATAATTTATATTTTATATATTTTTTCTCTTTTTCAATATTAGAATATAAGGACAATGTAATAAAAGGGAAGATAAACCATTTATAAAAATGTGCAAAAATAACCGGAAATTCAGAAATGAAATCTTTTTGGTGTTTTTATAATTTTCTACTGTTTTTGTGATTTTTGTGTATTTTTCAAAATATTTTTGATATTTTTAAATATTGAAATAAATGAAAACAGTGGAGAAGCTACAGGCTAGGAGTAAAATGGAGATTAAAAAATAGCAACCAGTCAAAAAATTGTCACACTAATTTTCAAATAAAGAGAATGAAATATAAAACAAACAAGAACTGAGTTTGTATTTTTCTGAGTTTTCTTTGATTTTATAGAATTTTTTGAAGTTTTTATGTATTTTTGAAATTTTAAGGTTTTTCTTTTGAGATTTTTAGTGATTTTTGGACTGACACTGAAATAGGTTAAAAGACACACTAGGGATTTGTTTTGGAATTTTTCGAGGTATTTTAATATTTTTTTGGTATTTTCTAAGCTAGACAGTGGGAAAAAAGTATGTTTTTGATTTTTAATAAATATAAAAATAAAATAAAATCAAAAACTAAAAATATGGAGAAAAAGTACAAGTAAACATGAGCTTAAGTTTAAATTTTTAGAATTTTTGGAATTAAGATGAAGGTCCAAATAAATAGAGCAAGTCAGCACAAGTTAAAAGGCTGGCAGGGACTATATTGCAAGTAGATAAAACTATGGGGGCACGCCTGCAATTTTTCACAAAATATATAATTGGAGCATTAATCTTTTGGACTAAAACTAAATACAAAAACCCGCAAGGGTTCCTTAGCAAAAACTCCAAGATCACGCGCCGAGGGCACGTGGACCTAGGAAGGGTGTCAACGTAATTCTCAAAAGTGCGGGGGTTAAAATGCTAAAGCGCCAGAATCTTTATAACTGCAACTGAGATTTTAAGTACTAAAATTAAATACGAAAACTGACTGGGGTCCCCTTGCAAAATACCCAGACGCACGTGACAAGCACGTGCGCCAGGCGAGGACCTGAAAGTAAATAAGCAAACGTGCGGGGGTCCAAGTATAATTATTACAAAATTTTACAACTGCAGATGAATGATTAAGCGTTAATTTTTAAATACAAAAAGGTGCCGGGCTTACGATGCAAAATGCCCAGTCAAAGGGGGCGATCTGACGGTGGGTATTAACCCACTTAACACATGGCAGCACAGGAGCCCCCGATACCCCTTCGGCCACGGACGACCAGGATTAGATCGACCTCAGTAGATCCGACGGTCGAGGCAGCGGTCGATCTAACGGCAGTTGTGCTTCAGGAGGAACACGGCAGATCCGACGGTGCTGGGGCCTCTAGGATGAGCTGACGACGAACAGGGCCCCGACGAGCTTTGGGCGTCGAGATCTCGGCGTTCAATGGTGCTCCCTCCCATCCGATTGCACCAGCAACCTCATGGGACCCCCTCTGTTGGACGACACTCCCAAAATGGCTACAGAGTGGCCGGAGCGCCGCTGCGTGGTCGGCGGAGGAGGTTGGCTCCAGGAGGCTTGGCGCCCGCAAAATTCGACTCCAGTTGGAGTCTCTCTGACTCTGGGACCTGCAATGAACACAACAAACCCAGTAGATGTTCCAAGGACAGAGGCGAGATGGTCGGGTGGCGTATGGTGCGGCGGTGAAGTGGTCACCGGAGCCCACGAGCTCCGGCGAAGTGTTTGATGGCGAAAACTCGAATGATTGATCGATGGAATGAACCAGTGAATGCGTGAAACGAAACCTACGACTGCCAGCTACTTAAACTACAAAAGAAATAAACGAAAAACGACCTCGAGGGCTGGAAAGCCCGAGGTTGAACCTCGACGGCCGCACGCCGGAGATGGGCTGGAATCACTCCTTCAGACCTTCGCCGTACCTCAACGGAGGTGTGGAATGGCTCCCCTGTAACCGGAGCACATCCCTACCCGCATCCGGATGTCTAAGCTAGTCCAAAAGTGGTTCAAAAATCAAAGGGAGGACTGGGGGGTCTTTTGTACACATTGACGGAGCGGCGTGAAGAACGAGAGATCTGGGACGATGCAGTGGTCCTCAGCCCAAGAAGAACATAGGGCGAGTAAGAGAGATGGTAGGGAAACGATTTTGCAGAAGAAAATTTCGCGAAAAGGTGTAAGATGCGACCTCGATAAATACGCAAAAGCGGGTGAAAAACGAGGTAGGCAGAGGCTAAGGGAGGTAGGTCAGGCTGTTGACCTCGGTCAACGAGCCAGACCACCTGGTTGGTCCACGTGGACCAACCAGGAAAAACCTCCTTAAAAAATCAATTAAAAATAGTAAACGTTATTATTTTATTTTGGTTATTGAATAAAAAATATTTATTATTTTATATAGTATTTTATTCCGATTTTTAATTATTTTTAAGAGTTATGTTTTTACAAGTTGCTTTTATACCCTTATATAGGTATATTATCTATATACTTTATTACTTTATTTTTATTTTGTGAATTTTAATTCTATTATTTTTATTTATTATTTTCTAAAATTATACAATACTTTTATACATACAAATATATTTTTATTTTATTTTTCTGATATGTTCTGTATATTTAATAAAATAAAAGAATATTTTGTATAGGTATATGTGTGTATATTGTACCTATGTATTATGCATATGTATTTTATTTTGTTTTAAGTTTTATTTAGGTTTTTATTCCAATTTTAATGTACATAATTATTATAAGTAATATTTACAACATTATAAAAATATAAAAATATAAAAATAATGAATAAATAATAAATCGAATATTTTAATATGTACAAGTATACAATGAGGGTCCAAAACTCAACTTTCAAACCGTAGCTCCGCCAAATGCGAAACCACCACCATTAAATAGCTTATTTTATTCTATATACAATTAAAGGTGAATATGCTGCATTTGGAGTTGTCAGTTGTGAGATACGGGTCTAGGAAGTTGGGATTCTGGATGTTTATTCAGACCATAACTTTTTATCTGTATATTATTTTTCATGTGAAATCAATTTTGTATTTTTCTTTATGAAAATATCTACAACTTTCATGTAGAAAGTTTCTTTATTTGATGTATAAAAAGTGGAACCGAAAATAGGTCTCAAAATAAATAAAGAATGAATAGAATAATATAGGTATTTGACCCTTATCTCCCCCTACTTTATTCCTTGTCGACCTATTCATCAAGATGCCTAGGTCTCGGGGTTTTGGGTCATAAAATATTTACAATATTTTATTCTTTTTCTTTTCTTTTATTTATTCTATAATTTTGGCTTTAATTACAGTATTTTATACACTAATGAGATGCACATGCATGAATGCTAATATTGTGTATTTAATGTTATTTACAGGCATTTGCTAGGGTTTTTGGTGCCAAAATGATAGAATAAAGATGATGAAATGTGGATTCATCAGCTCCCACCCCTTGAAGCCCTAAATCCGTTCCCCTCTCCCTGACCCTCGTCCCCTACCCCATAGAACCACATCCTTCCAATCGTCCCTTGTCTAATCCCCCTTCTCCGACCACTGCATGCGCCTCTCCTCTGCGTCGCCTCCCCTCTATTCCACTTCTTCCGCCCACCGACCCACGGGCTTCTCCTACCTTGACTCTCCAACACCGCCTCCCCTCTAGAAGTCGTTGCCTCCTCCTCTCCACGACGTCTCCTTCTCTGTCGAATCCTCCTCTTTAGGTTGCCCCTCTCCAGGTCGCTTCTACACCCTCCTTCCAGGTTGCTCGTGCCCTCCTCATGGAGGCCCCCAAACCAATGGAAAATCTAGAAAAGATGGCGCCACACCCCTTTCCAGACCGCTCGCTCCCTCCTCAAGGAGGCACTCAAGCCCATGGAAGATTGATGACGCACCTGACAATCGGGTTAAGTATGTAAATAAAATGGTCGTTGTGACCCAAATCACCAAGCGCGGTCAATCGAGAAAAATTGATAAAAACCACTCAGAAAATCAAGAAATTCAATGTAAGCGGTCTTCGCTATTCTTTTTACCTGGTATAGCGATCCAGGGTCGAACACAAGGAGCACGATTGAAAAACTAAGTAGTCAAATTTCAGAGAAGCTAATTTTTAGTGGTTTTTGATTTTTTTATAATTTTTTTAGAATTTTTAATATGTGAAGGAAAATAAAGAAAGTATAAACAAGCACACTTGAGCAATTTATTTAACACACCAAAAATCAAGCAAAAATTCAAGAAAAAATGTTTTTATGCTTTTTGGGTTTTTAAGTGTTTTTGGTGAATTTTTGGGGTTTTTATGACGGGTAAATTATTTTCTAAAAATCACACAATGCAAAAAGGGGAAGGTACTGTCCAGCAAGGTTTAAGACCCAAAAATAAAATATTTAAGGATCTTAAAAGGCCCTGAAGGTAATTTTCCTGTATACTAGATAGACTAAGGAAAATTTAGGCACCCTAATTATTGTTTTTGGATTTTTAATTTAATTATTATAATTTTTATGAGTTTTGGAGGGTTTTTCAATTTTTAGGGTTTTTACTCAATGAAAAATAGCCAAAATTGGCTAGAAAATCAAACAACAAACAAAGAACAGTAACTAATTTTTATGGAATTTTTATAGGGGTTTTTATATTTTTTTGTGATTTTCCAATTCAAACAGTAGCTGAAATAGATGTTTTTGAATTTTTAAAAATAGTAAAAGAACTCAGAAATGTCCCCCAAAATTCTCAAAAATCCTACAACATGGCAGGAGCCATGTGTCAAATTTTTGTCGAATTTGGAGGTGATTTGATATTTTATTCAAAATCTAAAAGAGGGCACTGTGCACAAGGACGTATGTGCAAATACCCGAAGATCTGGGGGCCCAGGTGCAAAATACCCAGCAAGTCACGCGCGTGGCGCATGGCTGGGGCACACAGGGACCAACTGGTAATAAAAACCAAGTCTTAGGGCCTTTTGATAACTCGTATCAAAAGCCCAGGGACTTGGTTGCAAAAAGCCCAATAAAATGCGCACATGCGTAATAAAAACACTCACAGGGGCATAATTGCAATTACTCAAAAATATTCATTCATTTCATAACAACCCAGTTCTACAGGACAAAAGATGTAAAATGCCCAACACAACACGTGACGAAGCACGTGGTCACATACACACAGGGGCATACATGCAATTAAAACTAAGCACAAGGTCCATCATGCAATTTACCCTACGTAAATAAAGTTCTAAAAATATTTACAGGACTAGGACGAAAAAGACAAACTAAGAGGGGGGCCTAAGTAATTTACCCCTTTATTCGTCGACGGCCAGATGCGCGCCACGTGGCGCCTCGGCGGGGCGAACGGCCTTCACTCCCGTCCAAAACAGCGCCAGATATTACGATCCTCTGTAAAATTGGTCTCTAAAATGACGATGTGAATTTATATATTCGCTTCCGTCAGCACATCGCGTTTTCAATAATCACCTCTTCGTGTAGGAATTTATTCAGCGTCGTTGTTTTTACAACGTTAATTTACTCCCCCCGTGCATATTTTTAAATTAGAGCTTGGCTGGAGCTTAGTCAAGGTTGTCGATCTGAGGGAGGCAGAGTGAAAGGCATAGAATTCTATTAATTTATATATTGCGCAGCTTTTTTGTTATATATATATATATATTTACCTATATATATATATATATAGGGTGCACTTGAATTGAGGTGGCACCTTTCCTTGATTAAGGAAAGGTTTCATCTTAGGCCGTGGGATGAAGATTGTACGAAGGAGATTGAAACCACTATGTGGTTTTCGTGACAACTAACATTCCTAAAATGAGGGATGGTTAAATTAATGCTAAATAAAATATTACACGTCACTAATCATTCTATATTTAGTAAATAAGCATGGTTAAGAACACAGCATTTCGGCAAAATCTCGGTTGATTAAAAGCAACTTATTTTGAGATAATCTGTTATGATATTACAAAATATTGTGCTATTTTACATCTTTATGTCATATTTTACAACATATTATCTACCGCTTATACGGAAAAAATGCTAAAAGACGTTGACATATTTTACACATATTAAGTAAAAAAATTACATTCGGCTGCGTAATAAAATACGAAATTGAAAAAGACATTGCAAATCTCGTATACGCATATACATAATTAGAAATTTAGACATAAGGAAATGTAACATTGAATTACGTTATATATCTTAATTTACACGATACAAACGACAACTACAATTTTATAAAATATTTTACAATGTCATTATGATAACTGTAGAATATTTTTTACAAACTTTTAAACAAGCTTACCAACACTTTTCATATTTTACGTATAAATTGTATATTTTACAAAAGGCTACACTATTATGTTAATTTATATCTCAATTAATATATGAACGTAACGTTTAGGAATGCATATTTATTTTCTCAGAATCTTGATCACCTATACTTACAATTGTATGTTAATATATTACAAATGTAAAATTTATTTTACAAGATTTGAGTGTATTTTACTGAGTTCTCTTACATTTTGCATTAAATAATTGCCAATGTTGCATCTATTTTACATTATCAGTCTATATTTTACAAAAGCATTTATATTTTACATCTTCATCTTCTATTCTACAATTTGAGTTTTCGTTTGGTTTTATGTTCCCGACTCTACAAATAAAATGGGAAGATATACATGGTACATGCTGACAATGATGCTCTCATGGTGAAATTTGAATTATATAACATATTAAAAATTTTATCTTTGAAATTTTTGATGCTTTCAATAGAGAACATAAGCATTGATAACTAAACAATGTATGAAATCCTGAATTACGGATTTGAAAAATTAAATTAGTGATTTTATATACAACAGGAAAATTTCGCTTTAGAATGAGATTACAGATGATATGAATATTTTTTTGCGAGAAACACATGTCTGATTCAAAGAATCAAACGCTAAACGCAAAAATGAATCTTTTACATTAAAATTGTGCATAAAGATTGATGAAAACATATACTGGAATTTTAAACAAAGGAAAAAAAGATGAAGAACAAACATATTGAGTAGATGAAGATAAAATACTGACCTGTTTAGACTTGGAGAAGATAAAGCAGAAATGATTCTCAAAAGCAAAAGCTAGCTACCAATGGTTGAAGAGCAAAGGAAAAAGGGGAAATGAAGTTTTCGATAATTAATTAATTACCAAATTAATGATTACTCATTGATTAAGTTAAATCAATTTGTAATATAAAAATTCAAATTCTTTCTATTTTTAGTCAAAACCGAAAACGAGCTCCCTTTTAATTTCAAAAAATACAAAATTGCCAATAATTCAAATAAAGAGTTATGTGAGTAAATTGAATCAAATTTAAGGAAATTAACATATGAAGTATATTCATAAAATAAAGTTACAAGAAAACCTAATTTGAAATTAATCAAAAAGAACTTACCGCATAAGGGCGACGACGGCAAGGCGGGCAATCCTCTAGCTATTCGATCCAGGAGAGAGCTTCCACTCGAGAAATCACTATCTTAGGAGAAAAGAGGGACATCAGGCGACGATGGAGGAGATGCAATCCAACCTGGTTGAACCAACGAGGGAACGGGATGAAGACTCAGATCAATACAGTGGGGGTGCGAAGATGGAACTCCAGATCCATCGGCCGAAGCAGCAAATCAAAAGTAAGTATATTTTCATTTTTATACGACTATTTTAACAATTTTAGACAAATTTTATCTCTGGTAACTGGTATGAACAGAAGGACAACAACTACAATTTATCAAAACAAAGGAATTCGATGTTGATAAGGATGCTCTGAAGCTTAATGATGATTTTGGAAGTATGAGTACTTATTTTTACTTATATATTAATTTGGTTTTTTATTTGTAAGAACAAAATCACTGATTATTTCAAACACAATATATTTTTTCTCTTCTTTAGGCAAAGGTTATGTACAACACAGGTGCTACATTGAACATTTTGTTCAGTTCATTGATAACCATAGAGCCACGCCCAAACAACAAGCACTACTGTCAAAGACAGCTTTTGGGAGAATAATTAACATTAGCCATGTTGACATACAAAGAAAAAATCTTCAATGGTTGGTTGAGCAATACCAAGGAGGCAGAAATTTCAGATTTGGGAACAAGGTAGTGAGTTTCAGTGATGAAGAAGTTGGGGCAATTTTGGGCCTGCCAAGCTCTGGATTTTCAATAACAGTGAGAGGAAGACACCTTCAATGGAAATCTTTTATATCTCACAAAATGTTTGCAGAAGGAATGATTTTCAATAGAAGGAAGTTGAATAACATACTCGAGGACTACTACAATAGAGATGATGACAACTCTGTCTCTATTTATGTTACATGCTTGATACTTTTGATGTTTGCGACATTCCTTTTCCCAGACAGTTCATATTCTTTTCAGAAAGATTTGTTACACTATGTAGAATCACTTGAAGATACAAGATACTTTAACTGGTCTAGGGTTGTAGCAAGGATGATACTATTCAACATGGATGATTTTGTGAGTAGAGTTCAGAAGGAAGAGCAGGTTCATCAAGGGTAACTCTTGGTTACCTTACAGGATGTGTTGCCTGCTTATATGTGAGTATTTTGAAAATATATTTTATTAAATGATAAAAAAATATTAATAACACCAATGTATCAGGTATGGATGATGGAGTACTGCTGCAAGGAGCTTGTGGTCAGTAGAAATCTTAGGCCACGAATAAGGAAGTGGGCTGGACCAATCAAAGGAGTTTCAAGAGCATTGGTTTCAATAAGTTGTGATCATCTAAGCCTTTTTGAGATGATTAATAAAATACTGAATGACTCGTAATTTGATTTTTTTTCCAATAATAAATTATCTTGTTTATATAGATATTGCCTGCTTTACAACTTCAAAAAAATGAAATTGTAAAGATAGGAGCAGACGAGTATGTCTTTCCTTTTGAGAAGTTTACAATGGATGGTTTTGCGATTAAAAGACCAGAAATTTTGATCGTACAGCCAATTCCAGTACCAGATGATGCTTTAAAAAGGAAAGGAAAGCAACAACTGGAAGAAATGACTGTCCAAAAAAAAGATGATTGGGTTTCCAGTGCAGACATTGTAACAAAAAAGAAACAAAAAAACATGTATGTGTGATGCATTTTCGATTGAGATAGAGGAGCTGAAAGAGAAGATCAAAGAAATAAGTGAAACATATAGGATAAAAGTTGAAGAACATATCAGAATAAATTCAGAATTGAAGAAGGAGAATATTAGGTTGACAACTATGATTACGGAGCTGAATGAAAAAATAAAAATGTTTCTTGATCATGATATGAATGATCTTGGTCATAAAACATTAGATTCAGAAGAAACTTTGGAGAATATATCTGGAAATAAAGATGAAGGTGACATTGATGACAATGACCAAGGGATGGATGCAACAACACGAAATGTATCTGATGTCAATGCAGGAGATTTGGAACCTAGTGACTCAGTTATCGGAGAAAGACTTCAGAATTTGATTTCTGAAATCTGTGATGAAGATCCACTGTATCAATCTCAAGATACAACAAAAAAAGATTCACCTCTCAAGAGTGACATGCCTTCTTTCGATCTGAACATTGGTGACCATTCAAAATCAGAAAATGAGAACACATAGCCTATTACAAAAAGAAAAAAGAGGGAAAAAGTCATTGTGCAACAGAGCTCAATAATAAAAAGATTGAAACAAAGAAGAGAGGCAAAAAAATTTGTACAAGAAGTAGAGAAGCAAGGGAAAGAGGAAATTGGAAGACAAGAGAGTGACACATGCAGTGAGGTAAGCCACTGAAAAATAAAACAAATCCTTTTATGTCATTGAATACACAACTATGTATATTATAATTATGATATCAACTGTTTCTAACCTTGTCTATAATTGATTGAATAATAATCAGTATCTCTGCGATCTAGTAACCGATTTCATTGGTTACGAAAAAGTGTCCGAACAGACAAAGAAAACGATCCAAGAATTTCTTCGCGATCATACCGACAAGTAAGTAATTTACCACAGATTTCATCTTTTATATGTAGAAATCATTAACTTTAGATATATAATCTTAATTAAATAAAATTCATCAGATTAAACGCCACATACTTCACTCCGGGAAATCGGAGTTGTAAAGGAAGGGATATTCATAACTTCTTCTACGAAAGAATGATTGAGGATATGGTACGTATGTTTATAATATCTACCATTTTATATTTGTTTATGACAAATTGTTTTTGATATTGTAGATAATCGACATGTTTATGGATGTGCTGCACCATAAATACTGCACAACTAATGATCTTGTCCCATTTGTATTCACACCCATATTTCAAATGGTGAGATTATGATTACTGATGTAATTAATCTCAAATATCTTTAATCATCATAATTTAGTATTATTACTTGTATTTTTGCAGCAATATTTTGTGAACCTGGTGGTCAATGCTACGGAAAGTGAATTTGATAAGCTTGAAGAGCTATACAAAGAGGGATTATTCATGACAGAGTTGGATAAAATCTTCACTGTTATCCACACAAGAAACCATTGGCACCTTCTTGTTACCGATTTTAAAGCAAAAAAGTTCCTTTCATACAATTCTATGAAAGGAACAAAATTCCATAAGAAGGATGTATTGAAATGGGTATGAGATAATTAAAGTTTACATTTTATTAAACTTCTTAATTGACTGTTAATAACATTCTTTTTTAATTAAATGTCAGCATGGATGGATTTCTGAGTACTTCATGGACAGCATACCAGATGACTGCCTTGCAGGTTGGGAGATCATTTACGTGCAAGATTGCCCGCAGCAACCTTTACAGATTCTGGATTGTGGGATTTACGTGATGAAGATGATGGAGTACTTATGTGAAGGAAGGGCGTTGGACTTCACCTACGATGATATCGACAGATTCAGATCTGAAATAGCTTCATTGTTATTGACGTGTGGTCATATAGAGAACTTGGCGACACAATATTAAAGCTAAATGACATATTAAATACATATCTTAGGGTTTTTTATTTTAAGTCAGAACTATGTACTCTTTAATTGTCTTAAATTGTGTAGGTTTCCATATTTTCTTCTTTATAACTTCTTTAGAACCAAACATTTCATTTAAATCTGAGGAGTAACCTATGTTTGCATTGACTATATGTTACATGTTGTATTTTTTTTTCCAAAACCTAGTTTTTGCAGCCAAGGTAGCTGCCTTTTATTTCATCAACCATGAAAGAACAAGCGGAGTCCTTCATGGGGGATTACAGATAAGAGTCATCTAGAATAGGAGATGATACAAAAAAGTAACTACAATACAATCTGTTGTTAAGTCAGAATCTGGTCTTTACAGACCCAGCACAGAGTACATTTGCTTAGCCATCTTCTTCCCAGTAATTGGGTCTTCTTCCTGCTTGTATTTGCCTCCTTCATAATGACTTTCACGTATCCAATGGATACATGCACTTCGTTAGTTCATCGCCAAGGAGTCATCCAGGCTTTAAGTACCCAATAATATCAGCTTCTTCTGTCCTTTTTCTTTTAGTGCCTCTTTCCAGTGCCCTCTTCCTTTTTTGCCAATCAGTAATCCAGTTATGAATTGGATATCCCATCCAATTAACATGTATGACCCAAATTAGAGTATATTTCCTATTGATCACTCTTCCATCAGCATCCAGGAAATTTTTTTGTAGGGATAATAAGGCATTAAACACTTCCATCAGAATCAATTTTGCATCTTCCAGCTTCCATTGTAACAGATCCCTCTCAGAGTTATTGTGGAAAAAAGATTCAATATTTTTCTGGCTTGGAATATCTTTGAAAGAGAAATAGTAGTTCTCATAAATTTTTGATTTATATAAATCAGGTGAACCCTTTTCTTCCGTAATCGGAGCATAAATTGACTCCCTTAGTAGCGAGCACTTTAATAAGTCAACAAAATCTGGCGTTGAACAGTGCTGAATATAGTCATTACTGCATCTGGAGTCAAAATCAACCAAAAGTTTCCAATAGAACTGGTAGATAGAAATAGCAGTCATGAGACCAACACCCGCATGGTATAGTTCATACCAGTATTCCATTAAGTCCAAGTAAGCATTCCCAACATTAATGTATAATTCCCAATCTGAATTGACTCGGTTGATTAATAGAGAAATAGTTCTGTTCATCAGCTTAAAGAACTGAACTTTAATAGGCGGAATAATTTCATATATGTCGAAATTGTACTTGCAGAAGTCAAGCCTTGCTTCCATCATTAAGACTACACTTTTTCCCAGAATCAAATGAGCATTCAAAAAATTTATTTGACTAATAAGACTCATTCTGTATTTGGCTGCCAATAATTTGAAGGGATAGACATTATCAAAGAATCTGGATTCTGCTATCCCAAGCCTTTTATATAAGAACATGAACTCATTCTCCTCATTCTCCAACTCATTCATAAGCACATCAAGCAACGAATCTGAAGACTCGAGAAGGAAAAGTAAAGCTTCAGATTTAAGAACCTGGTGTTGAAATACTGCTCCTTCCAGTTGCCGCCCGAACACAATGGAAGTCGCCATTCCTTTGATATGTAGGTTGACAACAAGAGCATATCTCGCTTTATATATATTAAAGAAATGCCAAACGTCACTTTTTGTCTCGAGAAAGGGCCAAAAAATTACTATCTCCTACCGAAATCCTGCTCCAATATCCGAAGTACTATCGTGATCATTATTTCCACTTTCCCATAACCATTCAACAGTCAGTATAACCGACGTCTGAAATTTGAAAGGACGTGTCACTTTTCGTAAAATATGATAACGCTTTGTAAAATAATAACGTGGTATGTAAAATATTGAATATATTTGTAAAACATATGAGATACATTGCAACGCTCGATATATAAAAGACTTCCTTGTAAGATTAGAGTTTTCCAATGATAGAAAAACTTCTTCTACTTTAAAGATTAACATCACAATGAGGGGTGCACGATGATTGCTAATTGTTTGTTATTCTTCATATCATCTACATATTTCTAAAATCATTAAAATTTACGTAAAGTATTTCAATTGGTCATTTGTATGGAAACAATTATGTTAACAATTGGACACTTTCAGCCAATAATCTAGTTGTAAAATAATGAAACTTTCAGAAAGTTGCAACCTTTCATCAAAGAACCCTTCATCTAATTCAATCTTTCAATCAAT
Source organism: Ottelia alismoides (assembly GCA_037367405.1). NCBI lineage: Eukaryota > Viridiplantae > Streptophyta > Magnoliopsida > Alismatales > Hydrocharitaceae > Ottelia > Ottelia alismoides. The sequence goes on along the minus strand of JAZKJV010002638.1, from coordinate 264,566 downwards.
AAAATAGTTGTAAAATATTGTTACATTTTGTAAAATATGATAACGTTTTGTAAAATAATAACGCGGTATGTAAATTATTGAAAAATTAGAGTTTTCCAATAATAGAAAAACTTCCTATATTAAAGAATAACATCACGATGATGGATGCACGCTGATTACTAATTGTTTGTTAATCTTCATTAATGATTTATGACCAACTTTATAATCAACTGGCTTACTGCAATGTGTCAACTTTATAATCAAATATCTGAAATACTCAATGTTATGATAATACCAAGGGATACATCTGATCTGATAGAACATAAATAGATAAATTCAATGATATGATAATACAAAGGGATACATCTGATCTGATAGAACATAAATATCACATTGTTTGAATTCTACAAAAAAATGATCAAAAAACAGAAATCATCAAACATACATATAAATAGATAATCTAAGTCTAATAAGCATCCAAACTTCAAAGGTCATTTGCATCCATGAATCTTTCAGAAGATTGGAAACCTGCAGACACAAACAGAATAAAAAGGAAAATAATAAGCAATATTAATATGGTTTATATTAGCTGTATAAAATGTGGCAACAAATTATCAAAAAATATAATCTTACTTTATTAAAATTTGATCAAATCACTTTAATTTCATTCATTTTCAACTGAACAATAAAACACAAAGATTAGTGGGAAAAAACACATATCAATAAACAACGAATAATAAATATTTACCATGACTGGCAGATTTGTTATTAGGACAATTCCTGGAATCGTGACCAACATTGTATTTGAGGCAAGATTTGCATTGTCGGCCTCTGTTTCTTCTCATTTCAGTTTCCGATCTTATACGATTGCCAACGCCCTTAGGTCTACCACCACGACCACTTCCTTTCGTTCTAGCAACGTTAGGTTCTTTAACAGCTGGTTCCGTAATCATATCTGGAACATTTGTATTGTTCACTGTTGTAGAACTCGACGAAGGTTTGTTACTTATCATGCGATCAATGCTGCTACATAAATCACTTAATCTTTCTTTGGCAAATAAGAATATATCCTCATCATGTTCAACAGAAGCTGAAATAATATGAGAACACAATTGATTTAGCTGAGACGACCTTTCTTGGTGTGCAACTGTCACATAAATAGGATACTTTCCTGATTTTTTAATGGTTCTTTTCCACCTTTTCATTATATATTCCTCATTCAAACGCTCCATGTTCTGTATCTTCAATACTGCAAGTATGTGCCTACATGGATATCCAAAGAATTGCATATTCTTGCATTCACAAACAAGAACGTCGTTTTCCGTTGACGATGAAACACATAATTCTTCATCATACTTCCCAATATATGACACAAAATACTGACAGTAATCCAGGGAGTTCATATGCGTTCGAACATTAAGTTCCTTCACTTCGTTCAATTCATATCGAAATTTATAAAATATGAACTTGGTGTATATACGAACCATCTGTATCTCCATCTTCCATTTGAAGTTTGATTTTGGAGTGTAAACATCGCCCATGTTATCCAGGTCATTCTCTCTTTCCCTGCGTCGTTGAATTGCACTTTGAAATCTACAGACAAATTCTAGCAAGGAGTTCTGTTTAGTGATGTGATGTTGCAAAAATGCATTCATACTTTCACTCCTCTGTGTACTACGCTGACCAGCCCAAAAAAAATCCTTAAGATATAAACTAATCCATTTAAATCTTATACTATATTTCTCGTTCAACCAGACATTAGATGAAAGATCATACTGATCAATTATCTTGCACCAACCCTGCTCAAATTCTCTTATAGTTATACATTTCCATACAACTATGGAAAACGCAGATAGAACTTCGTTTATATCTTTAATCTTTCCAAGCTTACTTTTAAGCTTGGCCATTATATGCCAAGTGCAGAATTTATGAACAGTATGTGATAAGCATATCCTAACAGCTGCACAGATTGCCGGATCTTCATCTGTGATTATAGATACTGGATGTTTGCTCATTACTTCTAGAAATCTCTCAAATAACCACGAGAATGACTCGGTTGTCTCCCTGCTCATGAACGAATTCCCAAAGAAGATTGTGTAACTGTGATGGTTAACACCACAAAAAGATCCAAATACCAGGTTGTATTCATTGGTCCTATATGTTGTGTCAAACGATATTGTATCTCCGAATAATTTGTAATCCTCAATGGAGGCACTATCAATCCATATACACTGAGTAAGCCTGTTATCATCATCGGTTGTGTACGCATAGTAAAATTCAGGGGTATTGGCCTTACAACTTTCAAAATGTTCAATTAGAAGGTGCACATCCATCCCAATATGTTGTTTCTTCTCCTTTCTGTTCAAGTTATAAATATCTCGAACAATGCTACCAACTTGACCACTGGACATGTTTATGAAAGCTGACTGCTTGGATACAGGTATATTTACATCATTCATTGACTTCACAAGCATTTTAGTGGCTTTTGAAAAACGTCTATTTGGTCTGAGGTATCTGCGTTTAGATGGAGAAACAAGATTGTGATTGTGATCAGGTTCAAAATTCGATACAAACCAATCATTGAGATCATGCCTATATGATACAGACATGAAAGCTTTGCACCCAGTCCTTGATATGCCAACACGGCGCTCCTCCTTATAAAATATACATTCCTCACTCTCATCACTTCTTGCATTGTCCACTGACATTGATTTATCTGTATTTTTAGAAAACCCCTCTTTCCAGCAAACAAAAGATTTAAATATAACTTTGCGCTCCTTGGAAATCTTATCTTTACCAACTCTAGAGCTTGCTTTCCTAACATTGAATCCAATCTCAGTTGTGTATGCCTCATAAAAGTTATATGCATCTTGAATAGATAGAAATATTTGGCCTATATGCGGTGTGATAGCATTGACGGGGTCACTGATAGAGCAGTTATCTGAAATTTATTAGAAATGTAGTTGCAAAAATTAGTTATTTTTAATTTAAATTATTACCTATAAATGTAAAATAATGACAGATAATATAAAATGATGCACGTATATGTAATTTAACTGGTATAATGGACTGGAAATGTCACCATTTGGACGATATCACATAGGATCGTATGATGTAAAATGATGTTCAAGATTGTAAATTGTAGGTCATTAATGTAAAATACTGAACTATACGACCAAATATACGTAATTTAAGTAATTTGCGATTTTTTATTAACAACAACATATAAATGAACAAAGGTTGCAAAGTTTTAAACATGGGTGTAGTTCAGCATACCTGTTTGATGTAAATTATCATCAGTTCGTGCCCCGAGTCCAATAAGTTCACCCTCTCCGTCAGATAACTAGAGATACAAAATATAATAATGTCACGTATTAAAATAAAAAAGCCCAAAATGTTAATGATAAGCGACCTGACCACTCGGGAATAAGGTACACAAATAGGGTCGTTGCGACCCAAGCGATCAAGTCGGCTTAATCAAGAAAAATGATGAACCACTCGAAAAATACGTAAAATCGAAACAAAGCGGTCCTGCTATGATATTAACCTGGTATAGTACCCAGGGTCGAACACAAGGAGCACGGGTTGGCTTAAAAAGCCTACGAAGTAGTCGAAGAATCAGAGAAAAAGGGAAAACATTTTTAGTGGTTTTTAATTATTTTTATATTTTTTTGGATTTTTAATATGTGAAGAAAATAAAAGAAAACAAAAACAAACACACTTTATCAATTTATTTAAAGCATCAAAAATCAAGCAAAAATTCAAGAAAAAAAAATTTTATGTTTTTTGGGTTTTTAAGTGTTTTTGGTGAATTTTTGATAATTTTCTGAGGTGTATTTTATTTTCTAAAAATCAAACAGTGCTAAAAAGACAAGGTACTGTCCAGCCAGGTCCAAAATCCAAAGATAAAATATCTAAGGATCTCAAGAGGGCCTGGAGGTAATTTTCCTGTATACTAGAGAAAACAAGGAAAATTTGAGACCAAAATTATTGTTTTTGGGTTTTTAGATTATTTAATATGATTTTTATGAGTTTTTAGGTGTTTTTGAATTTTTAGGGTTTTTAAGCAATGAAAAATAGCCAAAATTGGCTAGAAAATCAAGCAACACACACGAAACAGAACCTAATTTTTATTGAATTTTTAGGGGGGTTTTTATATTTTTTTGTGATTTTTCAAATGAAACAGTGCCAAAAATAAACATTTTTGAATTTTTAAAAATACCAAACAAGATCAGAAATGTCCTCCAAAATTCTCAAAAATCCTACAACATGGCAGGAGCCATGTGTCAAATTTTCATCGAATTCGGAGGTGATTTGATATTTTTTTCAAAAATAACAAGGGGGCACTATGCACATGGACCAAAGTGCAAATACCCAAAGTTCTGGGGGTCCTGGTGCAAAATACCCTAGAAATCACGCGCGAGGCGCGTGCCTGGGGCACTCAGAGACCTATATATAAGAAAAACAAGTCCGAGGACCTTTTGGTAACTCGTACCAAAAAGTCCAGGGGCTGTTATGCAAATATCCCACTAAAAGACGCACATGCGGAAATAAAACGCTCACAGGGTTATAAATGCAATTATCAAAAAGTTTTCATTCATTAAAGAACATCCAGAACTACAGGGCTAATGTCGCAAATACACCAAATATACACGTGACGATGCACGTGGCTCACACAAACAGGGGCATAAATGCAAATAAACTAAAGGATAAGGTCCAATGTGCAAATAACCCAACGTAAATAAAACGCATAAAATATTTACAGGACTTACACGTAAAACAGAAACTAAGAGGGGGGCCTAAGGTAATTTACCCCTTTATTACGTCGACGGCTGGATGAGCGCCACGTAGCTGATCTAACGGCTGAGGACGGCGGGCGCTTCTCTTCTTCTGCACGTGGGCCGATCGACGTCCGAGAGCGAGGCACGTGGAAGATCGAACGGCTGGCGGGTGCTGGTGCCTCTCTCTCTGCTCTGACGGTCTCGATCAACCCTCGAGATGATCAAGCGGTGGCTGCTCCTTGATGAATGGACGGTCACGATGGAAACTGGAGCTCTGAGGGCGATCGGACGGTGGTCGAGGATACTGGAAGAACACTTAGCCGGCGAGCTTCGTCGGCCTCGTGCGCGTACTGTGGTCCTCCTCAGCTGCCTCTGAAGATCGGAGAAGGTCGGCGATGTCGTCCCGCAGCTGGTGGTGCCCTCCGATGGTCCAGCCGAGCCCTGGAGGGGCTCCGGCGAGGTCGACGGAGGGGAGCTCCTGGCCTGGATATGGGGAGGCCTCAGATGGCCTCCTCTTGACCTGCAAAGTAGCTCAAGAGCTTCGCGGGTCGAGGGCAAAGTGCCTCGACCCGGTTAGGTGGGGTGAAGGTGAGCTGTGGGTCGGGGCGAGCGAGCTCCGGCGAGCGGAGGACGATGGAGCTCGAACCCCAGCTCCTGTGCGAGCTGGGTTGAACGAAGGGGCGGAGAATGTGCGCGGAGGGATGGCGATGGTGAGCGTAGGTTCCGATGATCGAGAAGATACGCGATATGGTCGGAATCACAGGAACTCGGCGGAACTAAGATTTGGGGGAAACAAGAAATTACGCTAAATAGGCGAGTTAGAATGCTACCTGGGTGGAGTGGAAGGCTGTGCTGAAGCTTAGGCAGCTCATGGTCGTTGCCTCGAAGGTCGCCAAGGCCTGAGGCTCGAGCTCCTGCACGGGGCGGAGCACGGCGGCGCAACGTCGCCGGATCAGTGGTCCGGCCACCTCCTCCTCACTGCTACAAGGGCAATCGCGAGCTGTCACCTTAGGGATTGCAATGGAGGTCACGGGAATGAGAGTGGAGAGCCAAAGATAGAAATAAAGTGCGGCGGAGCTCAGGTTAAATACCATTAGGGGTCCGGCTAGATGGGAGTCGGGCGTGAAGCTCGGAGCACGGATCCCCATAACCCACCCCGGGCGGGGATCAGGGAAGAACAAGCTCGGATTAGAGCCTGGGGTTAGCGGATTCGGGAGTCGGATCAAGCGGGTACAAATTCGAGAAGTCGGGTCCAAACGCAGATCCGCAACTTTGTGGTCCGAGGGGGGAGTTGACCGGGGGGTCAACATCCCCCGTGGACCAATGGGATTCAGCCATGTCAGAAAAGATTTAGAAATTGAATTGAAAATAACAAATGGCCGATTTAATTAAAACTCAAAACATGAAATATTTTTGTTTTAATTTTTTTCTATTTTTTAGTGATTTTTAATTAATTTTTGGAAATAAAAATAAGGTATTTACATAGTAGGGCTATATATAGGTATATGTACTCTATAGGGTTTTTAATTTTGATTTTTTTAATTAGTTATTTTTATACATTTTTATTCCTATTTTATATTTTATTTATTTATAGAATAAAATGAGGAATAAAGGGCTATTTTTATTTTGTTTTTATTATTTATATACATAGGTTAAATAAATAGTTCTGTACAACTATATACATGGTATATGTACAACATATTTTTGTATTTTTAATTTTGTTTATTTTTATTTGATTTTTGTTTTGTTTCTTTTTATTTATTTTATTTACAAAATATACCATAGAATATTCACAAAAAGTTTTTGAAAATAAATACATTTATTTATAGGGTTAAATAAATAAAGGATGATGGTCTATGCACATGGTGGAGGGATATTTTTGCATTTTTGATTTTTAAATTTTTATTTTGTTTTTAAGAGTTTCTAAATACATACAAAATATGTACAAGCATATTTTTGGGTGAGGAAAATACAGTTTTATTTATTTACATAAATATTTACACTAGAGCCCCTATCTCCCTTTACTTTGGTTTTTATGCGGTCAGGCCCATGCTGAGTCCTCCCTTGGGTTAGGTTGCTCAATATTTATTCTAAATATTTCCCTCTTTTTCTTTTTCATCTTTATTCTTTTATTTTTGCACAAAAACATGCTAATTATATGTTTTTACAAGATGCATGCTTTTGCTAATTATTCCTATTTACACATATCTACATGCATTTGCATAGGTTTTTGTAGCTAAAATATAAGAATAAAGAGTGATGAATGGGTATTCATCAGTTAATGCATATAACGACTTCGATTCAAAAACCAGATCATCTTTCAACCAAAACTAAAATATTTCTGGTGATTTGCATACATAACATTATTACAGGGAAATGAAAAACGTACATTACCTGGGCATTATCTCTGTAAAATTGAGGATCTGATGTTTCGCCGATTTCCATTGAGTTTCACGGAGATATGACTAGAAATTCTGAATACTACTTCAACGAAACGTTAATGAAAAAAACATATTTTAGGAATAAAGAGAATTCCATTCGAACATAACCAATCCGCTAGAAAATAGGAATTCAATTGATTTCCACCATATCTGTCATCATTAATAGAATATGATAATTTTCTATAAATAGAACATCATTAATAGAGTCGTAGTGGTATCGACTCTCCAAAGGTGGTTTTTACTATAACCGTCGATGGTAATCGGACGGGTAAGTTTATCTGTCGTACAGTGATTGAAATGAGGCGCCACCTCAATTCAAGTTTTTCCTATATATATATATATTATATATATATATATATATATATATATATATATATAAAACTAGTGAATACCCCGTGCTTTGCACGAGGAGAATTTCTCCCCGTTCTACCAATAACATCTAAAATAATCAAATTATTACTCATTGTAAAACCATATAATAAAACTTTAGATAAATTACTATAATCGCATTTCTATTTGTGATAAAAAAATTATACAACCATATCCATAGTCATATCTGCAAAAAATAAATATTTGTCATCTTATCCTTATATGTTGACTTCAAAATAAACAATTCAGCTACATCCATTTATGCAAATACGATAACATAGGAGTACGAATTATATCTGTATATTATTGACAGAAAAGGGAGGTTGCTGCATGTAGAAGACAACCTGGTTGCTGCATGTAGCATTCTCTCCCATTTTTTAACTTTTTGTGACATTTCACCATGTATATTTAACTATATATCCCTCCTATATGTCATTGGAATTTCGTAAGAAACAGATACTCATATATATATATATATATATATATATATATATATATATATATATATATATATATATCAAAATACATATTCCCATCTTGTGTTTAGTAACTAAAAGGAGTTTAATTTTTTAGATAAAAAAATGGTGAATCTACAACATAATCCAATTCTAAAATCAGTGATAAGTCATTCTTGATCACAACTATTGCGAAACCATCAAGCTATATAGTGGAGGTTATGTTGAAGAGAAAGCGAAAAAAAATTAAATTCAATAATTTGAAGGTAATGGTTAGTAAGTGTTGGAAGACGTGAAGAGACGATCGTAATAAATATGTACATCAAAATTTTGACAGCAATTCCTCTATATCATGGACTCCTAGACGCTTTCCTGTATATGAAACAGTTTATATCAACTTCTTATAGAAATTTACACATACTACAACCATCCAAGCAAAAAAAACTGTAGTGAAAATACAAAACACATCTCATGGTATTCTCTTTTCATTTTACAAAAAAGTATCAAGTTTCTTACGATTCTAACTATTTAGCTGGAGGACCAGAATTCATCCATTAACCAGGGTGCGAGGGCTGATCATTACTATGCTATTCTTCCCATGCTTGCTTCTTAGTTACATCTGTAAATAATAATGTACAATAGAATGGTTATAGCAGCATAACATAGTAAGATTTATAGAAGGTGTACCTTAGTCTAGTGTGCATGTAGAAGAAGTTGGATTATGTAATGTGATGGCATGAACTCAGGTCTGTGATAGTGGCAGCAGTCAACTCTCCTCTTAATGCATAACGGAAATTTCTCTTTGTTATACGTATATGGAACGTATATTCCTTTTGTAAGCATGCACTAATAATATCCTCCAATAGAGTCAAGGACATTTCCTGTTCACGAGGAATAAATGAGCGTAAGAAACATGGTTGGTAACTTAATATGAGATAAAATAGGATATTGTGATTTTGTTTGGTAAAACCTGTTGAAGCAATTCTTGTAGTTCAGTGATGGTTTTTTTAAGGATTTTCTCAGCAGCTTCTTCGAAGATTGTAACGTATGCATGTGTAGTGCCATCCGTGACTTCAACTCTAATTTTCATTCTGTTGATAAATGGAGGCGATAAGTAATTGGTTATTAAAGGTAGAGATGTGATAAGATATATAAGTGTTGGAGTATATTACGGTGGGAGACAAATTGAGTTGCGGGCATGACAATTAGTGCATTGATCAGTTTCATCTAATTTATATGTGGTGCAGCATAAACTATAGCAATCATACCATAACTTTGTGCTTGTGAGAATTTTAGTGATAGTTGCATTGGTTACATATGTTGTAGGCTGCAATGTGAAGCACATAAATTTAAAGTATAAGAAATTGCTAAACTTAGAAAAGTTGCTGAAATAATTAAAATAGTAATGGAAACAGAAGTGTCATTGTTTATGTTACCGGTAGAGGGGGAACTTTGCATGCGTCCAAAATATTTGCGATAGAAGTAGAGGTATTTGAAGATGGTGTAATTATTGTTGAAGTTGTTGATGTATACGTTTGTTTATCTTCAGTTTTGTATGTAGCAAACCTATGAAATTTTGTACACGGAAATAAAGAAATATCAGTTGATTGTATAATTTATTATTAGACGTAGGTAAAATGGGATTTGTTGTCAAAGTTGAGACCAGGAGATGAGGCGTGTAATCTGTTGAGTCAATGGAGGGTTCAATTGGAGTGTGGAGAAACCAGTTGTGGATAATGTGTATGCTCCTAAGGAAGAGATATAATCATTTAATTGTCATGATTTGCATACATTTAGTGGGTTGATGAAAATACAGAGGAGAAAATGATTACCTTGGTAAGTAGAAATAGAGGCACCAAATTATTAGTGACTTCTATGCTTATATAATCAAGGCAGATTCATGTGAAAATATTATATTTGGAGGACTTATATTGTCGATACACAACTCGTTGTTGCCCCCATACGTCATTACCCCTCACATTCATGGAATGGCAGTTGCAGCAGGTGATGTAATGCACGGGGATCGTTGGATGAGAATTGGACGATCTCATAGGGGGCCTGGGATAGTGGGCTCGCATCTCAAGATCGTCTACTCAAGATACATATTCGTTGTCCCTCGACTATCGCGATATTCACCAGGGAAAAAACCCACTCGATCTCACTATCTATCCTAGCCATTCTTTCACCACCTCCGACCCCATTCCCCTAGTCGATGCTCGCCTCTCCGGCTCCTACCTGCCTATCGTAATGTCGTTGAAGGTGGCTCCTCTCTTGTTGCTCCCGTCCTTTCCATGCCTTACACAAATTTGCAAAGGCGGATTTATTTGCATGAAGTAACCGAATGGAAATCATTAATAGATGAAAGTGCTTCATTTTTAAGCAAACTATTTTACTTATATTCCATGCACGGTCCTCATGTAGTAAATTGGTTTTATATGTACTTAGATCCCTGGTAAGAAGGCTACAGAATCCGTAACATCTATTATGACAAAGAACAATGAAATACATATAATATGCAACATATTATAGAGGTCTTAAACTTCTTTCGGTCGTAGAAATGTCACAGAAATAATACACATGTAACAGAAGCTGACATTAATCTCATAAAAATATCACAGAAATGTAATATAAAATTTTAGCAAGAGAGTACGATCTTGAGCGGCAGTGGTTATGGGTAGGACAGCTTCCGTCATCGTTACTGTAATCAGCAAGACCAATCGGAGTCATGTCAAATATGGAGAAGTTTGGATGCATGATTGAAGGGTACCTTCTTCCTGGGAAGGGTATGATGAAGAAGGACCTTCCATCGTAGTAGCTGCTCGCAACAATGGAGACTGTGGCGTCAGATGTAGAGGGATGGAATCAGCGGAGGATATGGAAGCTATAGTGGTTGATATTCTTAATATATCCCATTCAACAATGGGGAAGCAATGGGTACGAGGTCGGCAAGTAGTAGGTGACCGTGGTCGGTGCATGGCGTCGAGGAGCGCAACACTTACACACGTCATACATCAATTTTCTTGTTGCATGCGAATTTCGAAAGGTGCTCTAAGCTTTAGCCCACGTAGGCACGAGAAACACGCAGCAAAGGCGTTGGGAGGAGATTAATGTAATTGCAGAGTGAAGGATATTGTGAATCCTTAAGCGCATCACGGAAGCGTGTTGATCGTATCGAATACGATCGGAGCAACTAGTCGTACTAGATGCTAGATGCAGCGGAAATTAAAATTTTTTTAACATAACGATGAAACCACATGATCACGAGAACACTTCTCGGATCGTTTCATCAAACCACAAAGTATAAGGATTACCTCTTGAAACGTGGTTGTGATCGCGAGATCCCAAAGCAGAGATCCTCCTATCTTAAGTCCGACCCACGGAGAATGCGCTTGCGGGCACGATGATGAGTCGCGTCCTTCCCGCAATCCTTGACGAAGATCCAAGCGTCGAAGGCGAAGCAAGATGCTCTCCTCTTCAATATTCAAAGTGGACGGCCACTTGGAAATTAAGAGAGAGATCACACACGAGAATTAGAGAGAGAGAAGTTGTCTTTCACAACTCTAGATGATGTACCTTGGAGAGGCTACCATAGCCCTCCTTTTATACTAGTTTAGGATCCAATGGATCTCAATCCATGTGACACATGATCCAAGGGCTATGCTTGGTCCATGATAAATCAATGGCTAGAATTTGTTGTTCAATAACAACAACTTAAAATTAATTAATCAAGAGATAACATGATAAATGAGATGGAGTCAACCACCCTCCTAAAAAGGGGGGGCGTCACCCATGAACAATTCATGGGTGACGCCACCCATGATGGTGGTTGCTATCTCCATTTTATTTATTCTATTATTCCTTAATTAATCACAATAAATATTCACTAAATTAATTCCAAATTAATTCGTGAATATTTCACTCTTGTCATTGAATATAGTGTGAATCATATTCACAACCCGAACTAGTTAGTAAATTGCATTTCCAATTAATTAACAAATGTGAATCCAATTCACATTATTAATTAACAAATGCTATTTACATAAATTCTCTCTCTTATATATGTATATTATAAATCATATTTATAACATGCATATATCATGGATAGTGTTATCCACATTCTCTTAATCCTTGATAATTAAATCCAATTTAATTATCTTAGATAATCAATATGAATCATATCATATTTAAGCTTGATAATTAAATCACATTTAATCATCAAGTCCTTGCTTGGATATTTCATCAAAAGAATTATTCTTGAACCCTTTCAAGAATAATGTGCTTTCTCCGCAGATACTTGGAGATAAGGACAGGGCGATTGTATTATTCCACGTATAGTGACTTGGATGTTGAGATCTCATCTCAAATCCAGATCTTACGGACCTCTCACAGATGCTTGATTAAATCAAGGCCGCAAATCCAATCTTCTCATTGAATCTGAATCCCATTCAGATCAATGTCCAATACTTGGACTAAGATCGGATTGCTTCTCCACTGAAAGGAGTCACTAAAATCCAGACCTGTTTCATCACTCCCTCGGAATGGAAGCGTCATGGATATACAATCGTTTATGATCACATCACCCTTCAGGTATTCCCAATACCTGTACATCCTGCATACTGGAAGACCCATGATCAACCCGAAGATCAAGATCATTTTACACTGTCTTCTTCAGGGTTTAATCATTAAGTTTCTCAATCTTGGTCATTGGGATTTGGTATCGATCATATGCTTTCCCAAAGCATATATCATACCTTCAAATTCATGTCATGCTTCCAAAGCACGACGACCATGCATGGAATTTGATTGGTCCCAATACCTCATGAGTGAGCTCATGTCTTCCGGTTCACAAGTGAACCTGTATGATCCCTTCGAGAGATCATATTGCTCATATACCCTTATATGCACACCAGCTCGCCGGTGTATAGACCTTGGTTAGGTCATCAACCTATTGGTCTACCAAATGTACCTACTTAGATATATAGCAATATATCTGTCTCCGGTCAGAGGATGCATGCCTATGCTGTGACAGCATTCAACATAGGACTTAAGTTATCTCGATCTCGTTAGGTCAACCCATTGACCTAACTAATCTGACACCTCCGAACCACTATTCCCATGCAGAGGACATGCATCAAGAGGTCGGTCAGATATCAGCCTATGTGAGAAAGGATTGCCATCTCCTACCCAGGCTGGAGATCTCCACTTGACAATCATTTGACGGTGTTTGATGAGTCCTCCATCTAACTCCTTAGATGTTCATCCAAACACCAGCCTCTATGATTCATTTAATGAAACAACAACTATATGATCATCAAGCTGGCCATGGTACATAACCCTAATTGTACAGAGGGACCTTATAGTGCATTCATTCATATAATTTCAGAAAGGGAGTGAAACATCAATAACTTTTATTGATAAACTTAAATATTACAATAACATGTATTGTAAGAATGGTTCGCCCAGGGCTCACAAGTCTAACAATCTCCCACTAGCCCTCAGAACCATTCAGGTACAATCCGTAAACCCATACTCATTACATGCTGGTCAAAAACCTTCTGTGTCAGAGGTTTGGTAAGAGGATCAGCAATGTTGTCGGCAGAGGCCACCTTGGTGATGATGATATCACCACGCTTTTGAATCTCCCGAATGATGTGGTATTTCCTTTCCACGTGCTTGCTCTTCTGATGGCTCCTGGGTTCCTTTGCTTGGGCAATGGCTCCAGTGTTATCGCAGAGTAACGGGACGGGAGAATCAGAGGAAACTACGCCAAGTTCCAAGATGAACTTGCGCAACCACACCGCCTCCTTTGCAGCATCCGATGCGGCAATGTATTCGGCTTCTGTTGTTGAATCTGTCGTAGTGTCCTGCTTCTTGCTTCTCCAGCTCACAGCACCACCGTTCAACAGGAATACAAACCCTGATGTCGACTTTCGATCATCAATATCTGACTGGAAGTCTGAATCTGTATATCCCAAGACTTGGAGATCACCATCCCCATAGACCAAGATGTAATCTTGCGTCCGTCTTAGATATTTGAATATGTTCTTTACTGCATTCCAGTGTTTCTCTCCATAGCAGGATTGGTAACGACTTACCACTCCCACTGCATGGCAGATGTCTGGCCTAGTACACATCATGGCATACATCAAGCTTCCTACGGCTGATGCATAAGGGCATCCAGCCATGGCCTTCTTTTCCTCAACACTTTGAGGAGCCATCCCTTTGGACAGATGGATACCATGTCCTAAGGGGAGGAATCCTTTCTTCGAACTATCCATACGGAATCGTTCAAGAATCTTCTTGATGTATCCATGTTGTGATAATCCCAATATTCTCTTTTCTCGGTTTCTGAACAACTTCAGGCCTAAGATGTAAGAGGCTTCTCCAAGATCTTTCATCTCGAAGGTATGGGATAGCCAAATCTTCACACTGGTCATCATCCCTGTATCATTCCCAATGATAAGGATATCATCTACATAAAGCACGATGAACACAATGGCGCTCCCACTAAGCTTCTTGTACACACAAGGTTCATCAGGGTTTTGCACAAAATCATAACTCTTTATGGTTTCGTCAAATCTGATGTTCCAGCTACGAGAAGCTTGTTTGAGCCCATAGATGGATTTCTTCAGCTTGCATACTTTACCGTCCTCAGCTATGAAGCCCTGGGGCTGCTCCATATAGATATCCTCCTCGAGGTATCCATTGAGGAAAGCCGTCTTGACGTCCATCTGCCAGATGTCGTAGTCAAGATATGCAGCTATAGCTAGCAGTGTCCTGATGGACTTAAGCATGGCCACAGGAGAGAATGTCTCATCGTAGTCGATGCCTTCTCTCTGTGTGTAGCCCTTGGCCACGAGCCGTGCCTTGAAAGTCTCTACTTTCCCATCAGGTCCCCTCTTTCTCTTGAAGATCCATTTACACCCAATGGGTTTTACCCCTTTAGGTGGATCCTCTAGGGTCCATACACCATTCTTATGCATGGAGTCAATCTCTGACTTCATTGCTAGCATCCAACTATCCATGTCATGATCCGCAAGTGCTTCATCATATGAAGAAGGATCATTGTCAGTCTCACCTGACACATGGAATCCATACCTTTCAGGTGGTGCAACCACCCTCGAACTCCTTCGAAGAGGTATGGGTGTTTCATCTTCATTTGTCTCTTCAGTTTCTGGTTCAGGAATCTCAGAATCCTCAGGGGATTCAATGAGCTCCTCTACTTCATTCTTGTCTTGACCTTTAAGGAAATCATCCTCCAGAAATTTCACATCCCTAGAGACAAAAACCTTTTGGGTCTCAGGGTCATAAAGCTGGTATCCAATACCATCTTTAACATACCCAATGAAGTAGCACTCACGAGTGCGAGATTCTAGCTTACTTGCGTCCACGTTCTCCTTAGATGTTCATCCAAACACTTACACACGTCATACATCAATTTTCTTGTTGCATGCGAATTTCGAAAGGTGCTCTAAGCTTTAGCCCACGTAGGCATGAGAAACACGCAGCAAAGGCGCTGGGAGGAGATTAATGTAATTGCAGAGATCAACATGGGCAAAATTGACATAAGGGAAAAGTTGAGTAATTCATGTCGGCGGGAACCCCCTGCTTAATAGATGTTATAGATAGATAGATAGGATTTAAATAAATTATATCCAGATTCTATTATATAATTCATATAATACGATTTGTTATCCAGATACTGCGCAGATTTTTTGTATTCATTTATAAAATCCTATTATATAAATTATAAACATACTGAAATTTATATGTGTGATTTTCGTTGAAAGTGAACCCCGTTTAGGTAGTGGGAAAATAGTAAACGGCTTTATTAATTTATCAGTACTCAGTAATTAAGTCTAAGTCGTTCGCTATTAATTAACTTAAAATATTACGCTGCATTAATATCTTATTACGGGTTTAAAAGAAGTGTTATATCTTGTACTTTTCATTTGTTATAGGAAATTTTCAGGTCCATTCAACACCCGTATGATATTACCATATTGATTGACTAGGTACTTTAGATTTTATATGGAATAAACTTCCAATAATACTTTCTAAGGGAAAATTAAAACATATATAATCCAACATGTATTATATATATCATGTTTTAACATTATATATTATAATATTGATCTATCGGACCGGGTTCTATCGGCCTATTTTAATTTTGAGCTTAGATCGGACAGGGTTTAAAGGGTCTGGTCTCGGGTTGTATTCAGTTGGTCCAGCCCAAGCTCATCCCTAACC
Organism: Ottelia alismoides; assembly: GCA_037367405.1. NCBI lineage: Eukaryota > Viridiplantae > Streptophyta > Magnoliopsida > Alismatales > Hydrocharitaceae > Ottelia > Ottelia alismoides. The sequence continues at coordinate 248,291 of JAZKJV010002638.1, read as the reverse complement.
ACATGCATATGCTCTACTCTCACTCCCTCTTAACTTAATGCCAAATTGAATACCTATAATTGAGTTTGGATTTATATTTAATTGACTATCTCACTAAAAAAATTGAGCTATAATGACGGTTCTAAAAAAATCCTTCAATAAATTAGTCGTTGTTAAATATATAATGACGATATTATTCGTTGCGAAATGAGTTTTCGTACTCAAAATTAGCAACGAATATCATATCTGTCGTTATATCATTAGTAACGGTCCACATAGCGACGCTTATCCGTTGCTATTTTCAAAATTTTAATTAATCGTCGCTAAATTTTGAACTAAAAAAATAACGACGATTAGTTAATATTTTGAAAAATAGCAATGGATAAGCCTCGCTATGTGGACCGTTGCTAATGATATAACGACATATATGATATTCGTTGCTAATTTTGAGTACGAAAACTCATTTCGCAACGAATAATATCGTCATTATATATTTAACAATGGCTGATTTAGTGACATATTTTTCATAACCGTCACTATAGCTCAATTCTGTTGTAGTGTCTAAACGTAATTTGTGAAATTGAATATTGCCAATCTGCATAATTATTGTTTGATTTCATTTATCTTGATCTTGAGAACAATATTCACCGTAGAGAAGATATTAAGAATTATTCTTAAAAGCAACTTCTATGTGATGTTTAAACTGATAAATAATATGACATGTAGTGGGCAAAATTTTAAGAGTTTGCACCAATACGTAAAAATTTGTTTAATTACCATACGGTTTGTTTCAATGATTGAAATTGATTGCGCTATGGTAGATTTAGATAACTCCACTCTCGAAAGCCAATTTCTGTCGAAGAAATGAAACCGTATATATCACAGTTGTATTCTATTGGCTCTATCCAATATACTTTTTGACGTATATATCCATCCACGTAAACTGCGAAAGGGCTATGCAAAGAACTTGATAAAAGTTACAATAAAAAAGACCTCGATATGACTATGAAACGTAGCATGTGGAAATTTTCTATGGAATTGATGGTGACAATTTCTTAAAGATGAACGCAAGAAACTTAGACATGTAGTTCATGTGGTTGTTCTTTGTAAGATCAATTTCATGATCTCAAAGGCAAAGAGAAAAGGTAAAATGGAGGAAACAATACGAATAAAATCAAATCCAAATGCATCATAAAAAGATAGAATAAACAACGCCAACATTGCAAACAGATTTGAGCACTGGAGAATGATCAATCTATCCATAAGATGAATGTTAAGATTGTCTTTCTTAATGGAGAACAACGAGATCTATATTGATCAATGTGATGAGCTTGTGACACTTGAAAATGAGGAAAATTTTTCAAAGCTGATTAAATCTCTTTATGGTTAAAATAAGCACCACAATATTGGCATGAAAAATTTCACTAACCTATTTTATCATGTGGCTTTAAGGTTTACGAATACGATAAGTTTGTTTATCGTACAGTGAAGCATGATGAATATATTGTCTTATGCTTTTATGTTGATGATGGATTATTATTTCGGTTACATGTGAGGATTAATCATCAATGAAACCAAGTTCTTATGTAGCAAGTTTGAGATGGCCTTGGGTGTTGCTAATAAAATAATGGAATAGTAATTTCTCAAGCCCGCTATATTGAAAATGTATTCGAAATTGGTTATTAAGATAGCAAAGTTTTAAGCATTCTCTTTGATTCATCCAAAGGGTTTCGCAAGAAGGAATTGAAGTTCCTTTTTCCTAGTTCAAGTACTTACATACTGTAGGAAGCTTAATGTATATTGCAAATTTCATGAGGCCAAACATTTTGTGCTTGCAGAAAAACAAATGGATACACAAGTTATCCTGACCATACTCACTGGGAAGCTCTGTATCAAGTATTGCAATACTTGAACGAAATTATTTCCATTAGTTTGCATTACGAAGGACATCCTTCTGTTTTAGAATGATATAATGCTATAAGCTGGATATGAAGAATAGAGAAGTCTAGAAGAAATAATGTCATTATGTATGTAATTACCCTTGGATACCTTGGAGATCATTGTAGCATACCATTTTAGCTCCGTTGATCTTTGAGATTGAGTTGTGCACTTGGACACCACAACAATTTGGGATGAATGACTAAGTGGACTTCTATATGAAATTTGCATGGTAGGTAAGCTAGTGCTTGGGATCTCGGTGCATTGTGACGAGGGTGGAGCATTGAACTGGGCCTGCTCGGACCCGATCTTGACCCAACCCACAAAAGCTATGGCCTAGCTCGTACATGATAAATACATGTATCAGGTCTGGGTTTTAATTTTTTTCACATTTTCATACGGAGTCAGGCTCGATCCGAACCCGCAATAGCCCGCTAACACCCAGCCCGACCCACCATTTGGGATACTTTTTTTTGCATGGGATTTTTTTGGAAACCGACGATTTCCTCCGAACAATTCCGTAGAGGCACTTCCCTCCCTCTCTCCCAAACGACTCCCCTTCCTCCCTCCCTCCCAAAAATATCTCCCAAATACAAAGCACCCTAAATGCCGACTCCGTGATATCTCGACTCCTCTACGCTAGTGCATTGGCTCTCGGAAGAGGATCGTCTGTTGTGCTATGGGCTGCAGCAGACTCTGCTGGACGTCCGGAAGCCACTTAGTTCCTACGAATTCGCATGATCCGGGCCCACAAAAAGTATGAATTTGTGGGAACCGCTTGATCAAGATCGAGCGACTCCCGAGCGTGCAGTAGAGTCTGTTGCAGCCCATGGCACAACTGACGATCCACTTCCTTGGCTCTCCCAATAATCTCCCCCACCATCGTCATCCCGATTTCCACCAACCTACCCAGCTACTCCCTCCTTGTGTTCGTAGGCGACGGCCAGCCTTCCTCGGACCCTCATTGATGAACGTCAAATTTTCCTCTTTAATTATCGCTAATTGTCGTAGTATAGGAGGCAGATTTGGTTCAGCAAAAACCACAATCTTTGAACGTTGTGGAATATTTTACTTGGCAAGTGTACCAAGGTCGAACTCAGGGAACGATGATTTTTAGTTGTGTGGTCTTAAATCAAATTAAATAATTAGTTAATGATCGATTAATTTCTGTGTCAAAAAAAAATAAAATGCAACAAGATGCAAATGCAAGGAAATATACAGAGATTATTAAGCTCAGGACCTGTGAAGTATAAAATTCAAATCTCAATTAAATTTATCTATTGATTCTCCAAAGACTATCACAGATCAAAAGAGATCATTAACACCCAGAAAACCAATCAACTCCAAGTTACAAAACAATAGATTTAATCGATGAATATGCTCCTCAAAATTTGATCGACCAGATAAGTCAAGAGTTAGATAAATTGATCCTCGATTTGTCCCCTGTAAAGATTAAACCATTGGGAATAATCAACAATAAAACAAGGGGTTAATCAAATTGAAATCCTCAACGGAACTCGTGCATAAGATATCGTTAAATTCCCGAGCATCAACATGTCAAAAATTAGCCTGCAAAAGTCTATGATGATTCTCAAATAATAATTGATAACAAACACCCTCAAATCTGATCACAAACTATGCTAAGTGATAGAGCACGGAATTATCTTCGAAACAACATATTATATGCTAAAATCGGAGTCCATATGACAAAGATATGATAAAATGAAATTTCAGGGACTAAAATGTAATTAAAATAAAGTTTTCTTTTCAAAAAGGTCCCTGGAGGGGCTTATCTGTAATTTCAAAAAGTCGGAGGGGTCCCTGCATAATTTACCCCAAGCGGGGGCATTTCTGCAATTTCTGAAGGTTGCAGGGGGGTTTTGCAATTTACCCAAAGCGCACGTGCCCTGCACGTGCGCCCAGGAGCTTCGGGTGAACGAGGCTGAGGCTCGGGCGTTTAGCCTCAGGCTAGGATGACGAAGCGGAGGCTAGGGTCGGAGCAGGAGGCTCGGGCGTCCGAGCCTATGGTTCGGGGCTCCCAAAGCTCGAGCCTTGGAGGACGGCTTGGGGTGCCATGTGGCGCGTTGTGCGCCGTTGGAGCAAGCCTAGGCGGAGAGGGCGATCAGGCCCGGGCGGACACCGCGCAAGGCGGAGGTACCGCGTGGGGTGAGCTGGGGGCGGAGGCGTCGCGTGAAGGCGGGCTGGGGCGGAGGCGTCGCGCGAAGGCGGAGGTGGCGCGTGGGCGCGGTGACCGGAGGGCGAGGATACCGCCCCTCGGCCGACACACGGCTCGAGGGCGGAGGTGGAAGCGCCGCGCGGGCTGCTGTGAGGCGGTCGGAGGTGGAGATGCCGCTGCGGCCGAGGCGATGGCGGAGGCGGCAGGGTCACGGCTGAGTACCTGCAAGGTTAGAAAAAGAAAGATGGAGGCGGCGAGTGGAGGACGAGCCGCTGGCGGCTCGCAGCGGGGGTGGGGACGCGGTGCCACCGCGCAGGTGGCGATTGGAGCAGCAGAGGTGTCGGCGGAGGCTCGGCCGACACACGGCCGAGCAGCTGGACGTGGGCAGTGCCTCCGCGCGGAGGCGGAGGGTGTAAGCGGCCGGAACTGGACCAGTGGAGTAGTCGACGGGGGATGGGTGAACTCGCCTGGGGAGAAGAGCTGCGAGGCGCCGCTCTTGGTGTTTGCTTCAGCTGCGGGCGGAGGCGCAACGAAACTTGGCAGCGTCGGAGGAGATGCTGCTTTACGGAGAGAATCTCGCCGGATCACGCCAAGGTCGAAGCTCGTGCCACTGCTGTCATTAGTGGGTCAGAGCTCTTTTTCCTTGTAAATGGCGGATGCCGAGGCTGAGGGTGACGATGGGGCTTTATAGGGGCTGGCGGCGAGCTGGTAACGGCCGGCAGTGATGGAGGAGGCGCGTAACGGCCGGAGGCGAGGAGGAGGAACGGCGGCGGTTATGGAGGAGGGGGGGTTTGGGTAACGGCTGGAGGTGGAAGGAGAGGGGGTGCGTACGTGTTGTGCACGTGCACGCGGAAGGGGCGGCGGCACGTGCGTGGCACGTGCACGAGGAGAGAGGGAGATGGGGTGCCACGTGGCACGCCCAGGGGCTGCCACGTGGCACCCTAAAAAAAATTTCTAAAGATGAATTAAATTGGAAAAAAATAGCAAGAGACCTCGGATCAAAAAATTTCCTTCACAAAAGTTGCTCGTCTCGACGAGATCTACAACTTTCATGAAGGATTCAGGAGCAAAAGAGGTCACCTGTGAGAAGTGGTATTTTTGGTGGCTTTCCATGTGTATAGAAAACCGTATTTTTGGGATTTTGTATTTTTTGGTGGTTTTAGAGAGGATAAATAATCTAGAAAAAATACGATAAAATATAAGAAAATTAATTACATACTAATCTAATTTTTTGGATTTTTAAAGTATAAGAAAATAGGAAAATGAAATAAAGGTAAGAAACACACAACTTTTGTACAGACCGACAACGGACACTTTAACTTGGTCAGTTTCTTTGATCTCAGTTTTGATATAGATTTGGATCTTTACGTTTCTTATTAAAACTTTCATCAAAGGACACAAATGAAAAAGAAATAAAATTAAAAGAGTTAAATATGCACATAAAAACTCAGGTCAAAATTGGCAAAAAGTTAAAATGCGCAAAAGAGGCCCAAAACCCAACTTTCACATATGAGCTCCGAATTTTATGAAATTGGTCTTGTTTTGAAGGTATTTGAAAAATTTGAAAATGGAGTACTTTAAAAGTGAGTAGACCAAAATCGGACACTGTATGAGGGAGATATGCTCGTTTTAGTCCGTCAGATGTGAAATTTGACTTTGGGATTATTTGACACTTATTGGGGGTAGTAATTTTTTTGTATTTTTTTTATTTAATAAGATTAATAATATCTACATAATGGAGTGGTTTTGGGTTAATCGGAGTTAGGATGAATTAATTAAAAATGTGAGAAGTTAGAGGCTTTTTGGGCTAATTTACACATGGGATTTTTAATGCAATTTATGTAGATGAAATGCAGATATTATTCACACATGCATGATGGCTAATAATGCTCTATTAATGAATAATTACAGGTGGATGATGGGGGACAGAGCCTAAATGACCAATTTTAGCATGATGAATACGAGATTCATCATACCCCTATACTTAGACCATGCTCGTCCCCGAGCATGAATGAATGACTTAGTTGAATACATCCCTGACTGTGTATGTGAATCTTCAAGGCTTAATTCAGAGAAGACCCTTAATTTGAGTGATCCTAAAATTCTGAGCTCACCCAAGCTTTAATCAAAAGGAATCCAACTTCTCTTATTTTCAGACTCTCGGTTTGTACATATAATATAAGGATATGATTTTAAGTGTACTGCATTTCATGAGAGTCGAGTCGGGGCATCACTCAAAGTTCCAGTCCCAAAGATCCTCCTCTAGACCTAATCCTCAACACTAGAGAATAAGTCTATTCTTGCTTCAGTCAACCGTCTCATTAGTTTGTCAGACTTGAAAGTGTATATGGACGGCCAGTTGATGGATGGCATAGGATTGTGTCTAATTTTCTCTCCCTTACATTGGAACAAGGTGCCTCTCGAGTGCCTTATTACTCAACACAAGTATATTTTTGTTTTGTTGATCAGTGTGTCCGTCAAGAGAATTTGGAGTCATCTGCACTTGTTTTTCTGGGAGTACACTGGGGTGTGTCTCTTTTGAGTATCTAAGATACCTTCGACACCCAGACTTGTATCGCTTACGATGCAGAGCCCTTTTATGGTGTCAGCCCGACTCCTTGGTCCTAATTAGCGCTTGGTCCAAGTGGACACTTTGAAATGTTTGGGAGCGCTCGCCATTGGTGGAAGCTCATTTGTAATTTGACTTTGGATGATAGAGCTTTTCTTTGACATTTCTTTTTTTTCTTTTCTTTTGTTGGCTAGCTCCACTGCTTTTACCAAAAGTTGGCGCACACTGATCAACAATTTTCCTTAAGTTTCATCACACCCGGGCACTTAGGTCAATATCAAAAAGATAGCATATGAATCGTGTTCACATACTGGCTAATGTTTTGCTGACACTCAGGTTTTCTGAAGCCTTCGTTAACTTTATCCCATCCTCGAATATCATCAGATCTGGTCTAAACTCAAATCTCTAGTCCTAGTTCCTCAAGTGATATCTCAACTCATCTCATCAATCATGCAGTTGTGGGAGTGGTTGTGCTGATCATATTCTTTTTGAAGGTAGAGATGAAGAGTGCAATATAGCGCTCAAATCTTTCAAACTAGGGAGTGTGGATTATTAAGTTCTAAAAACCCTAATGACTAAGGCAGGCTAACTCAGAATCTCAAGATTTCAGAAATCAAGTGTCCTCAAAAATCCTCAAGCCTTGAGTGATAGTGAATGTGTCAGGAATATATCAACCAAGGAATGCATGAAATGCTTGATGAAATGCAAGACCATGAGTTTTTTTGATGCAAAAAGTTTTTTTTTTGCAAAAAGTTTTTTTTGGTTTTTTTTGTTTTTTTTGTTGTTTTTTTTAAACAGGTATTATACACACTACTTGTACCCATCCCCGACGTTAGATAAAAACGATTAAAGTACGGGCTATGGATAAAGTAGATAAAATATATACAAATACGCCCCCTATACTTAACTTGTGCTATGTCCCCATGGCACAAAGTGAAATGTTGACATAGCTCGTACTAAATACAGAAGGATTAAAAACAAAAGAAGAGAAGTGAAGTATAAACAATGGTAGCGGTCCCCCTTTACTTAGGCTCTGGTCAGCCTAAGTATAATCGGATAAATACAGATGGGGAACCGGGTAGATTTGCGGATGTACAAGATCAAGGAGGTTTGCGACGGACCTTCTTGCGGGAGTGTGGAGGGAGATAGTATGGAGATGATGAGTGTGATGAAGAGGGGGACGAAGAAGAAGACCAGCCATCGTCGGAGTCGTCCTCAGGAGAATAGTAGTCGTTTGCAGAGGATCTCCAGTTTTGTCGATCAGAGGTAAGTGCCCTTGGATCAGAGCTGTACCTATTGCACTTATCTGATGAACTACATCATGATCGGACGAGGACTCGTCAGAAATCACCTGATGTCTAAGGTTAAAGGTGACTTTCTTGGTCGGTTTGTTTCCTTGGAAAGTATTGGGAGGAAGTTGGACAGTCTTCATCTCCCTGTCTTGAGTAACCGATGTGGCATTTGTGAGTTCCTCATCAGATGAATCCCCATAAAAGTCGACCAATTCTTGAAGGGTCATGCATTGCTTCGGTCGAGGGAGATTGTTCCTGCGGATTTTGTGGTTTATGGCTGGGGGTGTTGACGTCACTTCCGAATGATCATGAATTTTCGTGACATTAGATGTTTCCGGAGTCGGTTCCTTATATGGTTCAAGTATCTCATGAATTACTGCCGACTCGAAGATTGGTCCACTCAGATAATCGTGACGGCCCTCAATAATATGGTCCAATTCTTCATAAGCTCCAAAATCTTACTTTTTCCTAGGAGCAGTAATAAGGTGGTGAGAATCCGAAGTTTGTCCAACAGTTAATCCCTTAGGTGACTCTCCTAGGGTTTGTATCAGTGTGTCATGTAGAGATGTCTGTGAAATATTTATCTCCTGATCATAACTGTTGGTTTCTAGTTGGTTTTCCTTAGAGCAGGATGTGTCATTAGGGTCGTGTTCATTGTGGTCCGAGTTCGGGAACTTGATTTCCTGAGTCTCGCAATCGACGATCGCCTTAGCGGAGGCTAAGAACGGCTTTCCTAAAATAATAGGAGACTCAGACATCCTTCCGGGGTGCTCAATGTCAAGGACAATAAAGTCCACCTTATGTTCTTTACCTCGGAAATGTACGACGACAGAAACGATCCCCCGCGGTCTTTTGGTAGATCGATCGGGTAATTGAACGATCACCCTAGTCTTTTTGATTTGTCCGAATTTAAGTTGATTAAAGACGGACTTTGGGAGGATGTTTAATGTAGAGTCGTCGTCTAACCGAACATGAGTGAATATAGAATCCTCAATTTCACATGTGACCCGAGTCAACCGCTTGACTTTGCGGCTTTTGAGTTTATGATTCATCACCAAAGAACTAGCCATAGAAATGACATGGTATTCGGTTCTTGATCGTTTCTTGCCCGTCTTTTTGGGGTTCAGTCGACTCTTCACAAATCTCTTAAGATCGGGCACATATTCTATGGCTTTGATTAATGGAAGCTCTAAGATCAGACTCTTGCAAAATGCTTCCATTTCAGAATTGTCCGATATTTTTGAATTTTCGAATTTTTCAATTTTTTTTGTGATTTTCAGTAATTTGGTCAGTGGGGGGGTCAGAGGTCAGTGGTTGTGTCTGATTGTGATGATCCAGTGGTTCGCATGGTGGTGGCCTCACTTCTTCTGAATTTTGCATTGATTGGATGAGATCATATATTCTCATAGTTAAAGTGTCTGCTCTATGATTAATCCGAGCAATCTCGTCATCAAAAATCTCATGACTAGTGATTGAATAATCATTCTCTATGTGTCTTGATTCTGGCATGTAACCTCGAGTAGAGTGTTGATTGTTCATAAACATTATGGTCTGGTCATGAGTTGTATTTCCTTGACTTCGATTTTCTCGTGGGTTGTCAAAGGAGTTATCTTGAGTAGGGGATAATTCAAGAGGCTGTGAGATCCTAGTGACCGGAAATCGTGTTCTATTGTCAATATCGGTCACTCTATTATTTATCCTCAATTCTGATCTCTCTCTTATGTCCATAAGATTCTCTGAATGTGAGAGAGGGCTAGTCCAAGAAGAAGTGTGGTCATAGGGTGGGATGTATGGGTGGGCAGAGAATGATGGCTGAGGGGAACTTGACATGAATGGTAGGTTCCCCTGAGGAGAGTGAGAAGAAGAATATCGGGATAAGGTCGTGGAGATCGGGAAAGAAGACCACTGTGCCGACATCTTGTCACGAGGGATGGACTGATCAGCGAACCACGATTTGCTTGCAATTGCAAGGTCTTTGACGCACACAAATCAAACACAAAACAAACACGTTGATTCACCTACTCAACACTGGTGAAGGCACGTTAGGGTTCGACCGCTTATCTTTTCAATTTTAATTTAATGACAAAACAATCTTGCAGATTAAGCGGAGCTGTTAGGTGCTGAAATATTTCACAAAGACAGTCCCAAGTTCATACAACTAGTTGCACCTACTCTCAGCCAGTATAGGTGTAAGTACGGACCGTTTAAACGGCTACCCGTGTTACTTGAGGACGGTGCCTTCCGCGGTGTCCTCTAAACCACCCACTCTGCTAAGGGAAGTCGGACCATAAAACGGCTACCCGAGACCCTCACTAAAAAGTAGCTAATTGTTTTTAAAAACAGTAGTCTTTGTGAAATTTCTCAATTTTGGCTCTATCCTAAGTGTGCGATCTGGTCCTTACAAACAATGAGTGGGTTTCTCTCCACCAAACACAGGTTAATTTTAGGTCAGTTTATTTACAGTCACCTTGATTAGCAGTCCCGGTTTTGAATTTAGGTTATCACTGAAGTTTATATGAGCACAGAAATTCATGCCTAACGAACAGTCCCAATTTCTTTAACTCCTAAGTTTCAAAACTTGAGGAAGGAAATCGAAAAAGCCGATGCAAACGTAAATCAATGATGCATGCTTAAGAGAAGGACTTACAGTGAATCCTCGCGTTCTTCATGCGGGATGCAAGACAAGAAATTTAAAATTTACACTAAATGATATGCGCAGATGAAAAAATGTCCTAAACAGATAGTTCTATTAGCGAGAAGAATTGATTAAATATTTGGCTAATGTTGAACGATCTATAGTGCGTATAGTTAGTGAATGTGTGGCCTAAAGATTACGAGCACAATCAATAATAAACAAGCAAGCGTATATGTGCCTAAGTCCTACGCCACTCAAGTCGAGTCCCAACCACACAGAAGGGGTTGAAACAGACCCGACACACCACAGAATGTTTAGTTTGAAATTATTACAAGGGTTCAAAGAGAGGGACCCTGAGAATATTGTAGAAAATCTATGCTAACTCTCTCTCATAAAAATTAAAAATCAATCTTCCTTGCAGATCCTTGATTAATATCCAAAGTTGGGCTCCCAGTAGTCTGCGAAGAGAGAATTTGCGGTTAGTAGCAGAAGTAAGAGAGAAGTGCAAAATAAAATGCTGAAAAAAAATGACACAAAAATTAACCTCACAAAAATCAATTACAAAAATGATTTAAAACCCTAAAAATTCGTCATTCCCCGGCAACGGCGCCATTTGATGAACGTCAAATTTGCCTCTTTAATTATCGCTAATTGTCGTAGTATAGGAGGCAAATTTGGTTCAGCAAAAACCACAATCTTTGAATGTTGTGGAATATTTTACTTGGCAAGTGCACCAAGGTCGAACTCAGGGAACAATGATTTTTAGTTGCGTGGTCTTAAATCAAATTAAATAATTAGTTAATGATCGATTAATTTCAGTGTCGAAAAAAAATAAAATGCAACAAGATGCAAATGCAAGGAAATATACAGAGATTATTAAGCTCAAGACCTGTGAAGTATAAAATTCAAATCTCAATTAAATTTATCTATTGATTCTCCAAAGACTATCACAGATCAAAAGAGATCATTAACACCCAGAAAACTGATCAACTCCAAGTTACAAAACAATAGATTTAATCGATGAATATGCTCCTCAAAATTTGATCATCGACCAGATAAGTCAAGAGTTAGATAAATTGATCCTCGATTTGTCCCCTGTAAAGATTAAACCATTGGGAATAATCAACAATAAAACAAGGGGTTAATCAAATTGAAATCCTCAACGGAACTCCTGCATAAGATATCGTTAAATTCCCGAGCATCAACATGTCAAAAATTAGCCTGCAAAAATCTATAATGATTCTCAAATATTAATTGATAACAAACACCCTCAGATCTGATCACAAACTATGCTAAGTGATATAGCACGGAATTATCTTCGAAACAACATATTATATGCTAAAATCGGAGTCCATATAACAAAGATATGATAAAATGAAATTTCAGGGACTAAAATGTAATTAAAATAAAGTTTTCTTTTCAAAAAGGTCCCTAGAAGGGCTTATCTGTAATTTCAAAAAGTCGGAGGGGTCCCTGCGTAATTTACCCCAAGCGGGGGCATTTCTGCAATTTCTGAAGGTTGCAGGGGGGTTTTGCAATTTACCCAAAGCGCACGTGCCCTGCACGTGCGCCCAGGAGCTTCGGGTGAACGAGTCTGGGGCTCGGGCGTTTAGCCTCAGGCTAGGATGACGAAGCGGAGGCTAGGATCGGAGCAGGAGGCTCGGGCGTCCGAGCCTATGGTTCGGGGCTCCCGAAGCTCGAGCCTTAGAGGACGGCTTGGGGTGACACGTGGCGCGTTGTGCGTCGTTGGAGCAAGCCTAGGCGGAGAGGGCGATCAGGCCCGGGCGGACACCGCGCAAGGCTGAGGTGCCGCGTGGGGTGAGCTGGGGGCGGAGGCGTCGTGTGAAGGCGGGCTGGGGCAGAGGCGTCACGCGAAGGCGGAAGTGGCGCGTGGGCGCGGTGACCGGAGGGTGAGGATACCGCCCCTCGGCCGACACACGGCTCGAGGGCGGAGGTGGAAGCGCCGCGCGGGCTGCTGTGAGGCGGTCGGAGGTGGAGATGCCGCTGCGGCCGAGGCGATGGCGGAGGCGGCAGGGTCGCGGCTGAGTACCCGCAAGGTTAGAAAAAGAAAGATGGAGGCGGCGAGTGGAGGACGAGCCACTGGCGGCTCGCAGCGGGGGTGGGGACGCGGTGCCACCGCGCAGGTGGCGATTGGAGCAGCAGAGGTGTCGGCGGAGGCTCGGCCGACACACGGCCGAGCAGCTGGACGTGGGCAGTGCCTCCGCGCGGAGGCGGAGGGTGTAAGCGGCCGGAACTGGACCAGTGGAGTAGTCGACGGGGGATGGGTGAACTCGACTGGGGAGAAGAGCTGCGAGGCGCGGATCTTGGTGTTTGCTTCAGCTGCGGGCGGAGGCGCAACGAAACTTGGCAGCGTCGGAGGAGATGCTGCTTTACGGAGAGAATCTCGCCGGATCACGCCAAGGTCGAAGCTCGTGCCACTGCTGTCACCAGTGGGTCAGAGCTCTTTTTCCTTGTAAATGGCGGATGTCGAGGCTGAGGGTGATGATGGGGCTTTATAGGGGCTGGCGGCGAGCTGGTAACGGCCGGCAGTGATGGAGGAGGCACGTAACGGCCAGAGGCGAGGAGGAGGAACGGCGGCGGTTATGGAGGAGGGGGGGGTTTGGGTAACGGCTGGAGGTGGAAGGAGAGGGGGTCCGTACGTGCTGTGCACGTGGCACCCTAAAAAAAATTTCTAAAGATGAATTAAATTGGAAAAGAAATAGCAAGAGACCTCGGATCGAAAAATTTCCTTCACAAAAGTTGCTCGTCTCGACGAGATCTACAACTTTCATGAAGGACCCAGGAGCAAAAGAGGTCACCTGTGAGAAGTGGTATTTTTGGTGGCTTTCCATGTGTATAGAAAACCGTATTTTTGGGATTTTGTATTTTTTGGTGGTTTTAGAGAGGATAAAAAATCTAGAGAAAATACGATAAAATATAAGAAAATTAATTACATACTAATCTAATTTTTTGGATTTTTAAAGTATAAGAAAATAGGAAAATGAATAAAGGTAAGAAACACACAACTTTTGTACAGACCGACAACGGACACTTGAACTTGGTCAGTTTCTTTGATCTCAGTTTTGATATAGATTTGGATCTTTACGTTTCTTATTAAAACTTTCATCAAAGGACACAAATGAAAAAGAAATAAAATTAAAAGAGTTAAATATGCACATAAAAACTCAGGTCAAAATTGGCAAAAAGTTAAAATGCGCAAAAGAGGCCCAAAACCCAACTTTCACATATGAGCTCCGAATTTTATGAAATTGGTCTTGTTTTGAAGGTATTTGAAAATGGAGTACTTTAAAAGTGAGTAGACCAAAATCGGACACTGTATGAGGGAGATATGCTCGTTTTAGTCCGTCAGATGTGAAATTTGACTTTGGGATTATTTGACACTTATTGGGGTTAGTAATTTTTTTGTATTTTTTTATTTAATAAGATTAATAATATCTACACAATGGAGTGGTTTTGGGTTAATCGGAGTTAGGATGAATTAATTAAAAATATGAGAAGTTAGCGGCTTTTTGGGTTAATTTACACATGGGATTTTTAATGCAATTTATGCAGATGAAATGCAGATATTATTCACACATGCATGATGGCTAATAATGCTCTATTAATGAATAATTACAGGTGGATGATGGGGGACAGAGCCTAAATGACCAATTTTAGCATGATGAATACGAGATTCATCACTCATCGAGACATAATACTCTCACCAACGCCTCCTTCGACCACATCTCTCTAGCATATCTTGTAGCAACTCATGATAGATTCAACACGAACTTTAGCTACTCTACTGGATTTTGTCTCTACGTATCTAGACGTGTCCATTAAAAAAGTTAAGGGCATTCTATGTGAAGCTTTGGCAACTACATTCCATCTACATATCTACTCCAATAAAGAATGAAGCTAGAAATTTCTATTTGGGGGGTCAAATTATTGAGACTACATATATAATTTATTTTTATTACTATTTCTCGTTGTAATTATTAAAATGTGTTTACAAGTGTATTTTACAAAGACACTCTTGTAAACATGTAGTTTCACATAAATATCTCATTAAATATTGTATTGACAAAAAGATCGTTACAAAATTCTTCAAATCAAAATACACTTTCATTAACACAATGCTAAGTCCTACCATTAAAACTAAGATTTTAAAAAGTATTATTATATCGCCCCTAATGAATGAATGTAAAGGAGATATATATGTACCATTTCGTGTAATATTGCGCATTAAGGGTGCAAATGGATTGGATTGGATCGAATTTTAGCTTAATCCATGTCCAATCTAACCTTAATGCATTTCAACTTTTTTTCAAATCCAATTCAATTCAATAAAAATCTGAATCCATATCAATCCAATCCATCGGATTACGGATGGTTCGGATTTTTTTATACTTATGTATTCCATCACAATTGTTTACCCTCTCATTTTTGTACGCACATTGACCCTCAACATTTAAATTATGGCTCAAAAAAGATCATTTCACAATGATATAATACATGTCATTAAGAATTTAAAAAGTGACATTATGATAATGAATTAAAAAAAGATACTATGTAGTTTTTTTGTTGTTGGGGTTACGTGTAACAAGTAGTTACGTAAACTTACAAGTGTTGATAATTAGATTATTGCATACATGTCATATTATGATTCTTTATTAGGAGATGGGAGGGATAGGAATGCAGGTAAACGGATACTGATATGGATATAAATGTTCATATATCCTTAGCTATTTTTAAATACGAATGCGATGCATATAAAGATATTGACAGATGAAAAATATATTACCATATCCGTAAAAAATGGGTATCAATATCCGTAAAAAATGGGTATCTATATATTAGATTAAATATGCATGTATTTGATAGGATACAAATAATGAATAATCTAGATGTGCTTATATCATAACAATTATGCCAAATATGATAAAAGAAGATACGCAATTATGTTATATAAAGTTAAAAATAAATGTACAACAATATTTATATATAAAATAGATATACGAATACGAATATAGATTTTTGTTGATATGAATATGATATCGGTATATGTATCCTTTTGAAAACAGATGCGAATACGGATGTCAAAATATATATGATAAGAATACAATGGCAGATCAAATACAGAAATATCTATATCTATACAACTTGAAAATATCATATGGGAGCATTATATACAACTTATTGTTTATAGTTAACTATTTTACATATAGATCATATTCTATTATAAAAATAATATAATATAGGTAAAGAATTAATTGAGAGACTGGGGGCCAAGCCTCACCACCCCCCTCAATTTCCGTCCTTGACTCCAATGAGTAGCTTTAATGTAACATAATCAAATTTGGGTGTGGCATGAGCTCGGCCCGAATCAGGGCCAGATCATGTGGGTATTGGGTCGGGTCCAAGCTCTCTATTTGACCAAAAAATTCAGGTCGCAGGCTCACATCCCGGCCCTAAGCGTGGAGAAAATTTATGGGCCTGGGCGGGGTCAAGCCCAATGTTACACACTAGTTGTGACAATATGATCAATCGTCAAGGCTAAAATTTAAAGTTCAATCAGAAAACAACAAGACACATTCAAATCTGACTTAAAATTACTTAAAATTTAATTGATTTAGTGTCTCAGGTGCGATGGTTGTATGTTTCATTAGATTGAAGAGTAGCATAGATAATCCACTTACTAACAAACTTGATAAATAGGAAATCCGAAAGTCAATTCCTAGGATCAGACTACGATCTATTAGGAGTTCATCCATAATATCAAAGCAATCCAACCTATGGAAGTGAAGAATCCACAAAATAGGTTTAATGTAGAAACAACAAACTATTTAGAGAACTGGTCGGTACTATTTCTTTCGTAATTATGCATGAGGTTCTAATCCTGGAAAGCATGAGGACATTTAAGCGGCAAGAAGGATATGAATGTGTTTGAGTCTTAGATGAAGATGTTAACAATCTCTTTGGAGAATGCCACCTATGCAAGTGTTACTATGGACCATATTTATAGGAAGATGGTCCAGACACACTCATGAAACAAAATAAGGGTGCAAAGCCTTTAAGAGCGTCAGTCATGAAGATTGCACCAAGAACAACATTTTATTGTTGCTACCATATACATTTACACTAAGATCAGAAGTTCAAGACATAGTTTGCTTTTTTTATGTTAGGAGTGAAATAATAAGCTTAGGTAGATGTTCAAACTAAAATGTACCTTTACTGAAAACAAAGTGTAGCAATTAAAGATGTTTTCTGGTTGAGTTTCTTTTTAAATAGTGAAATCGTGGAGGATTGTTGGATTTTAAGGGTATTAGCATCATTTAGGATGTTGATTCCTTAATTGAAATTCGTAATTTGATGTATTAGTGGAGTTAGAGGAAGAAAATAATACCATATTGTGTGGTTCTAATCATCTGGTAGGATTATATATGAATTCTCCCCTAATCTCTTGTAGTAAGGTCACACATGCATGCGCACTCCGCTATGCTCTCACTCCCTCTTTGCCTCGATCTTGGGACTTATGCTCAAGAGAGTCAATTCAAAGCTCATATCTCGAGAATTTTACTTACTATGATTAATTCGAAATCTTATTATTGGAATTCCAATGAGGTGCTTTGAATTCGCGATTATTTTTTAGCAGTCCATTAGGTGTTATTTGATGAGTGATTATAGATACAAGGAAACTCAACTATTCTCCCCACAATTCCTACTTTTACCCTACCAAAAATAGACATGGGTTGGCTCTACACGTTCTTGATTCGCTTTGTCTCTACTACTAAGTAAATTTGTATTCTCTTGATTGGTGTTCTTTGAGGTGCTTTCGAGGATGATCAATATTGAAGTGCATCGACGTCGATCATGTACCTTTATTTACTTATTTCTGATCTTGTCTAATACATATCGCATATAGACATTATGATTCTTTTACATTATGATTCTTTTGTTATTTACTGAATACTTGTAATCGGATTAGGAACTGTAAATGGTCGATCATATGTATTATAATCTATAATCATTTAAATAGAATCATTTTAATTCATATATTTATTGTTTAAATTCACTGTTCTTAATGTTGGAAACAACAACTTACATCCATGTTGAAATCACTTCTTGATTCTAAACACCATGGTAGACACCTTCAACCCACCTTTATTCAAGTATACCCTAATTCAACTCCTATCTTTAACAGATAAAGTTGGTATTTTAGTAGTTTTCAAATGAAGGCTCTTTTTCATCTTAAATACATTGTGTGAGCTAGTATAGAAGGTTGTGACGACAAAATATTGAGATGCTATGTTAAGTGAAGGAAAGAAGAAACAACTCCATGAATCCGTCAAGGTAATTGAAAAGATCGAAATCCAATTAGCTAAGAGTGGTTTGTTGTAGTATGCTTGAAACCCAATCAGTATGTGGTACCTTTTACTTGCATAGTGTGTAAGGTCAAACTCAAGGAGGTGATGTTTAACTAAGATGGTCCAACACACAGAGCAATAAGCACTAAGGTTTTCAAGGATGATAATTTTATGATCTTTGATTTTTGATGCAATGCAAGAGTAAAATGTGAATGTGGATGAAGTGACTTCAAAACATGGAAACTACTACACAATACGAGTCTTTCTGAATTAAGAACCAAGGATCAGATGCACTTTTAAAATTGGGAGGAAATTCTTTTGGGGTCCAAAGTAAATGAATCTATTATAAACATTTTTGGATAGATTTAAAACTGAATGAAATAATTAAAAATTAATTATAGGAAATTGGTGGGAAATGGGAGCAATTTAAAGTCCAAAAATACTTGAAAATATAAAAAAGGAAATATTTATGCAAATGTATATTTTTTCCTAGGAAGAGTACACTAAATTCCACATGTAATTTTTTATATGTTTATGATTTTATATGCAACTAATAAAAAATGAGAAGGTTTCTGATATCTTTCGATGTCAAGAAAATAATAATAATGGATGATTTTTAGATAGTAAATTAATCTCGATGAAACATATTTATTTTTAGATTTTTTGAAAATATATGAATTAATTATGAAATAATTACGAATTAACAAGAAAACATTGGTCCAATGGCATGGATGAGATTTAGACTTGAATATGCTTGTAGATCTATGAGCACTAATATATAATGTTTTGTGATTGATTAGCATGGGTAGATTTTGTATTTGTGCTAAATTTAAAGCTAGAATACTTTATTGCATTGAATTCAATGCTTTTCTGCTTGATCTTGAACATTTGGATTTTAAACATACTTTCTTCATTCCTATTCTATTAAAAAAAACCTGTGACAAAATTATAGATACTAAGCTTGAAATCATAAAGCAAAGATGCATATAATGTGTGTGTTAAAATGCATATAACTAAGGACCATACAAGAATACATGAATCCCTACATATGCATGATTAGTAATTTAAGAAATATATAATATGACTTTTTGCATATTATCAGACACAAATTATATGATTTCAAAGGACTATAAACCCATCATTTGTGTCTCTTTCTCTGTGGCTGCATAGACAGCTTTTGTACCATGTAACTTCATACTTCTCTGTCTACTTCTCATGCCATTCGTTCGACGACTGGATTATTGGGTATTTAGCATCCTAGAATGTTAAACCCGAGTTGTCTACAATCTCGGTAACACAGTTCTTATCAAAAAGTTCGCAAAAAGTATTCTTTCATCTTTGACACAGTTATAAACCTACCTTTGAATCCTCTATGTCTCATCATCAATGTTTTCAAAAAAATCCTGGCAAGCTTCCCTTGATGTTCTCAAAAAGAGCCCTGAGATTGTGCAGGGTTTCCAGAGAGATGCGTCCATTTTGTGTTCCTGCTGATTATATGCACTCTCCAACAGGTATTCAGATACCATTCCATGTTCTTAAATCATATGTTATTAGCATGCTCTGATTTGACCCTTTCAGGGGAATCATTTTTAAAATGATACCAAACTTAATTTATCGCAAGTTCACGCATGTTTCGTGAAGGAAGCGATGCATCATCTCTATTGCATGCTGTTTCTTTTCTTCCAGAAACGTTACTTTCTGGCAATCACATGTTAAAAGGTGGTATGTTTGGCCATGATAATAACCCTGAGGAGGAAGGAACCTACATTGCAGTAACCTATATGGCATCTCTCTTGACCAAGAAAGCTTCTGCAAAAAAAAGGGTATTAAATTACGAAGTCAATGAGAGATCAGGACAAAAATAATTGATTTCCTTCCACTTGGCAAATTAAGTAATCTCATGCATGAGGTGGTGCAGGTGCTGTCACATGCAGTTCCATTAGAACTAATGTTATGGATGATATCTGATGAGCATCAAATACTAATTCCCAATTCTTTGAAGTTAATCTAATGTGAATTCATTCGGTGACCTTGAATGCATTCGGTTGCGAGAAAAAAATCAGGCTGGTTTCACAATAAAAAAGAACCCTGGTTTCTGTAGAAGAAAGTAACAATTTTCATCATACTGAAGGACCAAATTGTCCAAAAAAAATATCTGCAAAGAAGATTTTATGGTAATTGGCAGAACTGAATATGTTTGGCTAGAAAGAATCACATCGTGATTTTTTTTGGGATAATACAAGCCCTAAAACACTGCCAAAACATTCCTCCAAAGAAATGATCTACATATAAACTGGTGTATGCGTAAATGTATACAGTATCATGTTTCCCTATGGCAGAGTTAAAATGATAGGAATCTTGGAATTTGTATGAAGAAACTATACAGGATCAGTGTATGTATTTTAAACGCTAGGATCTTCTCCTGAACTGTGGTGTCCTCGCGGTGTTCATCAAGGCCTTCGCGAATTTCTTCAGTTCTTCCTTCTCAGGAATGGATTCTATGTCAGTGTGTACGCTGTGAATTGAGGCACTCCTTCCCCGATCTCCCATGCTAAATCTCTTGTATCCATGAGCAGGTCCAAGATCGCTCTGACAACGCTGGTCCTTCATTAATTGTGCTTCTTCCAGGCTATGTTTTTCCAAGTCGGAACTAAGATGTATTAGTTGGTTGGTTGGGCTACGTTCCAAGCTGACACATGAAGTGACACTATCAAAGGAGCGCCTGGGGAACATATCATCAGACGAATAACTGGAAATAGATGCCCTCCTCTCTGAATATCCTGACATATTCCGTGTAATATCGAATCTTGGTATTTTGTCGCTACGTGATTCTTTGCCCAGGACCAACTTCTTTAATTTTCCAAAGAACTTTGTTTTACTAGAGTTGCTGCTTGCTTTCGTACTTACTGAGGAATCATCCATCTCTCCGGACTCAGTGATCGATGACGACTGCGAAGAGGAGCAACATTCTGAATCGAAATCCACAAGGAACTTCTCGTTGCTGCCTAAATTTGCATACTCAAGAATCAGCTGCTTAGCCTTCTCTTCGGACTTGGGACTAAGAGACTTTCCAAGCTCCCTGGCAACTGTTTTACCCTCTGGATGTTGGTAATATCTCAGTTCATATCTCAAACAAGCATTCAACCACTTAAGATAAACCAATTCTTCTACATCAGCACCCCTATCCATTTGAAGCTGTTCGATTTCCTTTAGTAGTTCATCATTTCTTTCTTGTAGATGATTTGCTTCCTCTGAGAGCTCGATGCCCTGTAGCAACTTTCAACGAGTCAATATCTATAAATATAAGCTAGCTTTATATTTATGTAGCAGAAATTTCGACAAAACATACCTTTAAATTCAACAGAGAAGGTGCAGAAATTTGATAGGATTCCAGTTTCTTGGTGAGATCGAGATTCTCCTGTGCCAACTTCAAATTCTCATTGCTGAGATTTGCTGCTTCATCCTCGAAATCCTTCAACCTCATTAAGCTGAGTTCAAGCTTCTCGTCATGCCCCCGAAGCTCAACTTCAGTTGCTTGCAATGCTGTGAGTCGTTCGTGAAGAGCGGCTATCTTTTCCTCAGCTTGCTCAGAATCGGATGACATCTTCCTTTTCAGAAGCTCGATCCTTTCCCTGACAGTTCCCAACTCAGCTTCCACCGTTAAAGAATCAGATAATTGGGCCTCAAGCCTCTGGTTCTCTACCTTCAAGGACTCAATCTTCATGGACAAGAGCTTGCCCTCCACAGAGTTGATCTTCAGGCGATTCTCAAGCTCTCTCACAGTTGATTCTTGCTCCTTGAGAGAAAAGCATTCTAGCAGCCGGAACTCGAGTTCGCTCTCCCTCTCCTGCAAGGACTGCACCAAATTCTTCAGCTTGGCAATCTCTTCATCCATTGTTGACAAATTTTTCCGCTCCAATTTCTTCGGGGTCGAAGCACGGCTGCTAAGTCTATCTGGCTCTTTCATGGAAGCTTCAAATTCCTTGCACACAAGATCATTAAATTCAGGCAACAAGTATCCCTCATCATCCCCAGAGCTTCTGCTCTTTGGCGACAGTTTAGCTCCATCTGAAGGCGCTGCATCACTGATAGAGCTTGGTGAAACTTCTTCCTGCAAGCCATACAAATCGAAAAAAAAAATATCAGCTGTGCAAGAACCTTTTTACACCAGTCCGCATACCATACCATCGGCATATATTGTGTGTGTGTGTGTGTGTTACATGTTTGTGCGTCTTTATCGTGCTTAATGGCATATTGGCAGTTTGGAAGCTCTAATTTTGTCTGTTTAAGTTTCCTAACTGTATCATTAGTGATTGTAGTTCACAAGTACACAATAGCTGGAAGATTAACCCAAAATCTACTTCAACAAATAACAAAGGAACCATCAAGCAAAGACTCAATATACACGAAATCCTTCTCTTTCTAAGATAGGTATACCATGTGCTATGTTGTTTGAGCATCCATTATAGGCAACAGATAAGATATCTAATCAAACTTACATGGATTAATGCAGCATCTTCCCGAGGCCCACCAACACTTTGTCCCTGCCTATAGCCATACTCCTCATTGTCCTCATCTGCAAGTTAGGCATTGCAAAGAAACAAAATTTAGATAAATCTACATCACCAACAAAAAAGAGGAAGTCAAAAGCAGGACCAGGGGTTCACCTGGTGGGGGCATGGATGCTCGACGCCTCGCCGCGACTCCGATTCTAGAGAAGAAATAGCCTGCAAGCGAGATGGCCAGTGCCAGACCAGCTCTCAGCAGAAGAGGCTTCATCACCCTTCCACCCTTGGATGACAACACATCCATCCACTCCTTTCTACAAGCTAATCAAACCATTTCAACCCCTTCTCATCTCTTCTTAATCACTATGCAAAAGCCAACTTGCTAAAGCCCATTTTATCAACACCCACATGGCAGGAACCAACATCAAGATGTTTGCAAAGGAACAGCTCCAAGATCGCAGCTTTGTCCCTGCATCCTCCTAACAGTCAAAATCCCACCTCGAGTTTAGACCCCAACTTGCAGAAAGGTTGATCGAAGCCCCTCCAAGATGGCAACTTTCCTCCTAGTTTGAAATGGGTATTGACGGATTTGTCTCCTCTGTGAAGGGGGGAGGGGAATCTGGGGGTTGTCCTTAGTGCAGAGGACAAAGAAAGAAAAAGGGGAGAAGAAAGGAGGATGGGGAGAAAGAATAGACGCAAGAAGACCCGCAGATGGGACTTTGGGGCTCAGGTTTGTGATAAACGTGGAGGAATCTATTGGGGGTTTCGTGGTAGATGGGTTTATGGCAATATATGGCTAGAGGCCGTCCACCACACATGGACGAACTAAGGTAAAGGTGGGCATTGATTAGGTATTAGACCTTGTTCAAGGATGATGTGATCCATGGGGGAACACTCCCCGCCTATAGGTAGGACAAAGATCATGCAAGAGGCACTAGATTGCGTGGAAGAATGTCTGCCTCCCAAGAGAGGAGGGAGGGTTTGGTTTAAGATCTCTTGAGGACTTGGTAAAAGCCGCCAAGGTCGTTTGGGTTTGGAGGTTCCTCACAGCCGATGGGTCTCTTTAGATTGAATTTCTTCATTCCAAATATTTGAGAGGTAAGGTTTTTTGGGAAGCTAATGAGCTGACTGGTTTTTCTATGGTTTGGATGGCTTTGCTGAAGACAAGGCCCCTCTTAGCTCCTACTTGACAAGGCCCCTTTTAGCTCCTACTTTAGACATCCTTTCTAGTCCTCCTGTCTGAACCCTCTCCCCAGTGGGCTACTCCTTTCGCTCCGCCTTCGACCTTGTTCGTGCTAGAGCCCTTATTGTCGATTGGTGGAAAGATTTATGGCATTCTAAGGATGTCCTGAAGCATAAGTGTTGCCTCTTTAGAGTGGTTAAAAACAAAGTTCCCACACGGGGAAGATTATCCAGATTTGTTAGTTGTTCGAACCTCGGCTGCTTATTTTGTGCCCACCCACTTGAAACCAAGGATCATCTCTTTTGGATTGCATATTCTGTATTAGTATCCAGTATGGAGTGTGTGCTGCTCTTTCGCTTCCTGTACCGAGTATTGGGGAGAATATCTTGAACTCACTTGCGTGGATTAAAAGGATTTACGATGCGGACGCTCAGAAGGGGGAGGGGAGGACTTAGGACCGCCTTCGCTGTCACTATCTGGCGAATATAGAGAGAGTGAAACTTACGCTGGACGAAAACATCAAGTGCATCTGACCGTGTGCTAATTAGGAGCATTTTAGAGGATGTTTTAATCCTCCTTAACTAATATTGGTGACTCTTTCAATTTTGAATCATCATTTGTAAAACCTCCCTCACCAGAGCATGGGTTTTTTTTTGACTTAGGGAACCCTCTATTTTTGCCTTTACAAGTGCATTATTTCTGAAGTATCATCGAAATCATACCATATTTACCTTCAAAAAAAGCTACTATCTAATGTTTTGTTGAGTATAGCACACGGAATCCGACTCGATATTCACATTGCTATTTGTTGTATATCCTTCTAATCAATGAGAAGCTGTTATAGAAAATTTATTTTAAAATGTCTAAAAGATATTGCACCTTCGATTGATAGAAATTGCTTAACCACCATTAGTTTTTGCTTATGTTTTATTGAAATTTTCACATCAATCAATGTCCCCTCGTGAAGTTTCGATTTCAAAATAAAATAGAAATTCATGTATATTGGATTAATGTATCACTTGATCTGAATACTTGGTCTATACTTCTAATTAAGTCTCGATTGAGTTCTCTCACAGTACCTGATTGCAAATATGACAAAAAAATAGACAACGAAAAAATCAGAAATCTTATTATAATCGAAGCACAGAAAGTCATAACAAAGAGGTACCAACGAGATGGTTTTCGAAGGCAACATGATGTATGGTGAAGACTTCCATGTGGAACTTGTGACTAGGGTTTTCCCTCTAACGCTTCTAATGATCTTGCTTTCACTAATTCACACAGCTTTCCAACTAGGATACTGTTACATCTTCTTGGTTACACATGTATCAGTGCAATTTATAATATTTACAATTAAGGAAAGGGATCTCACTTCATGAAATACGCAACCTTACCTACTTTATGCTACATTTTGGCAAATTTTTTTGTTTTTTTTTGAAAAATACCACCATGGATTTTCATAACTATATCTTTCTAATGTCATTCAAATTTCGTCAAAAACAAAGACTCCCGTACCCTCCATCCAGAACAGATCGATTACATCAAATCTTATACCGTTAAAATTACCTATTCTAGATAAAAGATGTACAAGTCTCTATTTCTGATAAATTTAAATTACATATTAGGAAGACATAGTTATGAAAATTCATGGTGCTATTTTTAAAAAAAAAATCAAAAAATTGCAAGAAGTAGGTAAGGTTACCTACTTCATGAAGATCCCTTTCCTTTCTACAATTTGATTCTTTACACGTGTAAATGCTTTGTATCAAACTTTTATCTTTGCTTGTTACTTTGTCTTTTCGCATCTTCCTACCCCTCAAATGACAGAAAAATAGTGTGCTATAATGTCAACAACAAAAGTATATTATTTGTAACAATCGTCCATGTTTCGCTATGTTAAATGATCTTGCGCGAATATGTAATACCAATGTGAATGAACTATAATTTAATTTGATTATTGTGTCATTTTATGATCTATTACTATATACCCTGTGCAAGTTAGAAACCGGTAAAAACAAAGACTATAAAACACTGGACATATGGGATGGACTGGAAGCTTATTTACACTGTCAATCACCACATACACATATTACGACATAAACATTAAGTTTACGCTACTGTTTATCGAAGAGGTTTCATCGAGCCCACATCTATAACCGGAGTCATCCACAAACGACGCAAATTGTACTTGTATGTGAAATGAATACATACTCAACAAAAATCATTACTTCACCACAATATTAAATAGGAAATTTAAGTTAAATAGGCAATTTAATCAATAATGTCATCTCCACATTTCACTTGTAATAAATCAATAAAAAAATTCTTCCAAACAAATAATAAAGCGGTATCACAGCAAACCATCCAGAAAACAAACCCAACCATCCAAATACTAAAACAGCAAATCCAATTGACAAAAATAAACAAAACAGAATGAAATAGCACATGAAACTGGTCACCTTAGAAAATTGAGAAGCACAAACCAGATGTTTGCAGACTGAGAGCTTATTATCCTAGAAATTCCTAGAAAAAATTGCGACGAAGATCACAAACATAAACTCAGCTCTGTCGAGGCGAAGATATTCCACTCTGAAAAGTCACTGCTGGACGTGTGTGAACGCCATGCTGCTCTTGCGTCTTTTTCGAATTAACTAAAATGTGTACAACTTGCCTACCAACAAGACTCTTCCAGTTGAGATGTATACTGTGAACTGCAAATCACCGTTAGATGAAGATGACTTCATCTAGCAGACAAAGTAGCATCTTCATGATGACGCACCGCAAGATTAATAACTTGATCATGATCCTCACCCACAAGCAAGTGTTTGCTTACAAAGCAGGCATCTAACAAGTTCAGCATATATCCCTATTCCTCCCAAGGAAATCTCAAAATTTTCTTATTAATAAAAGAGAGGAAGCCTGGCTGCAAGCTAAACAAACAAATACATATTTTCTCTCTGCAACTGAAAAAAACCTTACGAAAAATAAAAGAAAAGATATGTTACAAGAGCAAACTCGTATTTACTCTATCCATAGCCGTCAAGATCTTGGGAAGCCTGGTCTCCCCTTCTTTCTAAGGAACTCAGGGATCTCTATAGCACTACCTTCAGACAGGGAGGACGCGGAGCGTCTGCTCATCATTGAACTGTCTGCTTTATTCGCTTGAACTGCCTGCATTATCACAGCACCCTCATGCAGCAATGATATTCGAGGGAAAAACTACATATCGGTCTAGGCTTTACAAGTTACCTGTAATGGTTTGCTGTCTGATTCCTCGTAACGCTTAAATCCTGTGGCAATCAGAGTTACGCTCACCTAAACAAATGCAAAATGGTTATGTTAAATGACCTCATAAAAGCATGGATTTTCTACAATCACTGACGGTGGCAGTGACGGGATTTCTTTATGGGTTAATTCCCAGATGCAGTCAATTTCTGAGTATTTGCCCAGATTTTCAGATGGTTTCCACATAAAGACACTAAGTTGAAAATGATCATGGGATAGTTTCCTATGGAAGAAGCATTATACTTAATTTTTGCGTTAAAACACAAGATAGTATTGGACATTTTTCAACGTAAACAACACATGGAATAAGGATTTCAGATGCCATGACACCATAATAAGAATATATTGCATTTCCATGTTTGCTGAATCTTGGCTCGAGATAGTGCAAATTGAAAACCCGGATAAAGAAGGGTTGTTCAGTTAGATGACAACTAAAGCAAATTTGACGAACCTGAGCTACACCAACTCTTACATTAAAAACGTGTTGGTTAGCTAACAGCATGTGTGCGTTCCTGATGAACCAATGTCCCAGTCCCAGAGCAAGTCAAATAAGGCAAGGGTCTCTAATCTCTAATACCAGTGACAAGGGAGAAGACACCAATCCAGGAGAAAAAGTTGCCAATTTGGATGTGGAAAACTAGCTCTCGTGAAGTGTCTTGCAGAGACAGTAGACACATGAATGTCGATATTTGCCTTTAAATTAGGGCATTCAAGAAAGAATGCAAGGACGAGGTTGACATTGTGTAGAAATAAACGATCAGGTAAAGGTAAAGAGATTTAGAAATTAAATTATAAAGATTAAATTGTCGGACAAGAGATCCTAAATGCCATTTGTGCTTCATACCCCATGCGTTAGGAAGAGAAAAAATGGACTTTCAGAGTTACAAAAAGTTATTCAAGGAGTTCCTTAAAGCAAAATGATGTGCTTAGGTGAAGATTCAGACATACCTTGGAATTTGCAATTTTACATGGTGGTCATGATTACGGCGACAGAAATAAAGGATAACGATTTTCCTAACTGAGACCACTTAAATTATCTAATGGCTAAGATACTAAAAATTGCCCATTCTCAAAAAAAGAAATGTTGAGATTCAGATATAACGGTAAAAATTGCCGTTATGATACTTACAGGCCACATGCTTGAGCAATGGAAATAATCTCTATAAAAATGCAATGCTACATACAACAGACCCAAAGTAGTTTGGCCCTTCTACAGACAAAAGGACACCCCATAGCCGTAGCTTACTAGCTTGTGCATCAAATTTCCCTTCTACAGACAACAGGACACCATGATATTTCTATAGCAAATATTTTCTTCAGGAAATAATAGAATGCTTGATTATTTTGAGGAACTGCCCTGTAAGCATGCACAGTGACAACTTTGCCATGAAGAAAGAGAGTAGGTGTGTTTTAAAGATTGCAACATCATTCCAAGTGAATTTAGCTACTCAAGACAGTATATTAATTTTGAAGGAGCAAATTTAAAAAATGCAGAAAAAGAAATGATGCATAAGGGATAATAAATGATGGTATCTTAAAAATAATCAATAAAATCTCAAGAAGAAGAAGCCCAGGAAGGCAGGAAGTTGATTGGGAATATGTTGAGAACATTGACGGGAGGTGGAATTCATGGCATGTTGAAATAGAAATGTTGCATCGAGGATTTAGGATTGCCTGAGGGGGTGGAGTAAAGTAAAAGATAAAGTTGGTAGTGAAAGAAAGAGCATCAAGGATTTCTTATTATAAAATAAAAAAAACTTAGCTCTAAAAAGACAGAGAATCAAATAAGATAGACAGCCTAGCAAATTGCAAACAGATGGGAACGTATGTATACGAAGCATAATTAGAATGAATGTGAAAGAGATGTTTTTAAGCTAAGTTATGACTGGGGAGAAGAGAACCTTAAACACCTTGCCCTCACCATCAGCCTCCAATGGTGCAACTGCCTGGAGGCTTGACCCAGGAGATGTCAGCATCCCCTGTTACTGCTGGAAACCAGGAGCCCTGCTCCCATGCCGCCATTAAAGCTCCTCAAAAATTAACTTGATGTGGATGGTGTTGCCTCAACCTCCTACATATCAACCTAGACGAGGGAAACATCAGGCACGACCCACAGCAGTGCACTTAACCACCTGGAGTACTCGTCAACGAAGAACTCCACTTGGTAGATGGCAAGCCCAAAAAAGTTGCCTGAGAAGGCCAGTGGCATGAACCATATGAGCAGAGCCAGAAGAGTATGCCCAAGAGTACCCCCTCAGCATGATGCTTACGAGGGGCCAAGCCTCGATAAGAACCACATCTCCCATGGGAATGGTGACATCGAGCATCCATCTATTATCCATTATGTGGGTTTTTTGCATGAATGTGCTTCTCTTCATCATTAATAGCATGTCAAAATGTGGATCATGAAAAAGACATCCAAGAGGACGGCAACCTCTTTTTTGTCACAGCCCTAAACGTTTGGCAGACAGCAAACTTGGAGGGAGGCAGGAATAGGGGTGGACTTGAAGATAAATATTTTCCCTTTAGGAGCTTATTGTGTAACCTTTATTATTACTTTTTTAATCCGTATTAAGTCAAGAGCAGGATTTAGGATATCACGGTACATCGGCGATATATCGCCGATATATCATTATCAACGAGATGGAGGTACTGATATACATATGTATATCCTTTTCCACGATATCAGCCATAGATCGTTGTTATCAAACCATATCGCTCAAAAATGGTAGATTTCAGTACAAATCTTCTCGGATATCGAATGATATCGTCGATATTTTATCGATATCTACAAATATCAATGATATTATCAATGTAAGTTTGATTTCACTACTTATTTAGCTACTCCCAGTATTAAAACACATAATGATTTATATTTCATTTCGGGTCGGGAACGCTATCCAAGTACCCCTCAGGGGGAGCGCACCTGCTCCTCCTAGACCTCCCCCCCCCCCCATACTCATTGACTAGGCAGCGAGATTCCTATCTGGTACGGTATGGTGCGACGGAGGTGCATACACTGGTTCTTCAATTGGTGGACTTCACCTCCTTCGGGAGGTGGAGATGAAACAACTCTAATGTTGATCAAGTTAGAATCACAAGTCTGGAATATATACTCCAATTGGTCTTAGTAAATTAGAGTGATCCCCAAACACAAACTCATGGCATACTCCAATCAGTATTGATTTCCTTTAGTTCAGTTAGAATATTTTTGTTCACAATCGATTTCAATTCATCTTCTTTCATTCAAAAATATTATTATTATGAATTATGTTCTTTAAAAATTATATGTTATTATGTGCATTTGCTTGTTTGTTTGATTTCCAATATATCTCACCATTTTATTTATGCAAAATACGTGATGTAATAATATAAACATAATGTGACAAATATATGTCCTTTGTATCTCAATGTTGTTTTTATTTGAATTTCATCATTTTCTTTCTAATACCTCTCAGCGGTCAACAGTCAATCGTCAGCATTGACTACCATCAATATGTACAATATAATGTCTACTGGTGTGCTAAATACACGTCATTCTTGCATATAAGTGTGTATTTGTACGTTATTTATTAATTTAATAACTAAGATGACATTAATTCATAAAAAAACGCTCCATATATCATCTTCAAGATTTCCACCAATATTGTCGATATATCCCCGATATATCCTTTTCCGAGCAGACAGAATACTATATCGATATTGGTATTTCAAACCTTGGTCGAACGGTTCTCTCTAATTCAATAACCATCTCCACCACATCCTACGACTCACTGAAGAAAATAGGGAAATCGTCCGACCTTATAGACCTATAAACATTAAGATAAAAAACAACCCCTTTAACTCATCGATTGAGAATTTATAGAGATCGCCCAACTGCTCATGGGACATCTTGGAAACGCCAAGACCAAAACAATGCCATGTAGTGCAAACTCTCCAATTCAAGGCTCTGAAGTGGTCTAACAACAACCATGTCAATGTCCCACTCCCCACGGAAGCATTCCCATCAACTAACACGGAGGTGATGAGGTTCCATCTACTCCCACCACTAGCCATGGATTGAAAAGATTTAATGTTTGAATCATCCTTAATCCAACACTTATGTCGTGATCTTTGCCTCCACTCAACCTTTGGCTTTTATTATGTCACTAAATAAGGTTATCATGGATGGTTGAACCCAATGGAGCTCCAACTACTCTCCAACCAACTAACGATCCCTCTCAAGGTCGTCAAGTCACAACACCTCTTCAAGGGCACCCCCTCTCCTCCCGCCTCTCGTGCAACTCCTTTCTAAAGATGATGAAAACTCTTAAAAGCTGTCAATTTCCCCACTACCCTCATGACAACATAATAGGAAGATTGATGGTCGCGCCAACACTCCTCAACAGTTTCCCTAAACCCAATTTCCAACAACCAAGAATTCTCGAGGCGAAAGAACCGTGAAGGCCAACAATTCTTGATGAAATCCCAATAGAGATGAGTAAGATCCGATCGGGGGCAAGGTTTAACCATCAACAAAGATAACTGAAACAACCCCATAATCTCAATGGAATGAAAAAATGATCGATTTGAGACCTAGAAGAGGTGCTCCTCTACGTAAATCAGCAATTGGATTCGTCCATGCAGTCCTAACCCAATTATGTCACAAGTCACAGAGGTAAATGAATATAGATCTTTACCTTTTTGCTCAGGGATGGAATTCAAAAACCAACATCACATTAGAATCACCACTGACAAGCCAAGGAGCCAAACGAAAGCATGTCCCAATGAGTCTCAAAAATTCCAAAAGAACGAGACAATGAAAGGGTCCTAATGGATTGTGCACAACTCACAATCACCCCCATATTATCCCGGGCATACTTAAGCACAATTGTAATAGAATTTGATACGGCATCTCACCAATAAAGTTCAAGGTATCCATTCTACCCTGACAAAGGACCCCCAGCCATCTCCACAACTTCGATCTCCATAAACTCCACAACCTTGTGCATAAGAACTTATTACTATCATTGAGCTTTGTTACTTGCATGCATACCACATCCACCAACGAAGAACCAAGATATGAACCCACCGTTGAGCGTTTTTCAAGTTTTCCTAGCCATCTGGCATTCCAGAGACCACCTTTAATGATAAATCAGAAGGGTCTCCCCTGCAATGTTCACGCTAACCCACGTAGCTAAAGATCCTAGCAACTTTGATAAAGACCCCTCCGACTTTATTCCAAACTACCACATTTAAACCCCTTACAAGCAAAGCCCTAGCCTCCTCGAGATCCTTACCAGCATGATTGATTCCACCCATCCCCCTCAAAAGTTTCATCACTTTCCTTGCGCAATCTGCATTCTGCAATGCCCCACCCAACCTCCACAAAAATCATTTCTCCCCCTTTTTTCTCTCCATCTTCATCCTTCTAAGCCGCCCCCTACCTTCCTTCTGCTCACTACAGAAGGTAAAGGGATCATTGGAGAAATCCCATACAACATCCCTCATACCTCCAACACAACCAAGGTCAAAGAGGTCAAGGTTCTCGACACCACAACTTCTGGGGTGGAGATATCAATGGGTTCTTCAAGAACAAGTCAAGAAAGAACATTAATCCCAATCGGGTTTGTAGAAAGCCCATAATCGATAATCGTGTTTGTGGAAGGGTTCGGATAAAAGACCGACAAGGATATGCATCAAAGGCCATATGTTCGACCATAAACCCACTTGAAGGGGACATATGAGGATACATACAAGTTTAACAATGTCATTCAAAAGTTGAGAAACGCTAAAGCCAATCTTCAGCATCAAATTCGCATCCACTTTCAACATGCCAACTGTCACCAGCAATGCTTCGCCTTTTGACACCGCCATTGAGGAACACCCAACTCTTGAAATCGTAAACTCAATCTTAAGTTAGCAAAACCTAGATGGCAATGAGAGGGGTTCATTTACCTCTTTCACCCTCAATAGGAAGTGTGTACGCCTAATACCCATGCTGAAAGTTGATGGCACATAGATTAGAAGGCCCAAGACCACCACCATCACGTCTAGCAACTCACCAACCCAAGGCAATCGGAGACCAGCAATCGCTAAACCCCAATAAAACCCCACAACCTCCCTAAGCATGGTTAGCTTCAACATATAATAAAATTCAATTGATCAACAAGAAATGATGTGAATCCAACGGCGATGAGCCATTAAATTACCATGGACATCGCCAAGGATATCTCCCCAAAATCCCAACCACCCCTCTTAGAAGATGCTCTTCCTAGGCCTCCGAGAGGCCACAAGCCCAGACCATCGTGTCGTGATGTTTGACATGATCGAGCCCTAACAATAGCTAAAGATCCCATGCTGCATTTCCATTGATCCCCTTCGTAGCCACCATATATTAGAACTCTCGACCTTAACCCATCGAACTTCGCTATGACTTTCGATGACTTAGGCCGCCAAGCCCCTCTCGTCAGGCACTCCGAATGATGGTGGCCAAATCACCTCAAATAGAAACCAAACCACATTGTGAATGTAAGACATCCTGAAATGATCATCATTCCTACATCAAAAACACGGAATGGCCTTAGCGGTTTACTTCCTAACAACATAACGACGGTGTCTCCTCTTGTCACTAGGGTTGGGCATTGGGCTGGGCCGGCCCGACCCGACCCAAAACCCGACTTGCATAACCAGACCCAAATCCAAACCCGAAATTTAGTGGGTGGGCCATGGCCCCAAAATGAGCATGTATTGATTATCGGACCAGGTTTGAGCTTAAGAAGGTCCAACCCCGCAAGCCATGGAAGGTTGTATCGATATCGATATCGTTTCGATATTTCGACGATATCGACGATATATCGCCGAAATATCGCCCATATCGACGAGCCTTTGTGAAGAAAATGCCTGGAAATCGGGATATATCGCCATATCGGTGCTCATATCGGTCCCATGTCGATATCGATATATCGGCGATATATCACCAATATATCGCGATATTTCCTTCCATGCCGCAAGCTCAATAGCCTGACCTATACAATATAAATATATCCAGTATATTGATGTTCGTTCCAAATACCATGTTCTAACTTTCATATCCTTATTTATGCTTAGACGCATTAATAATCATATCCATTAGTGTGGGTTGTGGACATTATTACATTAATATGCAAGATTATTACGTTAATATGCAAGAATGGAATCTATGTGCTCAAGTGTTAGAGCATGTACAATTGTAAGTAACCAACCTGTATTGGGTCATACCGTCATAGTACATGCAACTATAGAATATGTAATGGTGAATTGAATCGTGGTTTAAGTCGTCATATTTTTACGACATTTATATTTCATACAGACAACTAATGCCTGAATCACGAATTAGTTAGTGTACTTAAAGTCTTAAACATGCACACATGCATAAGAAACAACCAGACAAATGCAAGAAGAATATAACACATGATATTGATCTGCGTAGGTGTTAAATTGGGCTGGCCCAACCCAAACTCGACCCATTTTGTTTTGGTCAGGTTTGGGCTTGTGTCTGAAATTTGAAAATAAAATGAACCTCGGCCCGACCCATTAGCCCATATACTTAAATGGGATTGAGTCGGGCCAACTCAAACCCGACCCGACCTGGCCCAATGCCCATCACTACATGCCACCCACTAAAGACTAGTATATCCCGCCACCCCATACCTACTTCACCTGCTCATCTCTAACGATATTATCAGCCCTCTTTCCCAACATTTTCACCCTACGACCAAACCTTACCATCTTTGTGTTCCTTCTCTCACTCTCTCCGAAACCATATATCTCAATTGTGTCTAGAAACTATATATTTCAATTGCGCCCTGAGCCCTGTAACTCAACCAAGCGGTCAAGATCGTTTAGTTATCCACGCTTTGGCTCAGGTTCTGGTGTGGATGATGTGCAAAAATTGATTTCTTCTTTGATTCAGACTAGAATCTCAAATGACCTACAATGTGACAGCTTCCATTGCCCCTCCCCATTGTCAATTTCTGACGATTTGTCCCATGTTATAGCCCAGTTGCACGACAAAGATCCCAGATTATCACAACTCACGTGGGGGTACTCTATCTCCCCAGACAAAGAATCCAAAGAATCGCTTTCCCTTATCCACTACTCATACTGATGGTTGACCTATAGAGGATTTACTTCCAATGACGAAAAAAATAATTTTGACGGTGGGAAATATTATTTGGTAGAAGAAATTTAAAGAAAGAGGAGGAGAAGAAGAAGAAGAAGAACGCGCCAGTGGTGCAGGATTTTGGAGAGGAATAACCGCATAGATCATGTGGAGAGAGGGCAAAGAGAGATAAATCTCAACTTTTCATATATTTTGAATTGTCTCTTACATTGCCTATCATCCCTTTTATATAGGAGGGTTGGGATTACAAAAAGGAAGGAGAATAAATTTTGAAATCAAAATCATCGTAACAAACTCTACTTGATTCTAACTAATAGCTTAAAAATCACATGTAATCTTGTTATTTAAATAAAAATTGCAACGAACTATTTAGTCATAAATAAAAATGACTTGACCTTAAATTAATTAGACTCTAATAATTTAATTATGCTTAACTTATGATCGAATGTTGATTGATCCCCTCAATTTGGATTTGATTGCATCAATTCTCCACATGAAAATTTCTTCTAGTGACTAATTACTTGATCTTTAGGCTCAAAACATGACAATTTAAATCCAGCTTTCTCGATTCGATGTTGAAAGAACATATGCAGAACATACTGTGGGATCCAGGTTTCCTTGGTGCGATGGTTGGAGTCATTATCTTCATTCTGGAAGAACAGATGTGGTGCAAAAGGTGGTGTCCATGTGGATGTCGAATAATGGGGTAACTTCATCTCAGGCACCACGGAATTTGAAGGAGACAGAGAGAATGAATGGCATAAGTCTAGGATGAGAGGAGATGTGGGTAATCTACTAGACCATAGGGTCCTTATATAGGTAATTCCAACATTCTTTTTTCTAATTGGAGAAGGTAGCTACTCCAATTTCATGTTCTCAACGCCTCTTTTCAAATACTACTGCTCAAGGGGGTAGAAGTGTGGATTTTCTACCCCTTCAATTACAATAATCTCTCTTAAGTTCCCACCCCCTTTAACATTTAGATAAAAGATTTTGGGTGGAGGTGTCTTTTTGCAAAATCCCCACCAAATCAATATACGATCCCTAATTTCATGGGATTTGAATCCCCTTGGAGAGAAAATCCACGTTAGGGTTTCTTTGTTCTTCAAATAGCAATGGAGGTGGAATCGTAGGAGTAGCGGGCACTGACAGGCCGAAATTGCAAGGCGTGAGAAGCACGGTCGAAACTTCTCGCTGGAACAATGGGTGTGGGTCCTAGCGGGGCCACGACAATGGTTGTTGTTATGATTACCGCACAAGCACCGCATGAGGTGGCGATGGCGGGCTATATAACAATGGCAGCAACAAAATGGGACTGGTTGATGGTAGTTATGACGAATATTGCAAAAGTTAGTAATCGATATTCAATCGAAGGCGTCACTGAATAAAGTATATTCGGTATTTGAGAGAATAATCAGAATTATTTGGTTATGAATTTTTAAATTATGTTGAATATAAAATTATGTCTAATATATGCATTCTTATATATTTGTACATATATTGCCATCAAACAATAGGACTTCAAGATAAAGTATCAATTAACAAGTTACATATATGAAGCGTAAACATTTTTGGTGATACATGGATAAATGGAAACCTTTAAAAATAAAAAAAATAACAGTCTGTTGCAATAGTCGGTCGAATAGTCGGGAATATTCAAGCTGGATCGAATATTGACTGAATATTAATACTTTATTCGGTCAATCCACAGAATAAGAATAGTCAACATAATATTCAATATAGTCGGTTGAATATTGCAATAGTGATGGTTTCAAAGAGGAACGTGGGACCGAAGACACTAGGGTTGGTGGGGGAAGTGGCCAGGAGCAGAAGGCGAGACTTGTGTTGGAGGCGAGGGTAGATGCGGTGCCTCCCGGACAGCAACCTAAAATGTAGTCAGGATGTCATTGTTGGCATCTTTTTTATTTTCTTTTCTTCTTTGTTTCCCATGTAAAGTGAACCAAAACTTCATTTTCTTCATTTGTGGGATACTCATCGAATATGGGACATGTTTCATCATGTTTGTATCCATCTTAAACCTGAACAGCAACTTCAATCACTAAAAAATCAATGATTTCATATTCTTCATCTGCAGGGACATCATCGTAACAAGTTGCTTCATTTTTGTTGTCTTCTTGTATCAGAATTGTATGAATAAAATCTTCTTCCGGGTTGGAAATATCTTCATTTTCTTGATCAAAATTCAGTTGTACAGAAGATACGACGATCTGAATTTTGTTATGATGAAGGATCCTTCCTCAATAATGCGTCGAGCCACTGATATACCTTCATGCTCGACAATACTCGTTGCTTGAACTTCTTCGAACATGGGAAAAACAACTGAGATCAAACTTCAAGTGTCAATACTCGAATGGATTGTTGAATTGTGGAAACGATTCGATAGCCATGCTCTTATACCAATTGATGCAGAAGGGAAAATCAGAAGGATGAGGGGAGAGAAGAAAATCGTGATTTGCATTGCGGGACAAGGGGGCCGAGATTGAGAGGAGAAACCCTAGAATTTGGGGAAAGGGGAATAATTTAGGGAGGCACTCTCAAATCAAAACTCAATTTTTAATTCATAACTTAATCTGAATTGTCTATTACCGTTGCCGACCGTCCCTTTTATATAAGAGGGTGGGATTACATAATTAGAAAGAGAAAATTTTGAAATCAGAAATTATCCCAACCAACTCTAACTGATTCTAACTGATTAATTGGAGATCACATGTGATCTTGTTATTTGAATAAAATTGCACGAACTGAACTGCTCGTAAATAAAATTAATTGACCAACTAATTTAATTAGACTCGAATAATTTAATTGGACTCAAATTATGGTCAGATTCTGATTGACCATAATTTGATTGCATCCTCCATCGCTTGAAAAAAATTCACCTCCTAACAAATTACTCGATCTTTGGTCCATTGTTGGAGAATTCAATCTGAACTCGGTGATCGGAACTCCCCAATTTTGCTTCTTTTCAATGTTACGTTTACAATTTCTTTCCACTGAGGGGTATGGTTGCAAACATTCTACCCCTACAATTGAAATAACTCACATCCGACCTCAACTCTACCCATTTGGTGAAATAGTTTTAAAAGAGGAGCCTCATTGAAAATGCCCCCAATCAACCTCCAATCTCAAATTCGATGGGATTCGAAACCCATTGGAGAGAAATACCCAAGTAACCCAACTAGGGTTCCTTTGCTTCTGACACAATGACGATAGCGGCAACAATGTCTACCACACCCATGGTGTTCGATGGTGGCAGCATACTTCTCGCATGCGATCTATGGTACGCAAGTTTGGGCGGAGACTGGGCTCCCTTGGCGGTGTTGGAGGACGAGAGTGAGGGTGGGGTGTTGGAAGGGGTTTGACACACAGTTGGATAGTGGCAGAGGAGGTTGTAGCAAGGTCGACGGGAGCAGGATAGGGCATGTAGGAGATTGTAATGGTGCACAGTTCAAGTCCATGGCCCTTGACCAAGGTTGCAAAATTCGATAGTCTATACTCGGTTGACCATGTCACTGACTAAGGATTAATTGGCAGTCGGACGACTAATTGGATTTACTCGGGCTTTAATAGGCTTTTATTTTTAAATTATTTTAAATATATAAGTCATTTTTATACATATTTTCTTATATATTTACATAGATTTATACATTTTTAGACTATCAAAATGAAATAAAAGAAGTAATTGGATTTAAATAAAACATTAAGCGTATTAGAATAAGTTTGTTTTAAAAAAAGCAAAAAAAAAAACTATGGTATCTCCAAGCAAAAAGCAGACGGCTAGTGGTCCTAGTCGGAATTAGTCAATCCTCGATCGGCCACATCACCGACTACACTAGTCGAACCTACTAGTCGGCTAGTCGGGTGACTTTTACCATATTGCCCTTGACAAAGGAACCATGGGGAAGATTCTCGTGAGGCTGCGAGTTGTGGGGAAGCTGGAGGACATATTGGAGAAAGCCTCGGTGGTGGCGGATGCAAGATTGAAGCTACTTGGACAGCAACATCACATGCGGACAGATCAAGGTCTTCGAGTTCTTCATCCTTGTGATTCTCGATTCATGTTTCGTCAATGTTTTTTTCCTCTTGTTCCTGGACAGCAACTTCAACTGCTAAAAAATCGATGATTTCATACTCTTCATCTACAGGGCCATCATTGTAGATGGTTACTTCATTTTTGTTGTCTTCTTGTATCAGAGTTGTATCGATAAAATTTTCTTTTGGGTTAAAAAGATCTTCATTTTCTTGATCGAAATTGGGTTGCACGGAAGATACGACGATCTAAATGATGTTGTTGATGGAAGATTATTCCGTGATTAACTTGCCCGGTCATTGTTCACGCTCGACAATACTCGTTGCTTAAACTTCTTCGAATCGCAAATGTGAACCGTGGGAAAAACAATTGATATCGAACTTCAAGCGCCATACTTGGCAGTATCGTCGAATCGTGGGAACGATTCGATAGCCATGCTCTGATACAAATTTATGCTTAAGGGAAAATCAGAGGATGAGAGGGGAGAGAAAAAGAACGCACCAGTCGTGCAAGATTTTGGAGAGGAATAACCGTGGAGATCCTGTAGGGAGAGGAAAGTCTTACATTGCCTACCATCCGGAGGGGTGGGATTACAAAAATAGGAGAATAAAATTTAAAATCAAAGTCATCATAGATTTTAACTAATTGCTTGAAGATCACATGTCATCTCGTTATTTAAATAAAATTTGCAACGAACTCAATTAACCGTAAATAAAATTGACTTAACCCTCAAATTAATTACTCTGATAATTTAATTACACTTAAATTACGGTCGAATTTTGATTGACCCCCTCAAATTGGATTTGATCGCATCAGCTCTGCTCCTTTTCTTCCTCCATGAATCCAACCGTCGTGTTTGTAACTCCACTATCCTTTCTAACTCTAGGAATTTGGAGGCATTTATATAACCACGAGCAAGAATATTATTATTCGAGCATAAAATATACGTGGCTTATCATTATTATCATTTTTATAGCTATATCCATATTTAAGAATAGAGTATGTGATTTAATATATCCACAAGACATCATTTTTGTATCCATATCCTCATTTTAAAATGGATAAGAAAATGTTAACACAAATATATGTATCGGTCTCTGATCTGTTTGGATCATAGGATGATATACAACCTCGACGGGAGAAAATGTTAACACAAATATATGTACTGTTCTCTATCTGTTTGGATCATAGGATGGAATACAACCTCGACAGGAAGGACGAGGGAGGTGTTGATAAGCAAACCAAAGAAGAACTTGGAATGCATGAAGAGCAGAGGCTGGAAGACTTGGGGAGGCGCTAGATTCATTTAATATCCATATTTAAGAATAGAGTATGTGATTTAATATATCCACAAGACATCATTTTTGTATCCATATCCTCATTTTAAAATGGATAAGAAAATGTTAACAAAAATATATGTATCGGTCTCTGATCTGTTTGGATCATAGGATGATATACAACCTCGACGGGAGAAAATGTTAACACAAATATATGTACTGTTCTCTATCTGTTTGGATCATAGGATGGAATACAACCTCGACAGGAAGGACGAGGGAGGTGTTGATAAGGAAGCAAACCAAAGAAGAACTTGGAATGCATGAAGAGCAGAGGCTGGAAGACTTGGGGAGGCGCTAGATTCATAGGAGAAAAGGGGGGACATGCACCAAAGATCAAAGGACGGATAGGAGGGGCCAAATGGTGGGTATGCGACGATGGTGTTGGCAAGAGCGCAAAATGGGGTGGGAAAGGAAAAAGGCTGGGAGAGGGACAACCCGAAGAAGAGGAGGTAAGATGAGGGTGGCAACCTGTACAAGCTCAAGAGCCATCAAAAGAGGAGGGATATCAAAAAGTTGCAGTAACAGCTTCAGGGACTTGAAACAATACCTCAAAGCATTGTATCGCAAGGGAAAAGGGGCTAGTAAAGTCAAAGCAATGTGGTTAGAAAGCATTAAGGCTCGAAATGATGCAGGTGGAAATATGGAGGGAGGTCCAGAAGAGCTTGCAAATTCAAGAGACCACAACCGTTGCCCCAAGGTCTAAAGAACATGGGCAGAACAAGCTTGAAGGAGGAGGTGATGGTAAGCAAAGAGAGAGAAGCAATAGGAGAGGAATGCAGATAATCAGGACAATTAAAGGAGTTGGGAATTCAGTTAGGGTGGGATAGTCTTCTCCGCCTGTGAGGAAGGCCCCGCCTACAAGCTAGGCAGATTGTACACAAGTTCGGCCACGTCTTATAGTCCGACCCTAGCATCGAGAGAGCGATAGGAGTTGTGGGGAAAACGAGGACAACCGGTTGGTTGTCAGTGAGGATGGCGTAGCAACTGATATGGGAGATTCTCAAGCTGCATCATTGAATATGCTGAAATCCAATTTTTTATCCAAAAAGCTTTACAGTTAATGCCGTTAATATGCATTCAAACAGAGAGGTAATTTTTAAATAACGGCATACTTTGCATGGATATTTTTATAAAGAAATGAGAGGCATTTCCTATATTACAATTACAATAATTGTATTTTCGTAAACTTCAAAAGTTTTGCAGGGGTATAAGGCTCAATCAGAGTTGTAGGTACCAATACTAGTTACCTGGTTTTATAATTACTAGCTTAAATATTAACAGTGTGATTATAAACGTACCTGGCCACTGAGGGACTGATCAATTACTGCTCCAAATATTAGATTCGCACTTGGATCAACAAGGTCATATATCACCTCTGCAGCAGCATTTACCTATTCAAAAGGACAACAATTCACAATAATGGAAAATTAAACTAAAAATAAAAATTGAGAACATGGGGTTAATTTAACCTCCATAACCAAATTCCAAAGTTTCACAGAAATATGGCATGTTATCAGAACCAATTAACATAGATAACATCTGGCACAAACTCCTTCCACGCTACATGGCATGCATGTTAGCCGTTAATATCATCATCATCATCCAAATCAAGTTCTTTTTCATCATCAATGGCTTCTTCTTCAAAATGTAATTCCTCATCCCCCTCATTCATCGGCACAGCATTTGAACTCGAAGATGAAGCTCACTTACCACGTTCACCCCGTTGGCTCCTTCTCGGTTCCAAGTTCTCTTCGGCACCACTAGCCAGTGCTACAGTTTCCAAGACAATCCAGGATTTGGAAGAACCTCCTCATCTTGAGCTTGTATATTAATATCTCTGATCCATTCACCTAAGTATCACGATCACGAGATGAAAGAGGATCTCTTTTTTTCACAAGTTGACATTCCTGCAAGTTGGAATTGAAATGCACGTACACAAGATCGTTCAATCTCTTCCTCTCCAACATGTTTCTCCTATTGCTATGGATCTAAAAGCAAAAATACAAGTAAAATTACAAGTTTATATCAATTACTAATTTACTATTAGTAATCTAATTTTGGAGGTCAATTGAGTCATTATCGAGTCAAATGTACTCCAATTACGCTTACATCCAAAGGATGAAGACATCAAGTTCAACATCTAGATGGCTACAGCTTTCAAATGAGGTGTGTCATCTACATGATTATTTCATCAATTAGCTATTAAAATAGAGAATTGATTAAGTTAAAAAAATAAAAGATGATCCGAATGACATGAATCGAAAATAATGACCGAATACCTGGAACGTAATTGTCATCATTTTTCATCCTTTCTCTCACGACTAATGGCTTGCTAAACTCTCCGCGACCAAGCATGTATGCCGGAAGCTCGTTCCTAGTGATGGCATCTTGTATATCCAAGTTTGGATAAAATCTTTCCAAGCAATCCCTAAAACATCTCATCACCACAATATTTGGATCACCACGAAACTCTGTGTAGAAGAAGAATGGGTTCAAATAATAAGCCGCAAGATGCAATGGAGTATCGAGCCATCATGTGGTCTTGGAGGTAACAGTGTCCACAAAAAACTTATACGATGACTCTATGCCATTGAAAATGCAATTATCTCCAGCTTGGCCTCTTCAATCCATTACGCAATAAATGAACCAAAGGTGTGAAAACTGAAAACTATGATAGCATGTGTGGTGGTTCGAGAATGTAGGGCTAAAGGCTAAGGAACCAGTTGTTTCTCCCTTATTGGTCTTCCACCATTTGCAGTTCCTCCACTCTTCTGAGGAAAACATCAACATCAATTTGTCTTTTTCTCATTAATGCCTTCAAAAATGAGGAACGTGGTTGCAAATCTCGTTTACCATGGCCTTGCGATGTCCCTCTCGTTGGTGAACTTATGCATAAAGCTCAGAGTTTTGGCGTGAGAGTAAATGAACATAGTGAGCTTCTTTGCCTTTGTGGTTGCACTCCTCACCCTCGACTCCTTGCTTATCTCCTCCAAAGCAGAATCCATGGAGTGCGCAACACACGGTGACCATCATATCTGCGGATATTTTGTGAGAAGCAATCTTCATGCTGCTATATTGGCGAAAGCATTATCCACCACAATCCGAACCACATTTTCTAGTCCAACTTCATTAGACACTCATTGACCAACTTAAAGATATATTCCACATTGTGCCTCATCGCAAGCATCAATGTGTGTGCAGTGTGTGGCGAAGCCTTCTCCCATTTTAAGCAGGGTCGGCTACATGGATTCTTGCTCAAATCCAAGTTGAAAGATCCTACTATTTTTTACGTCGGTTATCGGCTACCTAACGCAACCCCACAAGGGGGGATATCGGCATATCGCAAGCAGATATAGACTTCAAAAATTGAAGTATCGAAGGTGCAATTGACAAAAAAGTTCACAATACTCATACCTCACATGTCCATCCATGCATCAATCATCAGAGAGCATCCCGTCAACTTCCACGTATCTCGATGGCATTGTAAGTCATCATACATTTTCTTCACCACTTTCTTCAGAAATGGATCGTAGAGCTCATACCTCGTGGGTGTTTTTAGCACAGGACCATACTTCTCAATTGCCTCCCTCATCTGCATGAAAGGCCTCATCATCAATGCATTAAAAGGAATTACCGATGTATATGCCCAATTGCATATACATGAGGCAAACCTTTCTCGATGATCTTTAAAGAATGCATCTTGTATGGTCTTCTGATGTAATGACCCCTCTATTGTGACATTCTGCTCCAAGGAGTCGGATATTTGGGATCTCTTCGTCGATGCAGCAACTCCAGTGACATCGATCTCATCTCTCATTTCCTGAACTTTAGTAGCTTTCTTGCTCTTCTTCTTGGCAACATCATCTAGGTACGAGATCATATTCTTCTCCGTCTCCTCGTCCACCTTTAGACATGCAACCACGTTGCCTCATCGGTGTGTTAAATGTAGCTTGAACCTATACACATCTCCCTTGATCACCTTCTTGCACAGCCTGCAAGTAACCATGTTCGGATCCACACGATTTAAAAGGTACCCATATTGCCATGCAGGATAATTTGATCCTGGCGGCAGATAGAATGATGAGTCGCTACTGGAATCGACGTTCGTCGAGGGTGTAGCCATCTACATGGTCACAAATTCATAAGTTAACATACTTGGCATAACTACATAAGCAAGTTACTAATCAAATAACACACTTGCATAGAAACCCCAAGCAAGATGAGTGCTCTCCTAGATAGTCAATAGCTTCCCCGAAGCCTCCGGTAGCACAGCCGAGACAGCGACGGGTTCTCTGCCCCCGTGGGGATGGAGCGACAGAAGTCTTGAGAATCCAAGATCAGGTCCGGGATCGACGAGGTCGCAACAAAGGATTCGAGGCCCTCCAAAAACTCACCTCTGCGCCGCGAGACGGGAGTGGGGGACGGCTCGATCCGGAATTCC
The DNA here is from genome assembly GCA_037367405.1 of Ottelia alismoides. NCBI lineage: Eukaryota > Viridiplantae > Streptophyta > Magnoliopsida > Alismatales > Hydrocharitaceae > Ottelia > Ottelia alismoides. Next base: position 203,390 of record JAZKJV010002638.1, on the reverse strand, counting down.
CAGCAAATCTTTGACTCCCCGAACACAATGGGATTTCACACCTGGCGAATCTTTGACTCTACCTCCTCTGATTAAGACTATAGGAACTCGATAACAAATAACAAATGTTCATGGAAATCATAGCACCATCTCTTCAATCAAGAGGGACCAAGTTGCTGGAGAAGTGGTTGATTCAAATCAAAACTAATTCTATATAAGAGATCAGTGGATTAATTATTGTTTATCTGAATGGTTTCTCGAAGGATATTTGCTCGCTTTCATTTTCTTTTTCGTTTCCACCTAAAGGCACAGAGATTTTAAGTCCAACGTTGTCTCGAAGGATATTCGCTCGCTTTCATTTTCTTTTTCGTTTCCACCTAAAGGCACAGAGATTTTAAGTCCAACGTTGTCATAGGCAACTTACCTATTTGCAATCTTATTCTTTGCATAATAAGGTAATCACAAGAAGACACATTTCTTACATAAACCTAAAAAAGTGAACAAGACTGAAGCAAGCTTCATTACACATCAGAAAAAAGGCACACCATGATGGGTAAGGAGAAATCACAAGAAGAGATCAACTTTGACAACACATCTTTCCAAACTTGTCACTGAACTGTTTTAACCAAAGAGAAAAAGGCACAATATTTTGTTTTTCACCGCAAGTTAAAGAGAACCGAAAAGCAAAAATGAGCAAGAAGCATAAATATTTAAAAAAGCAAAAAATAGAAAACCAAAACCATGTCCCTGGGCAGCAAAATCCTAACCTAGCGGCACTCGTAGTGGTTGGAGAGGGTTGGGAGGAGTGCACCACTATCTGTTAAGACCTCGCTTGGTGTCAATGACGCGAAGGCGGGGGCTTCGACAAGATTGCAGAGGATAAGAGCTTGGAGCCTCTGAGGAGGGTGCTCGAATGCAAGAGGAGACCTGGAGGGGGAGTCGCAGAAGCAGAGAAATTGAGTGGGGGCTTACTATCGAACAGTAATCCCTGCTTAAGCCCAATCGAGTAATCAGGTCAGGGTCTTGGCTCCAGACATCTCCACCGAAATCTCTAAGAAGAAATCGATTGATTACTCGGTCGATTAATCAGGTCCAACCGACTATAGCCCGATTTAGCTTAATTGACTTGGTTACATGACTTACTTGACTAATCGGGTTAGTCGGCCAATTTTTGCAACAGTGACATAACTACAAATGTTATATCTCTATACCTTATAAATGTATTAGAATGTATTTGTAATATTCAAGATCCGATTGGATCAGAAATGAAGATCAACTCTAGTGCAATAAAACGGATCAAGAGTATATACGCATTGTACTAGCGGTGTATAATCTGATTGATAAATCTGATGAGAGATGTGTATGTGCCACAAATGTGTGGAGGTTATTTAAACCCACATAGAGGAACAATGGGATTTAGTTGATTTGGTGGGGCTATATATAGCGTGTTACACCCCCAGTACTCATCGTAAGAAAACAAATAGAGAACCTAGCCCTTGAGAGGCTTTCTCCCACGGTTTCATCACCATCCTTGGGGTAGTGTCCGGCATAAAATCATATTTCTTCTTTTTATAATTTCACATTCTTTAATTAGCATTTCCACATGGGATTAGAGCAAAATGATATCTAGGGCTTTTTTGTTTAATGTTTCATTTCAAACATACATGTTTTGTGAAACTCCTAAGATTTGTGCATTTGAGGTTTTAAGAAATAGAAAGCGGAAACGAAATCAGCGAATAAAGAAGAATAAACATGAAGAACAAGACTTAACGTGGAACCCTACTCCGCGAGGAGCGGGATGAAACCACGGGAGAAGCCCTCAAATGGGCATGCTATGCATTGCACTTTCTCAATGGATACAGGAGGTCTGGGGCTCCTTATATAGCCTCTCCAAAGCCTCCAAGTCCTACCACTGGACAATGTGGGACTAAACAACTGGATGGGGTAAATGGATCTTCTCCATGATCCATTTACCCTGCTACAACTCAATAGGCGCACATAACAAATACTCCAACACTCCCCCTCAAGCTGGAGCATGCAATGCTCATCTTGGACAAACAGAAAGAAACTCAACTCAAGGCTACAGGACACTACGGACAATATCAACCCAACGCGCACAACTGATGTTGTCGAGGACGTTGCTTCTCATGTCGTGCAGGTGAGGAGGACGAACAGGTTGGAGTGTGAGTCTGCTGAATCTCCTCATCGGAGAGCATGTGCTCTGAATTGCGCCTGTCAGAGTCACTGCAACTGAAAATGAGTCTCCTCGTCGGAGTACTCTGGCCCGCCACAATATGTGGACAACTGCTCCATCTCTGAAAAGGGCCGAACTGAAAAAGGGTCGTGGATGTGCAATCCTCGACAGAGTCCACGGTCGCTGGAGAATGGAGTCTGAAAAGTCTCCACGTCGGAGAACTGAGTCTCTTCCATCTGGCACAGAGAATGGTGCACTACTCTGGTGTACCTATGATACCACATGAAAACCCTTGCCAACATGGCATGGGGACGGTCCTCTACTCTGGAGTCCCTATGGCTCACATGAAAACTCTGGCTGAACAACAAGAAGAATGATGGGGACCACGAACAAATGATGGCAAACATGTGCTCATCTGAAAATGACCGCAAACATATGCGTGTCTGAAAAATGAGTCTCTCTCTGGAGAACTCGAAAATGGGTCATTCAAAAGGGCATGATATGCATTGCTCTTTCTCAATGGATACAGGAGGTTTGGGGCTACTTATATAGCCTCTCCAGAGCCTCCAAGTCCCATCACTGGACAATGTGAGACTAAACAACTGGATGGGGTAAATGGATCTTCTCCATGATCCATTTACCATGTTACAACTCAATAGGCGCACATAACAAATATTCCAACATAAGGCAAGTGTAACGATGTAGTTTGTGCTCTCTAAGCTCCTGTGCCGGAGCTAGATGACTTCTGTGAGCAACTCCTTATAACTCTACAAAAGAATATAGTGGCATGGCATTGGCCCTTCCTTGGGAGTGACAAACAACCTCATATGAGCATTCAGAACAACCAAGTAGCTCTGTTGACAATGACCAGAAAAAAGCCCCAGATTGGGGAACACGTTTAGATATGGGAGAGATGAAAGAGAGCTGTTAACGATGCTTCTTGTTGATGTGTGATATTAAGGTTGCGATGGCGAGTGCGACGAGGGAAGCGGGCAGAGCGAGCGGGGTTGGCGGGGCGAGTGCGACACGGGTGGTTCTCGACAAGGGGAAGATGGTTCTACGCTCAGAGGAGGAAGACAAGCGTGGTTACACCTACGATGGCGTCTATGCAAGCGACGGGCGTGGCGATGGGGTGGTTGTTTCTCATAAGAAGCCGGGGCGGAGGTGTTTCCGGTGTGGTGACAAGGGGCATATGGCCTCTTTCTGCCACCTTACTCCGAGATGTTTCTCTAGCGGCAGGTTGGGCCATCGGCAGGCAACCTGCTTTTCGTACCCAAGTTCAAAGGAGACGGTGCCTACCGTACGTCAACAGCCTGTTTTCGGTGGACGTTCGTTTGGAAGTTCTTCTATCGCCTACCAAGGTGGCACATCTTACGCGGACATAGTAAAGAATGACGCGCGGGACGGTGCTGTGGTTTCCCCCGCTGGTGTCTCCGCTACGTTCAGAGGGACTGTCGGTGCAAAATCAGCGTTCAAGAACAGGAAGCGGGCGTCTTCTTCAAGCATGCATGCTGTTATCGGTTACGCGGTGAGGGGTATTATCGATTTGGACGTCCTTTTTATGCATTTGAGTGGGTTCCTTGGCTCGCAGTTCGCGGGGGACATTGTGAGTTTGGATGCACGAAGGTGCTGCGTTCGTGGTTTATCGGATATTCAGAAGGAGCGCTTATTATGCAATGGGGATGTCGGCGACGTCTGCTGGAGGAGGTTGCACTTTGCTGACGGGTCCTGCGAGGAGGTGGAGGTCTGCATGGCTAGGGTGAAGGGCGTTCCCTTCCTCTCGTGTTCAGTCGGTTGCTTGCGGAGGGCCTTGCGCCAGTGGGGAGTTGTCCGAGAAGTGGTCGACGATGGTTTAAGACCGGGAGCTGCGGTGGAAGATACGACGATCCTGATCGAATGCACCAAAAGCTTCCTCGACAAGGTTGGTAATCGGAGTACTTTTGCGGAGTTGAGCGTGGGTGGGTTCTCCTTCCCAATTGAGCTGGTGGTCGACGTTCCCCCACCTCTGTCGGAGGCTCTGAGGCCGATGGCAGACGAAAGGTCGGGGTACGCTTCGGGCGTGGAGGGGGCGGTTGGTTTCCCGAGGGGACCCTTCGTTGAAAGGACGCGAGTAAATCTTGGCACGCGGCATTTCATGAACTCGCCTCAAATGATGTACCTGTCATCAAGTTCATTCCTATTGCATGGTGACGTGGGCGATACATTTGTGGCTCCGCCTTCAACGTCGTTTCTTGAGGAGGTGAAAATGGACCCGATTGTTGCGGCTTTGGAAGCGGATCCGATTGCGGGTCCGGGTTCGTTATCGATTTCCAACACGGGTTCGTGGGCCTTTCCGAACTCAGTGGGCGGTAGGGATCTACCGGGCTCGGTGACCCAGGTGCAGACTATCACCTTCTCGGGTTCGTCATCTCAGTTTGGTCCTTCTGGGGGCTTTCCTGGCGCTTGGGCCGGTGCTACCCACGCGGCTTCTATTCCCTTATTCCCCTCTTATCTTCGTGGAGGAAAGGCCTCGGCCCCTACCTCACTCCGCCTCGTCTACCCCAATCCCCGAGCTCAGTCAGGAGGGGGCATCCACGGATGGGGGCCTCTCCGATCGCGTCTCTGATGCGGGGCCTAGCGACAGAAGAGGTGCCAAAAGATACAGAAGAAGAAACAGAGCGAGGGCATCAAGGCCGATGTCACAGCCATGCCATCCGTTCAAGCTTCATGTGGCGGAGGCCGCTGGTGTGGCCCAAATTAAGGGTTTTGCTGAAGGATCCAAATGAAAATCTTATCGTGGAACGTTCGTGGCCTGGGGGATCCGGATAAGCGGAGAATGGTGGGTGCTAGATTCAACGATTGGGGATGCAACATCATCTTACTCCAGGAAACGAAGCTTCTATCTTTGACAGAGCGCGATTGGAAAGGTTTCGGAGCAGGTGGCGTGGACCAGTTCAAAACTTTGGATGGGACAGGATCCTCGGGGGGGCTGCTTGTGGCTTGGCGCTCTTCGAAGATGTCTTTCATCTCCATGACTCGTGGGCGACACATCTTGACGGTGGTTTTGGCCAGCACGTCATCTTCTCTTCAGCTGGTTGTCTCCTGCGTGTATGGTCCCTGTGATGGTGGTTTACGTGGAGAGCTATGGGAGGACATTGTGGAGGCTAGTCGGTGCGTCGGTACGACCCCCTAGGTGGTGGGGGGGACTTCAACATCACCCTTCTTACTACGGACAAACCCGGTGGTAGGGGGGTCAAGACCCGGGTTCTACTGCTTTTGCGGACACCATTGATTTGCTTGGCCTCGTGGTGATGGATACTGGGGACATCAGTTTTACTTGGAGAAATTCCAAAGCGCGTTGTCGTCTCGATCAATTTCGCGCTTCTGGTGAGGCTGTGGAGGCGTTCACTTTGGCTTCGGTGGAGGCCAAACCTCGCTCGTGTTCTGACTACAATCCTATCATGTGGTGTTCGGGCGATGCCCCGGTGCAGCGGGGCTTGTTCAGATATGAGAAATGTTGGTTATTGGAGGACAACTTCCAGGAGATTGTCTTCACACTGGACGGAGATGGTGGTTTCGGGCTCTGCTGCTCATAGATTTGTCAAAAGCTGTCTTCCTTGAGAGTGCGACTTGCGGCTTTCAAGAGGGAATCGAGGGCGGGCAGGGCTGCTGTTAGAAGGGATGCAGAGGAGATCTTTCGGAAGTTTGACTCGCTGGAGGACTGCAGGGAGCTCTCGGCGGTGGAAATTGAGGCTCGTGCGGCGGCTCAGAGGGGACTTTTCGCGGAGGAGAAGAAGCGCGTCACGGAGTGGAGACAGAGGTCGAGAATTAACTGGCTTCGGGAGGGGGATGCTAACACGTCCTTCTTCCATCGTATTGCTAATGGGAGGCGTAGAACCAATGCCTTGCGCTCCATTGTCATCGATGGAATCTGCGTGGATGGAAACAAGGAGATGGGTCATGCTATTGCGATGCACTTCAAGGGCGTCTCCTCGACTACCATTCCCCGAAGATGGAAGTGGTTGGGCCGGGGCACTGGGACCGTGGCGAGGTCCTCGGGGGAGGACCTTCTCCGTGAGGTCACTTTGGAGGAACTGAAAGACGCTATCTGGGATCTGAACGACGACGATGCGCCTGGCCCCGATGGTTTCCCGATCTCGTTCTACAAGGATTTTTCGGACCTCGTTGGGCAGGAGGTGCTTGAGGTGGTGTTGGAATTCTGTCAGGGGAACTCGGGGTTTGATCGGATCAACCGCGTGCTCCTCGTCTTCCTTCCGAAGTCTTCGGTGGCCTCTTCTATCAGGGATTTTTGACCTATCACCATTTCGAATGCATTATACCTGATCACGGCGAAGGTCCTTGCGGGTAGGCTTAACGTCATTCTTGGGAGTCTTATTTCGCCAACCCAATCTGCTTTCATCCCCGGGCGTCAAATCTCCGATTGCATCACGCTTGCTTCTGAAATTATTGCGGATTGGCGGCTGAGGGGTATGAGCGGTGTCCTTTGGAAGGTGGATTTTGCAAAGGTGTATGATTGTCTCGACTAGAGATTTCTTTGGACCGTGCTGCGGAGGAAGGGCTTCCCCAACATGTGGATTTCTTGGATGAGGCGTTGTGTAACCACGGCATCTTTTTCGATTTTGGTCAATGGTCGGCCAGAGGGGGGATGGATCCAACCGCAGAGGGGGTGCGTCAGGGGTGCCCCCTGGCGCCAATGCTCTTCATTCTTGCAGCCGATGTTCTTTCCGATATTGCAGACTGTGTCGTCAGACGTGGCTTGTCGCGCGGCTTCTCGAGGGATGGGTCGCTGGTTCCGATCATTCACTACGCTGATGATACTCTTTTTTTCATCGAGGGGGGCTTTGAGGAGGCCAATGGCATGGCGGTGGCGTTAGAGATCTTCGCTGAATTATCGGGATTGTCTAAGAATGACACGAAGTCGGTGTTCGTCCCTTTCAGGCGTGCAGAGCAGCTTGCTGACAGTCTTGAGACGATCCTGGGCTCGGGACGATCTTCGCTGCCGCTTGAGTATTTGGGCACGCCGTTGACACTGGGGAGGACTCGGATCCACGATTGGTTGAGGGTGGTGGAGAAGGTTGAAGCAAGGTTGTCGGGTTGGAAGGTCGCGGTTCTCTCGAGGGGAGGCAGATTGGTTCTTCTGAAGGTCGTCCTCTCCTCCATCCCCATCTATCTTCTCTCCAACCGCAAGATGCCTAAGGGGATTCAGGCGCGGCTGGAGAAGCGGATGCGCTCTTTCTTGTGGGGTAATAATGCGGGCGGGAACTGGGGGATCCATCTGGTGGGGTGGGAGGATATCACGCTTCAGAAGAGCAATGGGGGCTTGGGGGTGAAATCGCTGGAGCAAATGGACGATGCACTTTTACTTAAGTGGGCTAGCAGGATCTGGGGCCCGGGGGATGATCTTGTTTACGCGGTGATCCGTAAGATCTACGACGTGAGGGGGGCTCCGCCCTCGCTGTCGGACTTCCTCACCGCCCCGACCCCCTTCTGGCGGGGTGTGGTGAAGACTTTTGTGAACAACATCGCCCTATTTAGACCGGTTCTCGGGAGGGGGGACTCCTTTTCTTTTTGGGCGGACGATTGGTCGGGGGGAGGGGCCCTCTGCTCTCGTTTCCCCCGGTTGTATGCGCTTGCTGGGGAGAAGCTCTGCTCGGTTGCGAAGAGTTGGGCTGATGGTCTTTGGTGCCCAACCTTTTCCGCTAACCTCTCCGACCAGATATTTGAGGATTTCTTGGCTTTGCTGGAGGCCGTGCAGGAGGTGGGGCCCCCTTGTGGGGGGAGGGACCACTGGTGTTGGAAGGATGGGTCGTTCTCGATCAGGGGGGCCTATGGTGCCATCTCTAGGTCGCCGCCGGCCAACTCCGACCTGCTTATTAGAGACTGTGCAAATATTAGGCTCTCAGGCTTCCTGAGAGAATTGGTGTCTTCCTTTGGTTGCTCGGGAGGAAGAGGTTGATGACGCGAGATCGGTGCGTCAGGCTTCTTGGAGTTATTTCGGACAGGTGCATGATTTGTAATGTTGCGTTCGAATCGGTGGAACATCTTTTTTTCTCATGCCCCTTGCTATCTCAGCTTTGGCAGGAGGTGGGCTCAGATTGGTGCCGCGGCGACGAATTTCAAGCTTTCTGCAACTCGATCCACGCTAATCCCAACAGATCAAGGAGAGAACGGCTATATCCCATGGCCATCCTATGGGCGGTGTGGCGGGGGAGAAACGATTTGTTGTTCGCGGGTCAGCGTTTTTACAAGGAAAATGTGGGGGTGTTCGCTAAACGCTTGGTTGAAGATTGGATCCTGTAGCGTTCTGTTGTAGTATGCTTTTGTTTTTCCTCCTTGTCCTTTTCCCTTTTGTTTTGATTAAATAAATTTGGGGCGGACACCACCGAGTGTTACCCCTACATTTTAGACTTCAAAAAAAAAGGTTGCAACGGCCCAAGGTCAAGTGTTGGAGACTCGCGAGCTGCCAAGTGGCTAACAAGTGCTCGAGCATCTGGGGTCCTACCTAATCCAGCCATGTCATGAAGACAAGCTGTGAAAACCCAATACTAAGTGCAAAAGCAAAAGCAAGAAGATAAGCAGGTTGCTCCACAAAAAGTACACCTCAACGACGATGATAGATAAGGTAAGTGGAGTTGGTGTCATGAGATAAACAGAGAGACAAGCAACGTTGTGGAAGGATCGACACCATAGGTCTCAACAGTTTTGGATTGCAAGATGAAGTGGAGGTGCCCTAAATGAGTTGTCTCAAGAAGGATATGATGTAATGAAACAATGGAAGGATATCGCTGTTATGATGGGTTTCCCATCAGGAACCCTAAGTATGAAGCAGACAAGAGGGCAGATCCATATATATATCTTAATGGGTGTTAGACCATTCCTCTGAAAAATTTTCCCGTGCTTATGGTCGGATATAGTCCCAATAAGCCACATTTGTTATTAATAGGAGAGAAAAGAAAGCAGAAAAGAGAATAACAAAAAAATAAAAGAAGGGAAGTTGTTTATTTGTATCTCCCACGTGAATATATGGGAAGAGTGTTGAAGAACACCTCCGTGAATTATATGAGGTGCACATAAGTGATCATTTGTTGATTAGGACCAGGTCCGCATATTCATATATTGGACTTTGAATATGAATGTGGACTATTTATGACAGAGACCAAGGAAAAAGGTTTGATACAAAGAGATAATAGGAACTCTAGATAAGAGATCCCATTCTCTTAACTAATGTATAGGAAAGGCCCAATTCGAGACTCACTTTAAGAGACCTATTGTAGTGGCTTTAGGATGAAGCCCATTATTCAGACCTTCATATGGTAACAGCACTCATAGAAGTCTCCATTGGAGAGGCTCACTTTAATCGTCTGTATCCATATCATCCGCGAGCTCAACAGCAACAATTGTTGATTTCCCGGATCACAAGCATGAAAGGTGCAGTTTCGATCTTGAGTTGTATTTGAATTATATATGTGGCTTGTCTACGTTGAGTTTACATTTTCCATGCTAGGCATTCCGGGTTTCAACTAGAGGATAGCATTGAGATAATTGTGTATGAATCACATGTGTGTGCAGAGATTGTTTACTCCTACATGAATGAGTGGTGGGATTTGGTTTAGTTGGTTGTGTTATATATAGCTTCCCACTCCCCCATACTCATTTAGAGAAAATGAATGGAAAAACTAGATCTTTAGGTTATCTACCATAGTTTCGTCTCGCTTCTTAGGGAGCGAGATTCCACATAAATCATAATTCTTCTTGTTTATGACTGTGCATTTTCTATTTCTTACTTTTTCATGGCACTAGAGCAAGTTATTGCAGCGTGGGCCCCAAACATAGGGCCAAATATTTATTTATTTTTAATTGTCAATTTTATTTACGTTTTTAAGTTGTCGTAATTGTCTAATTAAATAATTGAGATCGCATGTGATCTCAACGTTTATTCGTAGAGTTAATTTTGGTCAAGAGTCTAATTAGGGTAATTAGAGGTCAATTTGAATTTTAAAATTTGTCGGAGTCCAATTAGGATAAGTTGGTTGTCAATTTTAATTAGTTTACTATTTTTGTAACCCCATCTCTCCTATATAAAGAGATGGTAGTCCAATGTTTTTAGGCAGTCAAGTATTAATTAAAATTGAGATTTTTATCTCCCTCTTTCCTCTCCTTCTCTCCACGCGATCTCCGCGGTTCTCCTCCTTCAACCTCTCGTATTCCCGACGAGTTCTTCTTCTCAACCCCTCCATTCTCTTCTCAATCCTTCCATTTTCTTCTACCAAAAATCCACCATAAAAAAATTATTATTTTCGTTGACGCCGATTTCCAATCCGCATCATTTGGTATCAGAGCATGGATATTGAATCGTTCCTACGATTCAACGATCCCGTTGCATATTGGCGTTTGAAGCTTGATCTCAACCGCATATCTCATGGGCCGCATGCACGTTCGCGTCAACGGAAGTTCCAGAAACGTCTCTTGTCAAGTCTCAAGGTGCAAGGATGGTTGGACGCTCTAATCGACGACGATTCAACCACCAACGACCAAAATCAGATCTGTGCAACTGCTACTCCATCCGATTTCGAAGCAAAAACGAAGGTATTTTCACTGCGGATGAAGATTTACTTGATATGACTCCTGTGCAACCAAACAATGAAGACAAGGGGCCGATTTTTGACAAAAACGCGGAAAAAGGATCTGATTTCGAAGTCGAAGGTGCTGTCCAGGAGGTTTCGGGCCAGTCCCCGCCGCCGAAAACGTCCCCGACAACGGCTCCAGCACCTGTGCCGCACGACCTGGGCAGTCCCGCATCCTCGGGACCCCTTCCCGCACCCACGGCAACCCCTCCAGCGGTTCCCCAGACCTCCCACGAGCAGCCGCACCAGCCCGACCTCACCTTCCCCGCTGCTCCCCCATACCCCCCCACGACAGCCCAGCCACCTTCCCCGCAACCCTCCCTCGCCCTAGCCCCATCTCCAATTTCGCCGCCCTCTCCCCCTTTCTTCCCCTCGTGTTTCATTCGCAAACCTAACACACCCCCGCCGCCTCCTGCCTTCTTCCCCATCGCCGACCCCGTCGCCCCTCTTTCCCACATCGCGCCTCTCCTCCCTGCAGCCCATCCTTGCTCCCCCACGTCCCCTCCATCCCTCGCACCTTCCACCGCGCCTTCCCGTTCGCCCTCGTGTCGCCACCCGTCCCCCCCATCACTCCAACGGATCCCAGTGTCAGCCGCCAGCTCCGCAAACCACCCGCGCCGCCTTTTGCTGATGAAGAACGAAACCCTTACGGGTGTTGTTTCGGTCACAGGGATCGAACCCCTCGATTTCAGGGATTTGGAATTCAGGAATTGGGAAAATTGCAAAATCAAAATACCTAAGTCCCCTATTTACAGAAAGGTCAAAAGCAATATGAAAGAAGAGAAGAATGAAGGGGTACAAAAATTACGTCCACACCCCTGGCGGCGGAAATATTTAAAAAAGAGGGCTGTAATTAGGAAATCAGGGGATCTTCCTTATCCAAATAGGACTAGGACCTTGGGTTTTCCCTATATAAGGACCCCATGGCTCCATTCCTTGGACACATCTTCTCCCCTCCTCTCCTTGTGCCATTGCTTCACTATGAATTCTCCAAGGGGCGTATTTTCCATGCCTCATCAATTTTTCGGGCATCACAAGAAGGAGACGACAATCAAGAAAATGCCGTCGTTCGCGCCGCACATGTTCTTCAACCACGACGGTCGCGTCATCCCCACCCACGTATGGATCCGTCGTTCGCTCCACACCAATTCTTCCAGACGATAGGTGAGCACGTTGATTCATCCGCCAAGCCTGCAGATCCAGCAATTCGTCGGGAGACGAATTTTTAAAGCGGAGGAGAGTTGATGCAGCGTGGGCCCCAAACATAGGGCCAAATATTTATTTATTTTTAATAGTCAATTTTATTTACGTTTTTAAGTTGTCGTAATTGTCTAATTAAATAATTGAGATCGCCTGTGATCTCAACGTTTATTCGTAGAGTTAATTTTGGTCAAGAGTCTAATTAGGGTAATTAGAGGTCAATTTGAATCTTAAAATTTGTCAGAGTCCAATTAGGATAATTGGTTGTCAATTTTAATTAGTTTACTATTTTTGTAACCCCGTCTCTCCTATATAAAGAGATGGTAGTCCAATGTTTTTAGGCAGTCAAGTATTAATTAAAATTGAGATTTTTATCTCCCTCTTTCCTCTCCTTCTTCTCTCCACGCGATCTCCACGGTTCTCCTCCTTCAACCTCTCGTATTCCCGACGAGTTCTTCTTCTCAACCCCTCCATTCTCTTCTCAATCCCTCCATTTTCTTCTACCAAAAATCCACCATAAAAAAATTTATTATTTTCGTCGACGCCGATTTCCAATCCGCATCACAAGTCAATTTGAGAGATTTTTTCAAGATACATTTTATTTAGGGACTTTTACACCACAAACCCTGAAATTTTGTAAATTACCTTCTCGACCTTGTATTCATCGTAATTATCACTTAAACCCTGCAAACTTGCTAACTCTTACACTATAAACCCTAACGGACTAGGTGGTTAACTCGTGGAAGGGTTCCGGTGTAATAGTTGGCAAGTTTGTAGGGTTTAGGTGATAATAACAAAGCATAAAAGGTTGAGAAGGTAATTTACAAAGTTTTTTGGGTTTGTGGTATATGTCCTTTATATTTACGTTCCAGGTATTTCATTGTCAAGGTTTAATTTTATTTCGATTACTTTGAGTTATGGTCTCACATATTTATGTTCCACATATTTTCATTGTCAAGGTTCAATTTTATTTCTATTACTTTGAGTTATGGTCTCACTAGATTGATTATGCTCTCATGACAAAATGGGTTATATTGACAATAACAATAATAAAACCTTTTCCCACATTAAGTAGGGTCGGCTACATGGATTCTTTGCTTCCATTCAGATCTATCTTGGGTCATTTTAAGGCTTAGATCTAAAAAAACTAAGATACATCTGTATAGTCTCATTCCAACATTTCTTGGACCTTCCTCGTTGTCTCTTAACCGGATCAATATCTCAAAACTTGCATCTCCTCATAGGGGCATCAGTTGACCTCCTTTGCAAATAGCCAAACCACCTTAAGCGGTTTTCTCGCATCTTACCCCGATCGGAGCTACACCAACTTCCCTTCTGACTGCATCATTCCGAATCCGATCTTTACGTGTGTGTGTGTGTGTGCGTCCATATATCCACCTTAGCATTTTCATTTATGCTACTGCCATTCTCTGCACATGTCGATGGTTCACATGCCAAATAATAATTACTATGATGAGTGTTGAACTCATGACCTATAATTACACATTGCAGTAAGAGATGGCTATTGAGTCATGGCTCGATGAGCCATGCTCAGACTCAACTCGATAAGGGCTCATGAGCTTGACTCATTAAGCTATTGATCTGAGCCCGTGGACGACCATACCGCGATATATCGACGATATATCGGTATGGACAGGTCACCGATATAACACCGATATGGCCGATATCGACCTGATACAGGCCATTTTATTCACAATCTCAGTTCAATGTCGGCGATATGGCGTCAATATATCGACGATATATCGTATCGACATGGTACCGATATCGATATGTCCTTCCATGTCCGAGCCCGAGCCAGATTTTCGAGCCCGATAGCTTAACGAGTTGAGCCTGAGCTGAGCCCTGCTCACCTCGATAACTCAATAAGGGGCTCTATATATGGAATATATTTATATATTCTGTTTTTAAAATTGTAATGATGTTTATTTTTATTTGTATTAGTTTTACAACATTGTGAATGGTGGACTATGTGTTTATATGATTTATGTAACGACAATATTGGATGATTATGTTGTAGACTTGGACTTTCGACACTTTATCTATGTTAATCTAAGTTATAATTAGATAATTAGTATTTTTCCTTTTTTATTAGCAAATAGAATGTTACAATATATATTATAATTTAACTTTTATATACAACTCGGATAGTGGCCTACCGATAAGGAAGGCAATCTTCAAATAGGAGGTTGCGAGTTCGAGCCCATGTAACAACACTTTTCCACCAAAAAATGCATTTTTCCTTAACGAGCTTGAATAGGTTCGAGCTCAGAGCATGCTCGATAAGGGGCTCATGCTCAATAACGGGCTCGAACGAGCTCGAGTCCGAGCCCAGTTGGGCTAATCGAGCCCGAGCCAGGGCTTGGCTCGGCTCGTTGGGCTCGATAGCCATCCTTAATTGCAAAGTACCAACCAACTACTCCAGCTCAACTTTTTTTATAATAAGTCCTGAAAAGAAATTCAAAAGTTCAAATGGCATCTCCTGCATTTTGCAAATGGATTCTTATGAACCCTAAAAAATCCAAACGGTAGTGAAACTAAGGCTCAGTGGTCTCCAACAATGACATGCATTTTCCTGGCATGGAAACTACATCATCTTAAATTGTCTCACACACTGGCTAAGAGAATGGAATCTCTTCTCTAGAGTCCCTATGTATCTCTCTATATCGTACATCATTCGTATCTGTCATACATGGTCCACAAGATACTCAACGCCAAATAATGAATATGTGGCCCTCTTTAACAAACGACCCAATATATATTCCTCATGCAACAAGGAGGTGTTGTCAAACACTCCTTGTCTGCCATATCCATGTGGGAAATACAAACAGATAATCCCCCTTTTCTTTTTAAATCATCAACTTATTTTGTATATCTTTTTTAGTATGCCCTTCCTTCTTTCACTATTGATTTTTTCACAACTTTTTCTCATTTTTTCCAGTGTAATCAACTCATTTCTATGTCCTTTTTATGCGTTCTTCTCTTGTTTCTTTTTCTCAATCACCTTTTATCACAAAACATGGCATTTTTTGTACATCGAACAACAACAACAAAACCATTTCCCACAATTAAGTAGGGTTGGCTACATGGATTATTCGCCTTCATTCAGATCTATCTTGGGTCAATCATGGGCTTATATCCACAAAACTAAGATCCCTTCGTATGGTCTCTTTCCAACACTTCTTGGGCCATCCTCGCTCTCTCTCTCTCTCTTAGCTGGCTCAACATCCCAACACTCGCATCTCCTAATTGGTGCATCAGTTGATCTTCTTTGCAAATGACCAAACCATCTTAAGCGGTTTTCTCGCATCTTATCCTCGATCGGAGCTACACCAACTTTCTTTCTGATTGCATCATTCTGAATCCAATCTTTACGTGTGTGTGTCCACACATCCACCTTAGCATTTTCATTTCTGTTGCATTCATTCTTTGCACATGCATACGGTTCACAGGCCAACATTCAGATCCAGAGCATAACAGGTCTCACGGCTACTTTGTAAAACTTTCCTTTAATTTTTAAAGGAATTTTCTTATCACAGAGAACAACAGAGGCTCGTCTCCACTTTAGTCAGCCTACATTTATTCTATTAATAACATCTCCATCAATTTCCCTATCATGTTCCAAATAGATCCCATATATCTAAAAGAATCTCTCTTCTGAATGTTATCGTCACCACTCTTCACCTCGATTCCTTCACCATTGCTTCCATCAAAGGTGCACTCCATATATTCCGTCTTAACCCTACTTATACGAAATCATTTAGTCTCCAACTCATGTCTCCAGGCCTCAAGCTTCTCATTTACTCCATCTCTAGTCTAATCAATTAACACAATATCATTAGCAAATAACATACACCAAAGTAACTCATCCTGAATATGACTTGTCAACTCGTCCATAATCAAAGTAAAAAGAAATGGACTCAAAGCTGAACCTTGATGTAAACCAATATTGATGTCAAAATATCCAGTCTTCCCAGACAGGGTCCTTACATAAGATAAAATCCAATCATACATGTCCTTTATGATTTTAATATATAGGATAGGTACTTGTCTCTTCTCCAAAACTCTCCACAATATCTCTCGTAGGATAGAATCATAAGCCTTCTCCAAATCAATAAAGATCATATGGAGGTTTTTCCTTTTAGCTTTATAAATCTCCATTATTCTCCTCAGCAAATGGATGGCTTCAACAATTGAGCGACCTGGCATGAATCTGAATTGATTTTCTTTTACATTGGAAACTTGCCTCAACCTTCTTTCGATCACACGTTACCAAATTTTCATAGTGTGACTCGTCAGCTTGATACCTCTATAATTTGAACAATTTTGAATGTCTCCTTTATTCTTATAAAGAGGCACCATGATACTCCTCCTCCAATCTTCAGGCATTTTCTTGCTTCGTCAAATAACATTAAATAGATTCGTAAGCCAAGTCAAACCACGCTCACCTAAAACTCTCCATACTTCTGCATGGATGTCACCCGGTCCTACACCTTTCCCATGTCTCATAACCTTCAAAGCCTCATCTACTTCCTTTCTTTTTATCCATCTATAGCTAGCACGATTCAAGTAACTTTCACTACTAGTTAGATCACCTAAAGTGATCTCTCTATTGCCTTCTCCAATGAAAAGTTTATGGAAGAACGGCTCACATATAGTCTTTATATCCTTCTGAGTAACAAACACGTGACCTTCTTCGTCCTTGATGCATCTCACTTTATATATAAATAAACCAAAGTCCACTGTGAATACCAATTTATATATTCCATTTTTTTCATAAAGACACTCAACCCATTTTTGGCTTTTTTACCTCATCTTTTAAGCGTTCATTATTTTTTGACACTCAACCCATTTTTGGCTTTTTTACATCTTCTTTTAAGCCTTCATTATTTTTGGGTTCCCCTTTTTCTTAGTGGTTTTTGATATGAAGTGCCTGTCCTGGTTTACGAAGATGCTCTAATAACATATGAAAATATAGAAATAATGAACTGTGGAATCAAAGAATAAGAAATAACACAATTTTACGTGGGATTCCCAAAGGAGCGGGATAAAATCATGAGATGGAGATAGTAAGGAATATGTTTTCTATTAGAATTCACTCAATGAGTACAATGGTGTGAGATTCTATTTATATCCCCACCAACAAAACCAAGTCACACCACTATCCATGTAGAATTAAGCATCTCTCTAACATGATCAATTACATTATTCTCTCAACACATTCAAACATTCATTATTACCAAGAAGGTTACCCATCTTATAAACCCTTTAAAAGGAGCCAACACCAATCCAACAATAACACGTTACCAACCGGAAAGATAACTTCGTAAATAGATAACTGACATTAAAAACTGATTAATCTCCAGTAGCCATCCATTGGATACAAAAAGGAAATAGAGGCAATGGCAACCCAAAAGACAAAACTCCAGCCTTATGGGTTTGGATCTGACAACTTTAGATTTAGTGCATAATGCAGGCGTCCTTTATATTTGCAAGAAGTTGTGACAACAACCTGAATTCACAAACTCACAGTAATGCAATGATGACCTTTAATGCCGTGTTAAGGTTACCTCCTTAGTTGAAAGGCTCATCAGGTGAATTATTCACACTCATACAAGAAGTGATTCTTTCCTGGCAGATTATATTACAACAACTCGCATTTAAATGTCATCTTTCATTTTTTTAGTGAGAAGTAAGATTGATAAAGCATTGCACCACATGCATCATGACTCATGAGTTCATTGAATTAGTGAAAACGAAACAAGTAGTTTACCTCATACAAAGTCAAATCACTCCCTCCAGTGATATTCCAGACTATCCCAGTAGCCCTTTCAATGCCTATATCTAATAAAGGAGACTGGATTGCATTCAATGCAGCATCCCTGGCCCTAGTCTTACCTGCAAGACATGGGACATCCTCAGCGGAAAACAACTTAAACAATGGAATGCAGCAGATGGAATAAACATCCATCTAGTTCAGGAAATATTTCAAAACTTAATGTGATAGAAGGCAAGATAATGAAGATTATGCAGATTGCAAAAAAACTAAACACAAAAAATTATAAGAAAAAAATGAATCAGCCAGCCTGGAAAGAATAAAGATGCATTTAGCTGCCAAAATTCGTAGGCAAGTTATCTAATGAAAAATGAAATATTTTCATGGGACCAATTTTCTATTAGCGAGAAAAACGCAATACAAATATAGATGATCGGATAACTTCAAGCCGTGAATTTGCTCGCATAAATCTGGGTTTTTCTGACGACTACCTGTAGCTGTTCCGATGCCCATTAATGAAGAGCCTGCATCTGCCATAATTGCGCGAACATCAGCAAAATCAACATTAACCAGACCAGGGATCTGCCATAAATTAGAATTTGTAGAGTCATTCATGGGAAGATTCAGAAACATTTATTAAATGGTGAGCACCCAAATTTGCAACTATGCATGCATGCATTTATACCAAACCAGGATTAGAGCCCACTGGTGAGTACTTTATGAAGGGCCTCCTTGGGAAACTACTTGTCCCTCGTATTTTGATCCAATAACTTTAGCTCAAAACGAGTTCCAGTAATCTATATTGTTTGATGATTTTTCTGAGTTAACTTGAAACATCACGACGCACAAATTTGTCAGTGAGAGTTAGCTCAGAATTAGATAACCTCCAGTTTCATCTATGATGATTACAACTTTTGAGTGGTCCTTCTCTGAGCTGTGATGCTACTATTATTCAAAATCATGGGCAGTTCTATGACTAACAATTGACGGATTTTATATGGACCGAACCTAATTTCATAAAAAATCAAGGGATAATATTTTTGTTATTTCCAATGAAAGGAACTTCGGTTGAATGAATAAATCTAATTCATAGCCAAATGCGTGACATGCTGAAAACTTCAATCTACAAGCAACTTGGGAGTTTGACAAACTGCAAACTCTTTGTTGAAACAAAAGAATTCCTTATGGAAATAAGCAATCAAATAGCGGTTATTCCATAAACTGTGTGTGCATTGGACATAAAATTGCAGTGCTGCAATGACTTCAAACCACCACATGGCAAATCTTCCTATTTGTTACTGGACTGCTGCACAGAATAATAAAGGAGAAACAGCAATTAAGATGAGTTAGGTCACAGGAATCAGATAATAATGTTTCTATTAGTGATAGCCAGGTAGGATATTTACCCATAATCGATAAAATAAATAAATCTTGCAGTGCCCTGCCAGATGCCTTGTTTTGATTCCGGATGCTTATGCATTTTAATAACATGGAAATAGCACCTCTTAAGAACCACAAACATGCAAGTCTTTCCTTTTCTTCATTTCTTTAAGGAAAAGTGTGATGCGCAGAAACGGTGTCCACCCGAAAACTTTATATTCACATTAACGTAAAGCAATTACAAAGATCGGGGGGATCATAGGATATTTACCCGTAATTGATAAGATAAATAAATCTTGCAGTGCCCTGCCAGATGCCTTGTTTTGATTCCGAATTCTTAAGCATTTTAATGACATGGAAATAGCACCTCTTAAGAAGAACCACAAACATGCAAGTCTTTCATTTTCTTCATTTCTTTAAGGAAAAGTGTGATGCGCAGAAAAGGTGTCCACCCGAAAACTTTATATTCACATTAACGTAAAGCAATTACAAAGATCGGGGGGATCGTAGGATCCTGGCGTATTATATAACATTCTCTACATAGAACATGTCACCCCCAAAAATCATCCGATTGTGGCCAGCCACATGGCCCACAAAATGGTGCAACCCAAATCCTGGCAGACTCTGCCCAGCAAACTGCTAATCCATAATATTCCAGAAGGTAGAATCACAATCTATCGAAACCACATCCAGATCAATCACCTCCCACACCTCCCTGGATGAGTTGCAAAGAAATAACATATGATGAGCATCATCAATAGCCCTCGAGCACCGATGATATGACACATATACCCTTGGAAGAACCGAACCCTCCATACCTCCATTAACTCATGATGAATGATCTCACCTCAGCAACCATAAAAACAGCGTGACCCGCAAAGGGATCATCCATCTCCAAAGATGCATGTACTCCGCATCCTTGAGCATGTCGAGTCGAACCACTTCCACATACGACCGCTCCCTTCTTTCCCCACGTCAAGCCTACACCACCTTCCTGAATTTGGAAAACATTCAATGCAAGACTTCAGGCTTCGCCACCAACCCTAGAGACTAATCTAGTAACGAAATGGTTCAGCAAGCAGTGAAATGCCCCGCTCCTTGAACCATCCAAAAGAAACCGTGAACACTCGAATGAGAAAAAAACCATCTGCATTGCACCTCTCACCAGAGACCCATTAGGCATGCGAGTGACCAGAATGCAACCGCGACAATGAGAACACAACCACCAAGAACCTTCCCATCAACATCCGTTTTATTTTCTTTTGTCAAATGATGATTACCAGAGGCCATTACTCGTCTCAATTCACCTTCCAAAAGTGAATTTCTTTTACAATGTATAAGGTGAATACCCTTCACCTGAAATTATATTACTCCAAAATTAAAAAATTTCAAAATGTTATTATATCATTCCCAAATTAAACAACTTTCAAAAAATTATTATATCAATGTATTCAAAGTAATAGAGCTTATATTTTTCGTATAATCTTAATTTATCCAAACTAGAAGTGCTTCACTTGTTGAGAACCTTCATTTATTTAAAAATGAAGAAACTCCTGTGCATGCTGTGACGGGTAAAACCATGCCCATTCCCCACAAGATCTCCTTCCATTTCTCATCCAATGCATCAACAAAAACAAGGTACTTTACATATTGCATGTTGACAGTATATAATCTTCCACGCATAAATCTCGACAGGATACTTATAACAAAGAAACCCACATAAACACAACAGGTGATGCCCATTCTTAACCCCTTGTTAAAATAAATGTTTCACTAATTATATAACTGGGTTCTCAAGAACTCCCGCTTGATACAGCCCATTTGAGTAATCAAAGAAACCACTAGCGACAATCTTCACTGCCATAGCAGGAATTCCCTTTCAACTAACTCAAAAGCCAGCACTCTTACTGATTTACTTTTCATATTAATATTTGTGTGTATAAACATGTGTCCGCTGATTAAAACTAACTTATACCTTACAGACTTGATGCATGGCATCAAGACGTTTAATGGGCAGTAGTAAATAACAAAGCATACCGTGATTATATCAGAAATACCACGAACACCTTGGCGGAGTATATCATCAGCCAAGTTAAATGCTTCAGTGACAGGCGTTGACTGAGAAACTGCAGTTAATAGCTTATCATTGGGGATTACAATCAGTGTGTCAACACTGTCCCTTAAAGCTGCAATTCCTTCCTGTGCTTGCACTGCTCGCCGCCGCCCCTCAAAGGAAAATGGGGTTGTGACAATGCCTACAGTCAAAATTCCCATCGACTTTGCAATACTCGCAATTACAGGGGCCGCTCCTGTGCCAGTTCCCCCTCCCATTCCAGCCTGCACATTGTCGACTTGATAAGTAACCGCTAACCAGTAGAATTGAAATATGAATGTACACATCAAAGAAAGCATGTAAAAAGGTCAGAACAGCAACCATTAATTTAGAGCAAGATCAGTTCAATCCAAGAGAAAAATGTTCTGATAGCATTAGCCATGGCATCTTTTGGGTTAATTATCTCTGCCTAAAATATTGTAGGGACAAAATGATGCACCGAGATACAGTCAATGCCCTTTACAACTAAAAAATAAAAATCCACCTGAATACAGGGGAAACAATTGCGGGATAAAAATGCAGCACTGAAATAAAATGATACGCAAGAGAAGTTATATTAAAATAAAGATACCAAATCCTAAATCACCAACATGAAATTGTATAACATGGAGATATCCATTACTCACACAGCAGCAGACATTAAATGCATGCATGTATTGTCTTTAAATATGCACATAAAGGAAAGGAGTGAGATCCAAGTGTCATCTAAAGGGAGCATGTTGATAATACGTTGCTTACTGTCACAAAAACCATGTCGGCACCTTGAACAGCTTTTTCAATAGATTCCTTACTTTCATTTGCAGCATTCATACCAATATCTGGATTTCCACCAGCACCAAGTCCCCTTGTAAGTTCTCGGCCAATCTGCAGGCGGTTCCCAGAAAATAGAGGTGACATCTTCATTGCTTGTACATCTGTATTTACAATCCAGAATTCCACACCTCTCACAGAGCTCTCAATCATTCGATTGACAGCATTCGAACCCCCACCACCAACACCAATAACTTTAATCTTGGCTTCATTGCTGCTATAAGGATTCACTGGATCATTCACAGCCTCGGTAAGGTCACTAAAGCTTTCATTCCCGTAAAGTATATCAGCACCATCTCCTCTGAGCATTGAAATTTCAGGATGCAGATCCAAGAAGCGATCCTTGCTCTTAAATGGGTTGACATTCTGTGAGTTGGCTGAACATTTCCTATATCGACTGCACCTTTTTGATCTCTGGGCGAGATGCCATTCCTTATTTCTCAGATCTATTATCCTTGAGAAATTGTTCTTTCCAAACCGACATTCACCCAGAGATTTTCCTACAGAAGTAGCGGAGACCCCGAACAGATGCCTACAATCCGAAGGGGAAAGATATGGCAACTGAATTGCCATCATAAATGTCAACAAAGATTCTCTTCAATTACAGAGTTCGGTTCCTCTAATTACAAAAAGAGCAGCGTCCTTCAGGACCTGCACACATACAAAATGTGTTGTCAGTTTCGGATTAAACAAAGGATTCATAGGTGTGTTATAAGATGAGATTGCTTTTGAAAAATTACGAGAATAAGATAAACATGTGGGGAATGCTGTAGACAAAGCATCTGACCATAGGAAACAAACTATACATCACAATGAGGATAGAAAATAGCGTATTGGTGGGAAAAGAGAGTAAATTTATTACACCAGACCAGCAGATATTCCTTCCTGACCATGATCGCATTCTCACGTTGTTAACTGCAATTTTTAAATTGCATAACAATATGGTCGCATCCTCTTGCAATTGATACAGATATGTATGTCATCATATTCATGCCCCAAGCGACACACGCACCAGAAAGATCCCACATTCACACAACTGACAACAAACGCATGAACAACGTACACGCGAACACGCAGATACGCATAAAACGCGATCACCCCTCCATAGAAGACGTACAAAAGGATTGAGAGCATGAAGACGTGCAGGTGAGAAAAACTCACACAGCGGCGGCGGCGGGAGGGAGGGAAGAGAGGGAGAGGAGACAGCTCACATTGCCGGACGCATCTTTCTCCGCTCGCCGGAACCCTAACGAGGTCGCCGCTGCTGCCGCGACTAGTAGAAGAAGCAGAGTGATGAGGGTGTGGAATCGCAGCCGGATGAGAGAGACCCGAAGGGAAAAAAAAACCAAAGATTATGTGAGGGTTCCGGAGAGCGGTTGGATTTTTGAGCCGGTAAAACCAGTCTAATTTTGTTTGCGATGGAGGATAATAGCGGAAAAAGCCCTTCTATTTTTTTCTTGTTACCATTGACCCTTTATTAAATCGTATTTTGCACTATGCCTCCTGCCTAAACTCGCCTAACTTGTATATGTATAGCTTCTTGTGTTGTTTGTAATTTCTATCCATCTATTTTCCAAATATATGTCAGATGAAAAATTGATAATACATTGATCTATAAAAACTTATACTTTGTTAATTGATCAGGACGTGCTTGAAGAGTATGTATGTTCATTTCGTTGTATTTAATTGTTGAGACATCATTTTGCTTGTGGTTTCTTTCATTGTCATTCTCTTTTCTTTTGTTGTCGACTAGTATTCATTATTCCCTTACATTGAGAATCATGCTCAAAATTCGTTTGGAAGTGGCAACATTTTGTTCCTCTATTTGTGTTGTCTCTGCGAAGAAGTGGAGGACCATACAAAGAGACAAAAGTTGATGTCGTCGTAAAAAAGAGATCGAGACTATGATTCATGTCATATACACTCTCTTACTTGATTTATTAATCAAGAAGTCGGCGCTAGATGAAAAATAAATCGAGAATGTGGGATTCTATCATGCAAAGGTACTTCAAGTATTTTGTTTACTTGAATGACTACATCATGTCACTAAAAAAATGTGCTATAGTGATATTTTTTCAAATTCCGTCTCAGAATTAGGCGTTGTTAAATATATAACGATGATATTATTCGTTGGAAATGATTTTTCGTACTCGAAATTAGTGACGAATATCATATATGTTGGTATATCATTAGCAATGGTCCACATAGTGATGCTTATCCATTGCTATTTCTCAAATTTTTAATTAATCGTCGCTTTTTGAACTAAAAAATAGCGACGATTAGTTGTATTTTGAAAAATATCAACAAGTAAGTGTCGATATATGGACCGTTGCTAATGATATAACGACCGATATGATGTTCGTTGCTAATTTTGTGTACGAAAGCTCATTTCGCAACGAATAATATCATCATTGTGTATTTAACAATGACCAATTAAGCAATATTTGTCGTTTGGATTACGTGTGAATAGGATAAATTTCAAATTACTGTATTTTATTAAAATGAAATCCAAGTAAGGATTGATATGAGTAACATGATGATTTCTTTCGAAAATATTCTATATTTATGAGTAACTAAGAAAGAAGAATGTATTCATACACGGTAATGAGGACCTTTGATGACATTAAAAAAGTGTCCTTTTATGACGATTTTAAAATGCACCATATGTAATGAAGAAGATTTTTTTTCTTAAATGACTCCATTAGCATTTCTTATTACAAAAATATTTATTATGTTTATATCCAATGTGAAACACCCCAGCTCCAAAGATAGTCCCACATCTAAATCTCGTGAAGTGTGGGTTGGTGTATAAGTGGTGGGAATTACTACTTGATACCTTGGACTTAAGCATTTTGGGTGGTTGTCAACGGGTCCAATGGGGTCCATACCTAACAAGTTGTCCGGACCAATTTTCCTCAATAACGAACCGGTGACCTAAGCTCGGGACGTTACAAATGATAGTAGAGCAGGTTCCCTCTGATACCCACTATGATACCATTTGCGAATACAAATAAGTGAGGTTGTAGCACTCATACCCCCAAAGATAGTACCACATCTAAAACTCAAAAAGTGTGAGAGTGAGTTATAAGAGGTGGGGATTACTACTTGACAACTTTAGCTTAAGCATTTTGGGTGGTTGTCAACGGGTCCAATTGAGCCCGAACCCAATAAGTTGGCAGAGTCAATTTTCCTAGATAATAGAAGGGAGACCTAAGCCCGGGACGTTACAAATGGTATAGAGCCATTTTCCTCTGATAGTGGAAAGGATAATTAATTTATTATCTCATAAATCATAAATACGATGTTACTTGACAGATTTATTATCTAAAATCCAACATTGTATGCTGATTTATTATTAATAATCAAATATCGTTGTTTTGTTATCATTTTACTTGTTATGCGTATCATGATGTTACTGGTGATAAATTATACCCTTCGTGATTTCATAATATATAAAATTTAACAAAATTTGAGTTTAATTTTTATTATCGAATTCTTATAGAATAGTCCATTACAATATAAGATATCCATGTTGAAGCAATCGCTTCAATTTAATTTAAAAATCAGATGTTATTTATAGGAGTAGCGTACAATTCATCGCCAAAAATAAAATAAGATAAATTAGCAGTGAAATGCGAAAGTTAGAAGGGGACAAATGACGAGGAGTCAACATATGCCACATATTGTTATATTTCAGAAGGTATAACTACTAGTTTCTGGGTACAGTTGTATATCATCAAGTCTATATACATCCACATTAACACAAATATATCATCAAGTCTATTTACATCCACATTAACTCAAATACGGTGTTTCAATCTCTCTATGTGTCTGTGTCAATAACTTCAAATGAGATGGGAGCTCATTACCCTCATAGTGAGTTTCTAATCGAATCCACCTATTTAAATCACATGCTTCAAATTAATTGCATATTAGTTATTTTAATTTAATGTCGAAAAACTTATTTTGATCTTTTTATCACATTCTAAATGTATTAGATGACAACCCAACATCTCTAAAGGGTATTGAACCCATTTGCCCTAAATGTTGCAACCTGGCATCCCCCCCCCCCCTCCCTCTTTCTCTCATTTAGCAACGGCTTTGGAAAAGGAGGCGGTCGGTGGCCTTGTCATGTGGAGGTGAAAGTGGTGCATTCTCGTCAAAGATCATGTTCTCAATCTTCATTCTTCTCTTCACAATCTTCCCTTTGAGCCATATATCACTAAAATCAAGATGACGGTCAACTCAAATCTGTATTTTGGGAGATTTGATGTTGTTGAGTTTTGAATTTCATGTATGGATTTGGGATTTTTCTTGGATTTCTCGGTGACGATGAGTGATGAAGAGGAGCATGGCCCCCTCCCTCCTCCCATTTTATCTCCGACAAAGGCACACAATGAGGAAAAGTTGATGGACGAGGGAGACAGGATGTGCGATGAAGGCGGAGCGCATCGTGATGGTTTGTGATGGAGGTAGAGGAGGGGCATGGGTATTTACATTTACAAATCTCAAATTGTGATTTATAAAATTTGAATTTGTCTTCTACAAATCTCGAATTGTCTTGTACAAATATCATATCGTTTTTACATATCTTGATTACTCTTTACAATCTCAACCCTTTTTTTTAAATTTTATCAATTTCTAACAGTCTACTTTTTATTGTATATACTCACTCGAGTGTTACCAAGCGATCATGTATTTTTATAAAGGAACGTGGGAAAGTTACAAAGTCACTCATAGCAGTTAGAGAGTATTGTGCACTGCTATTGACCACAATGAAACTACAAAAACTTATGATATATTACAATGGCAATACAAAATTTATGAATGAAATTAATAATTTAAAAGAAACTAATGAATGAGAATGTAAAAAATGCATGGATTGAATTTTGCAAAACCGAATCTAACTACAAAATCTGATTCACATATTTTAAAAAATCAGTAAATTGCATTTGATGAAAACATTTCAGATTTCTACAAATAAAGAAATAAAGGAATAATTCCAAATTAAAATGTATCTAAAATGGTAATTGATTTTATTGAAAGGAAATCAATTTTAAATAGAAACAAAATGATCGAAATATGATTTTTACCAATACGTCATTGTCATTCTAACCATTTTAGAGGAGTAATTCTTGTTCATGG
Source organism: Ottelia alismoides (assembly GCA_037367405.1). Taxonomy (NCBI): domain Eukaryota; kingdom Viridiplantae; phylum Streptophyta; class Magnoliopsida; order Alismatales; family Hydrocharitaceae; genus Ottelia; species Ottelia alismoides. Next base: position 176,151 of record JAZKJV010002638.1, on the reverse strand, counting down.
ATTATTATTCCTTGTAAAATATAAGAGTATAGGTGCATAGTCCACGTTAAAGTTAAACAGGTGACTTGTTCTAGCAATGTTAATTATTATATATAACTAGTGTTTTTTTATGAAAAAGAGGGTGTCCTCCCAAGGTAGGAGTCTCCACAAAAATATTATATTACTAAAACTTTACACAGAAATTTACCTTGAATTCCAAAGGCTTATCAATGGCTTGCAGTGAGCAACAACATTCTCTGGGTAAAATCTCTGATTATTAAAAAGGTCATTTCTTGCGAGCCATATTGCCCACAGCGCGTTGAAGGGTCTTGCAACATCGTCGGTTGAGTTGCCTCCTATCCTTCTCACCCCTTCCCAAAAATTCAGTAGACCACTTGCATCCACCCACGGGATTGCCAATACACTCCAGACCTTCACCGAGAAAGCGCGGGTGAGAAAGAGATGCTCAAAGGTCTCTGATTGTTCCCCACATCTGTCACAAATTGCGTCCTGGAGGCCTAGCAGCGTCGCCCTCCTGTCTTTGTCTAGAAGCTTATTCCTCCTCATGCACCAAAGGAAGATTTTTATCCTATTTGGGATCCTGCTTGTCCACATTATCTTCATATCTTTGCATAAGTCATGATATATAACTAGTGTTTATACCTGCGCTTCGCTGCGGTCTATACTTTTTCTTCTATATTGTACACAACAACTGCGTATAGTGAAATGGCATGAAGCTATATAAGAAAATAATGAATATTGATTGGTGGATTGGTTATCTAAAATGCTAGTTGAGTAAGAATTGGAAGTGAATAATCCACGTGAATTACTATTGTCATAATCAGATGTTACCGACATCCCATGAAAGAGTTTAGATCTGACAATATATAGAAAGAGTATCTTTCTTTGATTCACAAAAAAACAACTTTCCTCTTCTGGATTTTGTACTGAGCTTAGGTTGTCTCCGCATATTCTTCCATATTTTTCAAATTGTAGCCATTGTCCGTAAAATTTTCTACTCAAAGAGCCACCATTAGATTTCTCTCATGAAATAGAGGGCTTCAACCAAAAAAAGTATATGAAAATTAAAATTGTGTAGATTAAATTAATGACAATTGTAATGTGAATGCAAATAAATAAACTTAAAATAACATAGTTGATATTTCGATGCTAGATTTGTCCACATGCAGGTACTTCGACGTTTATAAAAATTTGTGTATATGTTGGTGTTTTGATGCTTATAAAGATTTGTTGATATGTGTTATTAACCGCATCAAGCATGCACAATGAGATTTAATTCCTAGTAACCCGTTAAATGTAAATAGTAAGAAATTTATGTGAAAAAGAAAGGAATTCTAAATTGTCTCATCATTCTAAGATAGAAGAAATATTACTCAAATATATTACATTTATTGAAGTATGTTATGAGTGTCTCTTACGAATAATAAAAGTGGCATACTTAAAATCACGGTATCTCTGATATTGTGAGAAAATTATTACAAAATCTAAAATGTCTATAATATGTTCAGATAAATTAACCAGAAATCTAACCATAACTAGAATGAGAGCATAATTAGTTGTGAGACTAATATTCAAGCATATTGAATTGCTATACTAATATCTAAGAAAAAGCAGAAAATTAAGGGGATGAGAAATAAACAATGTATCATACCTGTTTAGCAATAACACCACAAATATAGATGCTATTAAACTTCTAATAATCGTCTAAAACCCAAATATAACTCAACTTTAGTAATACACGTATGACTAGCCAGAAGAAGCTAAACGAAGAATATATTTCTTAATGTTGTAGATATATGATGAACCACATATTTTTTAAAACGTAGTTCTGCATATATTTTTAAATTTATTATGTATTATGTGTTGTCTTATGCATGCCATGAAGCATAAGACAATACTACTATATAATTTTCTAAAACAGATCCCCATCTTAAGGTATCTTAGTAATACGTGGATGATGTAGCAAGTAACGTGAGATAATAGAGTTAAAATTAATTTTATTTTTCATTAGTTATGATTTTGAACCTACTATTATATAACGATTATAGATAAAATACTCCACTATGAAACATAATATAATGCAATAGCAAATTCCAAACTACTATTTGGAATCATTGGATAACATAATACACATATCCTTATTTTACTCATTTCATTTGGCAATATAACTTTTTATATATATAACTATTTTTAATTATACAAATTGTGAACTATATGTATGTTTATCTTTTAAAAAACATCTATATACACATGTGTACATATTGATTGGAAAAAGATATAATTAATAATAGAGCATATCACATTATACATGTAAAATGTCACTAAGTACCGTATGAATCATATTATAGATCATTTAAATGATGGTCTCAATATAGGTATATTTATATATGTAAGAAATATTTAATCGAGTATAAACACATGTCATTGAGGGGTAAATATGTACTTAATGATGTTCATAAAGTATTGCAGAATTGACAGTTTTATAGTATATTGTGACATAGACATAGTGTGCATATTTATCGTATGATATTTTTTTGTTAAATTATACATTATAACCATAAGGAGTTGGTGTCTTGACATACATTGGAATTATATGATCGTTTCTTTGAAAGATCATTTTTAATTCTCAGTTCATTGTAATCAAACAAAGCTATATGAAAATGTAATACTTGAGATATGATTTTTCGCATTATATTTCTTTGTAGATGTTATTATTTTCAAACACGAAAATGACAAACTGACTAGTATATATGAATCGATTTACATAATTTGGTTTCTTGAGGAATAATATCTGAGTAGCTATATGTCAATTATAATTGTTGTTGTCGTTATTACAACATAATTAGCATATCTTAAAGAAATTGATGATAAACACCATTTTACTATATTATTTTCAATGTACGGAGAGGTTTTTTTGGATTGACTGATTTTTCTGTCATCTCTTCCATTTCCAACACTGGTTCCTTTAATAATACCAATAACTTAAAATACTTATAATTTTAGTATATTAAATAGACTTTTATAACAATAGTTGATAAAAGAATTATGTTGTTCCTTATAGTAATGACAAACATTATACAATATTCCTAAGATTAATCAATAGATCTACTATAAGGATTCAATTATATTGTACTGACATTGATGATATATCTTATAGCTTTATTTATTATTCATGGAAACATATATGGGGATGTGATGAAACATATAAAATGCATTGCACAATATTGATACTCTAACATGATTTTTTTATTCAAAATGATGGATTTTGAAGCACCTAATCTTTATGTTTTTTTATTGTGATAAATAGTTGATTCAATTTTTATTTAAAACAAATAGATTACCCATATTAGAATAATGAGCAAACTTGCATATTTTTTAATTTTGTGATTTTTTTATTAATTTTTATATGTATAGATGGAATAAATATATAAGAATCAATTTATATAAAGTAGTTTTTAATGCACATTTCACGTTGAAAAGAAAATATGATTGTTTAAAATTAGAAAAGAAGATTTTAATATATATTTTTAATTAGATAACATCAACAAACATAAATAATCAAAATTTACAAAAGATATAAAAAACTAACTACTGTTTCATTCTAAAAAAAGCTTACCAAGTAATGCCATTAATGTAGATGGATATATACTTTGCCTCCTTAGTCCACGTAATAAATGTTGCTCCTGAGACTCTCTCTCCTCCATGGATTTATCCTCTTAAGTCTCATCTCCTTACATCTCTCTACCATAAATGCAAGAAGAAAATCATTTACCTAGCTCCCAGTGGTGTTCTCGAAAATTATCTTTAATCATTTCTAACTATGATGACAACTATAATGTCTTGCTTGCAAGTATTAAAATGTGCGGTGTTGAGATTGGGGATATTGAATGTGAATATGACCATATGTTAACGGGATTAGATGAGAAAGGTAATGAGTGAATATGAATAAACATACAAATTAATCATTTCATAAGAATAACATGTACATTATATTAATAAATTTATAAACTGATTTTATAATCATTGAAATTTTCAATAATTACAAGAGAGTGTTTTTAGAAGAGGAATAAATAAAATAAAATATCAACAGGAGATAAGAGAAAGAAGGGAATACATCTTGTATCTGTGGAGAGAGGAACATGATTTCTTATATTTATGGGAGAGAGATGCATTAAGATGAAAATCAATATAGAGCGAGAGATGGGAAACATGTTTTTTGTTTTACATGTATAGGAGAGATGCATTGAGATGAAAGTTAATTTAGATAAATAGAGAGAGGGTTGTTGGTTTGAATTGAGAGGAAATAAACGTGAGTGAGAGATTGCAGGAAGAGCGTTTATAAGGGGAGGACATTACTAGGAATCTTACATAAGTTAGATGGTAAGCACCGAGTATAATTATAGAGAGAAGTACGGAGATGAGAGGATAAATCCATCGAGGAGAGAGAGAGAGAAATAGTAGTTATTACGTGGGCCGACGGGCAAGTGTAACGTCAAACTGATTTCTGGAAACGCAGCAGAGCTATACGAGAGAGTCTCGGAAAGCATGGAAATCCCCGACATGGCATTGACAGAGACTGTAACGTGGAAGTTACAGGGAAGTTGGGGGAAAGAACCCCGTTTTAGTATATAGAGACAAGATTGAGATATACCGTATACCGTTGCCTATGCTATAATAATATTTTAACGTACCGTTGCCTTTAGATACTAAGATTGAGATAACAATATTGGCGGATGTTTTCAATTTTACGGCAAAAATAAAAGGTTGGATTCTACTTTTATGTATCGTGGAGTGCTCCATTGAGTTTTAACATATTTTAGTTTATAATTTTTTATAATCATTTATATTATTAAAAGTCCTGACTATAATATCTTTTATCAATAGAAACAGAAAGTAGAATATTGTCATCTAGATTAGAGGGAATATCATATAGATAAAAGAGCATTCTTTCAGATATCTTGAGATGAACAAACACATGATAGTATATTATAAAAAATGACATGCTTGCGAAGGTAGAAACTTAAACATGCTCGAATAAAATAAAATAAAATAAAATCCATATAACACCTTAAGACCTAAAGAATGAGTGAGAAATAAGCATTGTGTAGAATGATTAGGAGTTGTAGATGCACTTACAATATAACTATGTCATTGGAAAAGCTCTTTATGATGGATCTCTCTCTTTGAAGTGCTAGGTGTGAGCATAACTCACTAGCATGTGAGTTGTTACAAGATATATTTTCTATGAAAACGTTTAGTTTCCTCTAAATTTTGAATGATTTGACAAAAGTTCCATGCCTGTGAATTTCTTTACGGAAATTAAATCATGTGAATTATCTTGCTAGTTTTACCAAGTTCATATATGAATTTCATGTTGCAATACACATGCAGTTTATGATTTATAAAGTTTGCCGAGATACATGAAGGTAAGTTTTACGTGGATATTATGTCAAGATATATGAATGCAAGTTTTACATGAACATGTATGGTTATGTTGTCAAAATTTTTCATGATATGATTAAAGAACAATGCACATTATAGCCTATTCTCAGAAAAGTCATGAACAAGTCACTAAATGTTGGCCTACTCCTTATGTCTCGAGGGGCTTTGAGCATGTGTTTCGTATACTAATGGACTTTGGACCGTATACGAAATATATTTGATCTTTAGGACTGTCAATGCGCATGACGATATTTTCACGATATTGGGTTGAGTTTCTCTCCCATGACAATTTTACACGATTTATGACTAAGTACGACATATTGAGGTAGTGTGACATTGATTTATGATATTGGCAAGATTGTCATGTATTTTGCAATATTATCCATTACAAGTTATTCGATGATACATGTTGATCCATATAAATTTTGTTAAGTTATGCACCTTTCGGTATTGCATTTTTGTAATGTTTCTAGAAAAGATTTATATGATGAATTGCAAATTATGTTGCGTAAGTGATTTATCAAATGCCTGAGACTCACTCGTTAGGTCTAAGCTCATTCATGGGTTTGAACCCACCGCTCTATTGTTTAATACTATTTACAGACAGATACTAAAGAAGAAGGTACAGAGCAGTCGCACTTTGCACGATATTAGCCACAGGTTGCGCCATCAGAAACATTTGGTTTTTTGAAACTTTTTGATACCCTTAGTAGATGTTCGATGGAAATATATTTGTAGATTTTGTATGAATATGCTGGAATGGACAGTCGAAAATACGTGAATATATAGAACTTTGTGTATATAAAAGGTAAAAAATGAAGTTGTATAATGTAATCTTAGTTGGCATTGTGAGGTATTGCGATTGATGAATCATGTAGAATTAGTAGATGATGTCTCATGTACAAGTTGCGGTTGAGAGAAATCCATATTATAGAGGAAACTTTGTCAAGTTTTTTTTGGAATCATGATTAATTAAGAATTGAATGATTACTCAAAGCTCAAATGCTAAGATTGATAGTTGTGTCATGCTCCTCTCAGATAACGGGGTGAGTCGTGATGGAAAGAGAGAGAGAACTTCAAATAAGGTGGTCCTTTCTGCTATGTCTGAAAAGTCAGCAATATAGATCATAGGATCTTGATCTACGGCTCTGATACACACACTCACATACACACGTATAGAGAGAGGAAGAGATACACATACCCTCACGCATATAAAGAGATACACACACCCTCGTGTATATAGAGAGATACACACACCATTGTGCATAATTGTAGGTTTAGAAACATAACTATTTGCTCTAAATTATGGATATAATATGTATCGTAATTATATCTCTTAGATATAACTTTTTGTACACCGTCATAATTATATATATACATAAGTATAATGATTTTAAATTTTAACCTGCCTAATTACATTTCACAGTGTGCAACAACAAATATGGGTGCATAGAGAGGGTGGTGAGTGGAGAAAGAGAGAGAGAGAGGAAAGAGAAAAGCTACATGCTAAATATAGAAATAGGTTAGGGTAAAGAGAGAGAGGGGATAGATGGAGAAGAGGAGAGAAAAGAAATAAAACATGCCAGGGAGAGAGAGAGAGAGAGAGAGAGATTTGAAGGGATGGTATTTGATGGTGAATGAGAGAATATAGGAAGGCTACATGTGAACAATTGAGAAAAAAACCTAGCTTTATTTATATGTATAGATAAATTACGTAGAACGTAAGTTTTTGATTCACTTTAGTAAATACTAAATATAAAAGTTGATATTGTTTGCAATAAAAACATGCATCAGGATAATATTTCATATTTATGACCATTGTGTTATACAATAATAAACCTTTTCTTATATTTTAGAGAAGAAATCGAGTAAAGAATTGGACACGTAAACATGAGTTAGCATGTTTTCAGCACGTCCATGGACAGAGGAAATATAAGATGCGATAATTTATATAGAAGACATGATAAGAAATGATCGCATGATTAAATAATATCATGTACCTCGCACTGCGAGAAATAACAGAAATGGCGAGCACAACTACATGAGGGATGAGAGAGCACAAGTGTTCGCCCATGGGCTAGCGAGGAATGGACGGACATGTGCTCAGCCCTTAACTGACCAGTGAAAATTTAGGCCAATTTTGTTGAAAATATAATTTGTAACTTGTCCATGAAGTATTATTGCAATGGACCTTTTTACACATTTGCCTACAATGTTCTATCGATATGAAGACTTATCTATCATCAATATTCCGCTACTGCAACAAGTTTGGTATCAGAGCCTATTCATCCTTATATCATTGTTAATCTTTTTCTTGGTTCTCCACACTATAGCATCCACCTCCAACAAACCTTTATTCAACTACACTCAAAACTCCAATTCTATATTCGATGGAGAAAGTTGTGATTATTGGAGTATTCAAATGAAGAAATCTTCATCTCACGAGACTTGTGGGATCTAGTCATAGAAGATTATGAGAAAGTTAAAGATGCATATGCACTTACTTCACTAAGTAAAGGGAAGAAGAAAGAACTCAAGGAGAACAAGAAGAAAGATGCAAAGGCCCTTCTCTTCATTCAACAAGGAGTAAATAAATCTATCTTTCCTCGTATTTCTGTAGCAACTACTTCTAAAGAAGTACGAGAGATTTTAAAGAAAGAATTTCAAGGATCCATCAAGGTAATCTCTATGAAGCTTCAATCTTTATGGAGAAATTTTGATAATCATCTGATGAAAGATGATGAAACTATCCAAGGGTTCTTTTCAAAAGTTTCTATTATTATAAATAAAATTCGAATGCTATGGAGATATTATTGCAGATAAGAAGGTAGTTAAAGAGATATTAAGAAGTTTACCTGTTAAATTTAATCATGTTGTTGCTGCTATTGAAGAATTTAAAGATTTATCTTCTCTCTACATATATGAATTAATGAGTAAAGAATTAGCAGGTTCATCATCCAACCATTGGAGCAAGTATTTCAAACGAAAATAGCATCTACAAAGCTAAGAATGGAGATCATGATAAGAAAAGGAAGGGACAATATGCAAGGAGACAAGAGAATAATGGAAGGCATGGATTCTATAGAGGTCAAGACAATGGATGACCCAAAGGAGGATATAATTAAAGAGCTCCAGGTATAAGAAAATCTTCTTCCCATTGCATTGTTTGCAAGAAAGATAATCATGAATCCAATGACCGTAGATTCCGTTGCACAAGGTGCAAAATTACAAATCATTCTTAGAGGGATTGTTGATTCCAATGAGTCTAACTATATTGCAAAAGATGGGGATTACAATCCTTTACTTTATTCTTGCATGAATACTAAAGAAGTGTCTAAAGACATTTGGTATGTTGATATGGTTACAGTAATCACATGATCGGGAATAAAGATGCATTTGTGAGCCTTGAAAAAGGGCATAGTTCTCAAGTTAAACTTGGAGACGGGAAAGCTACAAAAATGTAGAAGACAATGGAGTTATTACAGTACAAATAAAGAAAGGTACTTCTAAACTCATTCACGATGTTCTTTATGTTTCAGGCTTAACTGAGAATATTCTAAGTGTTGGCCAACTTATGAATAACGGTCATTCTCTAATATATGATAATGGAGTATGCAAAATCTTTGATAAAAGAAGAAAGGTACTAATCGCAGACATTAAAATGGCTCCAAATAAAGTCTTTCCATTAAAAGAAGGCTATGCATTAGAGGCTATAAATGAAGATGATTCTTTATTATGGCATTTAAGATTTGAAAATTTAAATTTTAGAAGCCTCATGTTACTAAAGCAAAGATGCAAAATCTTTGATAAAAACTTGGTTGTCGGGCTTCCATTCGTCAAGAAAGATGAAAACATATGCAAAGGATGCACATATGGAAATATGCATAGATTATCATTTACGAAGACATCATGGAGAGCAAAAGCTCTACTTGAGTTGATACACTCAGACGTATATCGACCAACCCAAACTTCGTCTATCAATGGAGTCAGGTACTTCTTTTTATTTGTTGGTGATTATAGTAGAATGATGTGGGTTTACTTCTTGAAAGAAAAGTCGGAAGTCTTTTCTATCTTTATAAGGTTAAAGTTTTGTTGAAAAGCAAAGTGGAAGAAAAATAAGAATCTTCCGATCAGATCGTGGAGGAGAATTTACATCTGAAGAATTTTAAGACTTCTGCATAATTGAAGGAATCAAGAAGGAGCTAACAACAAGATATACTCCTCAATAAAATGGAGTAGCTGAAAGAAGAAATCAAACAATCGTTGAGATGACAAGAAGCATGCTGAAAGGTAAGGGTCTTCCTAATAAGCTTTGGGCAGAGGTGGTAAATATTGTTGTTTATATATTGAATAGATCACCTACAAAAGCAGTATTGGACAGAACACCTTACGAAGCCTGGTATGAAAGGAAGGCCAAGGTTAGTCATTTCAAAATCTTTACTTCTATTGCATATGCTCATATTCCATCTCAAGTTAGACAAGAAAAGTTTGATGAAAAAGGAGAAAAATATATCTTCATCGGATATTATGATGAATCTAAAGCTTATAGATTATATGAACCCAAATAAGGAAAACTAATTATATCTAGAGATGTCATCTTTGATGAAACATCTTTATGAAAATGAGATGATTCTTCAGTGCCACAAAAGCAAGCTGCAACTGAAGAAGACAATCCAAATGATGAAGATATTTTTCCTTCAATTCAAAGACCAGTTGGGCCAAATGTCTCTGACACAGAACATCCACAACAAAAAGGTACGATCTCTTTAAGAAATTTATGCATCATCTTCTACTATTGCTTTATTTTCTTGTGGGACATAGACATTTGAAAAAGCAATTAAATAGAGGCATGGATTCAAGCAATGAAGGAAGGATATTGCAATCATTAATAAAAATCACACTTGGGAGCTCGTTGACCGACCTAAGGATAAAGATGTCATTGATCTTAAATGGATTTATAAAGTTAAATATAGTGAAGATGGCTCCATTAACAAGAATAAAGCTCGATTGGTTGCTAGAGACTATTCTCAATAGCCAGATATTGATTATAATGAAACTTTTACACCTGTTGCTCGTATGGAGATAATTAGAACCTTACTTGCACTTGCTTCTCAAAAAAAGTTATCAGTTTATCAATTTGTTGTTAAATCTACATTTCTTAATGGAGATCTTGAAGAAGAGGTTTATGTTGAACAACCTCAAGGGTATATCTTCAAAAATAACGAAGAAAATGTTTATCGTCTTTGCAAAGCCTTAAATGGCTTAAAGCAAGCACCAAGAGCTTGGAATAATAACATTAATGGATATTTTCGTAATAATAGATTTCTACAAAGTTATAATAAACCATCTCTTTATGTAAAGAAAGAAGGTACATATAATTTCTTCATTATATGCCTTTATGTTGATGATCTTATATATACAAACAATAGCTTCAAGATGATTGATGAATTCAAGAAAGCAATGATGAAAGAGTATGAAATGATATATCTCGGTCTTATGAGATAGTTTCTTGGTATTCAAGTTCAACAAAAAGAATACGAAATATTTATCTCTTGAGAAAAATATGTTCATGATATTCTTAAGAAATTTCATATGTCAAATTGCAAGCCAGAAGCAACTCCCATGGCTGCTAATACAAAACTTTCTGCAAATGATAAAGCTCAAGAAGCCAATGGTTCTCTTTATAAGAGTATTGTAGTTATATTTAATTAATACAAGATCAGATATAGTATATGCAATTAGTGTCGTATCAAGATTTATGAGCAACCCCAACAAGCTTCATTATGCAGTCATAAAAAGGATTCTTCGCTATGTTGAAGGTACCAAGAATTTTGGAATTAAATATACTATAGAAGAAGATAATTCTCGAGAAGGCTACTCGGATGGTGATTGGGCTAGATACATATATGATAGAAAAAGCACATCAGGTTATTCATTTTGCATGGGATCTAAGGTCATATCTTAGAGTTCTAAGAAGCAAAAGACCATAACTCTCTCCTCTGCTGAAGCCGAATATATTTCTGTTACAAGTGCATCAAGTGAAGCTATATGGCTGCGAAGACTTCTTCATGATATTTAAGAAGAGAATGCACTTCCAACAACTATATTATGTGACAATATGTCAGCCATTGCTATGACAAAGAATCCAGTCTTTAATGGAAGAACAAAGCATATTGAAATCGCCATCATTATGTACGAGAGCTGGTCGAGAATGGCGACATCAAGCTAAAGTTCATTGATGAATCTCGTATTCATCATGCTAAAATTGGTCATTTAGGCTCTGTCCCCCATCATCCACATGTAATTAATCATTAATAGAGCATTATTAGCCATCATACTTGTGTAAATAATATTTGCATTTCAACTACATAAATTGCATTAAAATTCCCATGTGTAAATTAGCCCAAAAAGCCGCTAACTTCTCACATTTTTAGTCAATTCATCCTAACTCCAATTGACCTAAAACCACCTCCATTGTGTAGATATTACTAATCTTATTAAATAAAAAATACAAAAAAATACTAACCCCAATAAGTGTCAAATAATCCCAAAGTCAAATTCCACATCTGATGGACTAAAACAAGCATATCTCCCTCATACAGTGTCCGATTTTGGTCTACTCACTTTTAAAGTACTTCATTTTCAAATACCTTCAAAACAAGACTCATTTCGTAAAAATCGGAGCTCATATGTGAAAGTTGGGTTTTGGGCCTCTTTTGCGCATTTTAACTTTTTGCCAATTTTGACCTGAGTTTTTATGTGCATAATTAACTCTTTTAATTTTATTTCTTTTTCATTTGTATACTTTGATGAAAGTTTTAATAAGAAATGCAAAGATTCAAATCCGGATTAAAACTGAGATCAAAGAAATTGACCAAGTCCAAGTGTCTGTTGTCGGTCTGTGCAAAAGTTGAGCGTTTCTTACTTTTATTTTATTTTCCTAATTTCTTATCCTTTAAAAATCCAAAAAAATTAGATTAACGTGTAAATAATTTTCTTCTATTTTATCGTATTTTTTCTAGAATTTTTATCCTCTCTAAAACCACCAAAAAAATTACAAAACTCCAAAAATAGGTTTTTCGTACACCAGGAAAGCCACCAAAAATACCACTTCGCACAGGTGACCTCTTTTGCTCCCGGACCCTTCATGAAAGTTGTAGATCTCGACGAGACAAACAACTTTCGTGAAGAAAATTTTTCGATCCGAGGTCATCTTCTATCTCTTTTTCCCACTTTAAAATCTGAAATTTTTTGGTGCCACGTGGCAGCTCCAGGGCGTGCCACGTGGCACCCCGCTGTTTCCTCTCTCCAGCCGCACCCCGGGTCACGTGCCAAGCACGTGACCCTCCTTCATCTTCTCCATCCAGCCGTTTCGCCTCTTCCCTCCCGCCGTTCCTCCTCCATAACCCCAGCCGCCGGCCGTTACGAGGCCTGCCATTAAGCCCCTCCGCGTAACGGCCCTCCGATCACCTCCTATAAGAACACCTCGTCGTCAGCACCTCCGATGATCCGCCATTTCTCCATTGCAGGTCAGTGACAGCGACCCCTGGACGGCGTGATCCAGAGGTCCACGATCTCTGCTGCCCCCTTGCTCCGGCGAGCGGGCTGAGCTTCTCCGCATCCTCGCCGCGACTGAAGCGAAGATCAGGAGCAAGCATCTGCTCCTCCAACCCCTAGGCGAACCCATCATCTCCATTTTTACCATTTCTGTGCAGGTCCACCTCCATCGACATCCTTGGAGCTCGAAGCTCCACCTGCGACCTCGCCGCTCCGCCCAGCCTCCGCGCCTCGACCTCGCGCGCAGCCACCGCACCTGCCGCCCTCCGCGCACGACCGTCCCCTCCTCCAAACGCGTGGCCGCACGTGGACGGTTGCGCACACCCCGCGCCCACCGCCGCTCCGCCCAGCGCCGCACCTGTCGCCCGACGCCTCCTGCTCCGCCGCCCGCGCCCCGCGCCGTGTGTCGGCCGAGGTGCGGCTCCAGCTCCTCCGCCTTTGCGCGGAGGCGCCGCCTCCGCCTCGCGCGGCTCCGCCCTCGCCCAGGAGCTCCGTCGCGATGCTCCTCCACGCTTCCCAGGCGTTCGCCCGCCCCGCCGGCCTTCGACGCACAGGTGCCGTTGGATCGGGCGGCCGAGCCCTTGATCCAACGGCCTCTGCTCTGCCACGTGTCATCCCCGAGCCTCAGCCCCAGCCTCGAGGCTCGGGTCCCCGAAGCTCCATCAACCCGCCATTTAGGCTCGGGCGTCCGAGCCTGAGCCTGGCCTCCGAACCATAGGCTCGGGTGCCCCGAGCCTGAGCCCCTCCACCGAACCTCCTGAAGCACGTGCAAAGCACGTGCTTCCAGGGGAAAATTACAACTGTGTCCTCATAGGTTTCTGAAATTACATTTATACCCCCGCCTAGGGTAAATTGCAGAGGATCCCCTCCGACTTTCCAAAATTACAGATAAGCCCCTCCAGGGACCTTTTTGAAAAGAAAACTTTATTTAAATTACATTTCAGTCCCTGAAACTTCATTTTATCATATCTTTGTCATATGGACTCCGATTTTAGCATATAATATGTCGTTTCGAAGCTAATTCCGTGCTCTACAACTTAGCATCATTTGTGGACAGATTTAAGGCTGTTTATTGATAATTATTATTGAGTATATCTGTTGTCATTTGTAGGCTAATTTTGACATATTTGTGCCTTATCTCCCTTGGAAAACTTAACGATTTATTTTTACAGGGATTTTATTTATGCAATGATGGAATTGATCTCAGATTTGAGGACTTAATTTTTACAGGGGTTAAATCAAGGAGTTTTATAGGTTTATTGACTTGTGTACTGCAATCATTTCTTGAGAATATAATTTGAAGAATTTTGGAGATAAAATCATTGCAGGAATAATCTGATAGCCTATACTTGCATCAGGGATTAATTTGATACATCTCACTGGATGTGATATTATTCGATCTGTGATTTCATTTCGCGGTTATTGAGTAATCTTAATTGGATTAAACATCATTAAATCGCAGATCCAGTGCTTCATTTTCTCTGTCTATTTCCTCGCATTTGCATTACATTGTATTATATTTTTGCAAACACACAAATTAATCAAGCATTAATTAATTATTTAATTTGATTTAAAAATCACGCAACTAAAAATCATTGTTCCCTGTGTTCGACCTTGGTAAACTTGCCAAGTAAAATATTCCACAACATTCAAAGCTTGTGGTATTTTGACGACCGAAATCCGCTTCCTATACTACAATTCCTCATTATTAAAGAGATGGATTTCGCGCTCATCAAATGGCGCCGTTGCCGGGGAACGGCGAATTTTTAGGGTTTTAAATCATTTTGGTAATTGATTTTTGTGAAAATTAATTTTTGTGCCATTTTTTTCTTCGTCTGTATTTTATTTTGCATTTCTCTCTTACTTTTGTTACTAACCACAAATTCTCTCTTCGCAGACTTCTGGGAGCTGGATTTCGATATTAATTCAAGGATCTGCTATGAAGACCGAATTTTAATTTTGTGAGAGAGAGCTTAGCATAGGTTTAATTTTTGCATTATTCTCAGGGTCCCTCTCTTTGAACCCTTGTAATAATTAAGACTGAACATTCCTGTGGTGTGTCGGGTCTGTTTCAACCCCTTCTGTGTGGTTGGGACCCGACTTGAGTGGCGTAGGACTTAGGCACATATACGCTTGCTTGTTTATTATTGATTGTGCTCGTAATCTCTAGGCCACACTTTTTCACTAATTAAACGCACTATAGATCGTTCAACATTAGCCAAATTTTAAATCAATTCTTCCCGCTAATAGAACTATCTGTTTAGGGCGTTTTTCATCTGTGCATATCATTTAGTGTAAATTTAAAATTCCTTGTCTTGCATCCCGCATGAAGAACGCGAGGATTCACTGTAAGTCCTTCTCTTAAGCATGCATCATTGATTTACGCTTGCATTGGCTTTTTCGATTCTCCCTCCTCAAGTTTTACAACTTAGGAATTAACAGAATTGGGACTGCTCGTTAGACGTGAATTTCTGTGCTCACATAAACTACAGTGATAACCTTAATCTAAAATTGGGACTGCTAATCAAGGTGACTGCAAATAAACTGACCTAAAATTAACTCTTGTTTGGTGAAGAGAAACCCACTCATTGTTTGTTTAAGGACAAGATCGCACACCTTAGGGTAGAGCCAAAAACCGAAATACTTCATTCAGACTACTGATTTTAAAAACAATTAGCTACTTTTCAGTGAGGGTCTCGGGTAGCCGTTTACGGTCCGACTTCCCTTAGCAGAGTAGGTGGTTTAGAGGACACCGCGGAAGGCACCATCCTCAAGTAACACGGGTAGCCGTTTAAACGGTCCGTACTTACACCTATACTGGCTGAAAGTGGGTGCAACTAGTTGTATGAACTCGGGACAGTCTTTGTGAAATATTTCGGCACCTAACAGCTCCGCTTAATCTGCAAGATTGTTTTGTCATTAAATTAAAATTGAAAAGATAAGCGGCCGAACCCTAACGTGCCTTCACCAGAGTTGAGTGGATAAATCAACGTGTTTGTTTTGTGCTTTATTTGTGTACATTAAAGACCTTGCAATTGCAAGCAAATCGTGGTTCGCTGATCATTCCATCCCTCTTGACAAGATGTCGGCACAGTGGTCTTCTTTCCCGATCTCTACGACCATGTCCCGATATTCTTCTCAACCATCATTCTCTTCCCGCCCACACATCCCACCCTATGACCACACTTCTTCTTGGAATCGTCCTCTCTCACATTCTGACAATTTTATGGACACGAGAGAGAGACCAGAATCGAGGATGAACAATAGATTGACCGCTATTGATAGTAGAACACAATTTTCGGTCACTAGGATCTCACAGCCTCTTGAACCATCCTCTACTCAAGATGACTATCCTCTTGAGTATAATCAATTTTCTTTCGAAAATCCAAGAGAAAACCAAAGTCAAGGAAATACAACTCATGACCAGACCATAATGTTTATGAACAATCAACACTCTACTCGAGGTTACATGCCATATTCACGACACATAGAGACTGATTATTCCATCACTAGTCATGAGATGTTTGAGGATGAGATTGCTCGAATTAATCATAGAGCAGACACTTTAACTATGAGAATATATGATCTCATCCAGTCAATGCAAAATTCAGAAGAAGTGAGGCCACCACCATGCGAACCACTGGATCATCACAATCAAACACAACCACTGACCTCTGACCCCCCGACTGACCATATTACAGAAAGTACCAAAAAATTTGAAAAATTTGAAAATTCAAAAAAATTGGACTTTCTGAAATGGAAGCATTTTGCAAGAGTCTGATCTTAGAGCTTCCATTAATCAAAGCCATAGAATATGTGCCCGATCTTAAGAGATTTGTGAAGAGTCGACTGATACCCAAAAAGACGGGCAAGAAACGATCCAGGACTGAATATCATGTCATATCTATGGCTAGTTCTTTGGTGATGAATCATAAACTCAAAAGCCGCAAAGTCAAGCAATTGACTCGGGTCACATGTGAAATTGGGGATTCTATATTCACTCATGTTCGGTTGGACGATGACTCCACATTAAACATCCTCCCGAAGTCCGTCTTTAATCAACTTAAATTCGGACAACTCAAAAAGACTAGGGTGATCGTTCAATTACCTGATCGATCTATCAAAAGACCGCGGGGGATCGTTTCTGTCGTCGTAAATTTCCGAGGTAAAGAACATAAGGTGGACTTTACGGTCCTTGACATTGAGCACCCCGGAAGGATGTCTGAGTCTCCTATTATTTTAGGAAAGCCGTTCTTAGCCTCCGCTAAGGCGATTGTCGATTGCAAGACTCAGGAAATCAAGTTCCCGAACTCGGACCACAATGAACACGACCCCAATGACACATCATGCTCTGAGGAAAATCAACTTGAAACCAACAGTTATGATCAGGAGATAAATAATTCACATTATCAGACATATCCACATGACACACTGATACATACCCTAGGAGAGTCACCTAAGGAACTGACTGTTGAACAAACTTCGGATTCTCACCACCCTATCACTGCTCCTAGGAAAATTCAAGATTTTGGAGCTTCTGAAGAATTGGACCATATTTTTGAAGATCACCACGATTATTTGAGTGGTCCAATCTTTGAGTCGGTAGTAATTCATGAGATATTTGAACCATATAAGGAACCGACTCCAGAAACATCTGATGTCACCAAAACTCATGATCATTCCGAAGTGACATCAACACCCCCAGCCATAAACCACAAGATCTGCAGGAACACTCTCCCTCGACCAAAGCAGTGCATGACCCTTCAAGAATTGGTCGACTTTTATGGAGATTCATCTGATGAGGAACTCACAAATGCCACACCGGTTACTCAAGACAGGGAAATAAAGACTGTCCAACTTCCTCCCAATACTTTCTAAGGAAACAAACCGACCAAGAAAGTCACCTTTGACCTTAGACATCAGGTGATTTCTGACGAGTCCTCGTCCGGTTCTGATGAGGTTCATCAGATAAGTGCAATAGGTACAGCTCTGATCCAAGGGCACTTACCTCTGATCGATAAAAGTTGGAGATCCTCTGCAGACGACTACTATTCTCCTAAGGACGACTCTGACGATGGCTGGTCTTCTTCTTCTTCGGCCCCCTCTTCATCACACTCATCATCTCCATACTATCTCCCTCCACACTCCCGCAAGAAGGTCCGTCGCAAACCTCCTTGATCTTGTACATCCTCAAATCTACCCGGTTCCCCATCTGTATTTATCCCATTATACTTAGGCTGACCTGAGCCTAAGTATAGGGGGACCGCTACCATTGTTTATACTTCACTTCTCGTCTTTTGTTTTTAATCCTTCTGTATTTAGTGCGAGCTATGTCAACATTTCACTTTGTGCCATGGGGACATAGCACAAGCTAAGTATAGGGGGGTGTATTTGTATATATTTTATCTACTTTATCCATAGCTCGTACTTTAATCGTTTTTATCTAACATCGGGGATGGGTACAAGTAGTGTGTATAATACCTGTTTTTAAAAAAAAAACAAAAACAAAAAAAAAACACACCAAAAAACAAAACTTTTTGAAAAAAATGCATTAAAAAAAAGCATCACTCATGGTCTTGCATTTCATCAAGCATTTCATGCATTTCTTGGTTGATTTATTCCTGACACATTCACTATCACTCAAGGCTTGAGGATTTTTGAGGACACTTGATTTCTGAGATCTTGAGATTCTGCGTTAGCCTGCCTTAGTCATTAGGGTTTTGAACTTAATAATCCACACTTCCCTAGTTTGAAAGATTTGAGCGCTATATTGCACTCTTCATCTCTACCTTCAAAAAGAATATGATCAGCACAATCACTCCCACAACTGCATGATTGATGAGATGAGTTGAGATATTACTTGAGGAACTAGGACTAGAGATTTGAGTCTAGATCCGATCTGACGATATTCGAGGATGGGATAAAGTTAATAAAAGCTTCAGAAAACCTGAGTGTCAGCAAAACACTAGCCGGTATGTGAACAAGATTCATATGCTATCTTTTTGATATTGACCTAAGTGCCAGGGTGTGATGAAACTTAATGAAAAATTGTTGATCAGTGTGCGCCAACTCTTGGTAAAAGCAGTGAAGCTAGCCAAACAAAAAAAAGGAAAATGTCAAAGAAAAGCTCTATCATCCAAAGTCAAATTCCAAATGAGCTTCCACCAATGGCGAGCGCTCCCAAACATTTTCACAGTGTCCACTTGGACCAAGCACTAATTAGGACCAAGGAGTCGGGCTGACACCATAAAAGGGCTCTGCATCGTAAGCGATACAAGTCTGGGTGTCGAAGGTATCTTAGATACTCAAAAGAGACACACCCCGGTGTACTCCCAGAAAAACAAGTGCAGACGACTCCCAATTCTCTTGACGGACACACTGATCAACAAAACAAAAATATACTTGTGTGGAGTAATAAGGCACTCGAGAGGCACCTTGTTCCAATGTAAGGGAGAGAAAATTAGACACAATCCTATGCCCTCCATCAACTGGCCGTCCATATACACTTTCAAGTCTGACAAACTAATGAGACGGTTGACTGAAGCAAGAATAGACTTATTCTCTAGTGTTGAGGATTAGGTCTAGAGGAGGATCTTTGGGACTGGAACTTTGAGTGATGCCCCGACTCGACTCTCATGAAATGCAGTGCACTTAAAAATCATATCCTTATATTATATGTACAAACAGAGAGTATGAAAATTAGAGAAGTTAGATTCCATTTGATTAAAGCTTGGGTGAGCTCAGAATTTTAGGATCACTCAAATTAAGGGTCTTCTCTGAATTAAGCCTTGAAAATTCACATACACAGTCAGGGATGTATTCAATTAAGTCATTCATTCATGCTCGGGGACGAGCATGGTCTAAGTATAGGGGTATGATGAATCTCGTATTCATCATGCTAAAATTGGTCATTTAGGCTCTATCCCCCATCATCCACATGTAATTAATCATTAATAGAGCATTATTAGCCATCATACTTGTGTAAATAATATCTGCATTTCAACTACATAAATTGCATTAAAAATCCCATGTGTAAATTAGCCCAAAAAGTCGCTAAATTCTCACATTTTTAGTCAATTCATCCTAACTCCAATTGACCTAAAACCACCTCCATTGTGTAGATATTACTAATCTTATTAAATAAAAAATACAAAAAAATTACTAACCCCAATAAGTGTCAAATAATCCCAAAGTCAAATTCCACATCTGATGGACTAAACAAGCATATCTCCCTCATACAGTGTCCGATTTTGGTCTACTCACTTTTAAAGTACTCCATTTTCAAATACCTTCAAAACAAGACCAATTTAGTAAAAATCAGAGCTCATATGTGAAAGTTGGGTTTTGGGCCTCTTTTGCGCATTTTAACTTTTTGCCAATTTTGACCTGAGTTTTTATGTGCATAATTAACTCTTTTAATTTTATTTCTTTTTCATTTGTATCCTTTGATGAAAGTTTTAATAAGAAATGCAAAGATTCAAATCCGGATTAAAACTGAGATAAAGAAATTGACCAAGTCCAAGTGTCTGTTGTCGGTCTGTGCAAAAGTTGAGCGTTTCTTACTTTTATTTTATTTTCCTAATTTCTTATCCCTTAAAAATCCAAAAAAATTAGATTAATGTGTAAATAATTTTCTTCTATTTTATCGTATTTTTTCTAGATTTTTTATCCTCTCTAAAACCACCAAAAAAATTACAAAACTCCAAAAATCGGTTTTTCGTACACCAGGAAAGCCACCAAAAATACCACTTCGCACAGGTGACCTCTTTTGCTCCCGGACCCTTCATGAAAGTTGTAGATCTCGACGAGATGAACAACTTTCGTGAAGAAAATTTTTCAATCCGAGGTCATCTTCTATATCTTTTTCCCACTTTAAAATCTGAAATTTTTTGGTGCCACGTGGCAGCTCCAGGGCGTGCCACGTGGCACCCCGCTGTTTCCTCTCTCCAGCCGCACCCCGGGTCACGTGCCAAGCACGTGACCCTCCTTCATCTTCTCCATCCAGCCGTTTCGCCTCTTCCCTCCCGCCGTTCCTCCTCCATAACCCCAGCCGCCGGCCGTTACGAGGCCTGCCATTAAGCCCCTCCGCGTAACGGCCCTCCGATCACCTCCTATAAGAACACCTCGTCGTCAGCACCTCCGATGATCCGCCATTTCTCCATTGCAGGTCGGTGACAGCGACCCCTGGACGGCGTGATCCAGAGGTCCACGATCTCTGCTGCCCCCTTGCTCCGGCGAGCGGGCTGAGCTTCTCCGCATCCTCGCCGCGGCTGAAGCGAAGATCAAGAGCAAGCATCTGCTCCTCCAACCCCTAGGCGAACCCATCATCTCCATTTTTACCATTTCTGTGCAGGTCCACCTCCATCGACATCCTTGGAGCTCGAAGCTCCACCTGCGACCTCGCCGCTCCGCCCAGCCTCCGCGCCTCGACCTCGCGCGCAGCCACCGCACCTGCCGCCCTCCGCGCACGACCGTCCCCTCCTCCCCACGCGTGGCCGCACGTGGACGGTTGCGCACACCCCGCGCCCACCGCCGCTCAGCCCAGCGCCGCACCTGTCGCCCGACGCCTCCTGCTCCGCCGCCCGCGCCTCGCGCCGTGTGTCGGCCGAGGTGCGGCTCCAGCTCCTCCGCCTTTGCGCGGAGGCACCGCCTCCGCCTCGCGCGGCTCCGCCCTCGTCCAGGAGCTCCGTCGCGACGCTCCTCCGCGCTTCCCAGGCGCTTCGCCCGCCCCGCCGGCCTTCGACGCACAGGTGCCGTTGGATCGGGCGGCCGAGCCCTTGATCCAACGGCCTCTGCTCTGCCACGTGTCATCCCCGAGCCTCAGCCCCAGCCTCGAGGCTCGGGTCCCCGAAGCTCCATCAGCCCGCCATTTAGGCTCGGGCGTCCGAGCCTGAGCCTGGCCTCCGAACCATAGGCTCGGGTGCCCCGAGCCTGAGCCCCTCCACCGAACCTCCTGAAGCACGTGCAAAGCACGTGCTTCCAGGGGAAAATTACAACTGTGTCCTCAAAGGTTTCTGAAATTACATTTATACCCCCGCCTAGGGTAAATTGCAGAGGATCCCCTCCGACTTTCCAAAATTACAGATAAGCCCCTCCAGGGACCTTTTTGAAAAGAAAACTTTATTTAAATTACATTTCAGTCCCTGAAACTTCATTTTATCATATCTTTGTCATATGGACTCCGATTTTAGCATATAATATGTCGTTTCGAAGCTAATTCCGTGCTCTACAACTTAGCATCATTTGTGGACAGATTTAAGGCTATTTATTGATAATTATTATTGAGTATATCTGTTGTCATTTGTAGGCTAATTTTGACATATTTGTGCCATATCTCCCTTGGAAAACTTAACGATTTATTTTTACAGGGATTTCATTTATGCAATGATGGAATTGATCTCAGATTTGAGGACTTAATTTTTACAGGGGTTAAATCAAGGAGTTTTATAGGTTTATTGACTTGTGTACTGCAATCATTTCTTGAGAATATAATTTGAAGAATTTTGGAGATAAAATCATTGCAGGAATAATCTGATAGCCTATACTTGCATCAGGGATTAATTTGATACATCTCACTGGATGTGATATTATTCGATCTGTGATTTCATTTCGCGGTTATTGAGTAATCTTAATTGGATTAAACATCATTAAATCGCAGATCCAGTGCTTCATTTTCTCTGTCTATTTCCTCGCATTTGCATTACATTGTATTATATTTTTGCAAACACACAAATTAATCAAGCATTAATTAATTATTTAATTTGATTTAAAAATCACGCAACTAAAAATCATTGTTCCCTGTGTTCGACCTTGGTAAACTTGCCAAGTAAAATATTCCACAACATTCAAAGCTTGTGGTATTTTGACGACCGAAATCCGCTTCCTATACTACAATTCCTCATTATTAAAGAGATGGATTTCGCGCTCATCAAATGGCGTCGTTGCTGGGGAACGGCGAATTTTTAGGGTTTTAAATCATTTGTGTAATTGATTTTTGTGAAAATTAATTTTTGTGCCATTTTTTTTCTTCGTCTGTATTTTATTTTGCATTTCTCTCTTACTTTTGTTACTAACCACAAATTCTCTCTTCGCAGACTTCTGGGAGCTGGATTTCGATATTAATTCAAGGATCTGCTATGAAGACCGAATTTTAATTTTGTGAGAGAGAGCTTAGCATAGGTTTAATTTTTGCATTATTCTCAGGGTCCCTCTCTTTGAACCCTTGTAATAATTAAGACTGAACATTCCTGTGGTGTGTCGGGTCTGTTTCAACCCCTTCTGTGTGGTTGGGACCCGACTTGAGTGGCGTAGGACTTAGGCACATATACGCTTGCTTGTTTATTATTGATTGTGCTCGTAATCTCTAGGCCACACTTTTTCACTAATTAAACGCACTATAGATCGTTCAACATTAGCCAAATTTTAAATCAATTCTTCCCGCTAATAGAACTATCTGTTTAGGGCGTTTTTCATCTGTGCATATCATTTAGTGTAAATTTAAAATTCCTTGTCTTGCATCCCGCATGAAGAACGCGAGGATTCACTGTAAGTCCTTCTCTTAAGCATGCATCATTGATTTACGCTTGCATTGGCTTTTTCGATTCTCCCTCCTCAAGTTTTACAACTTAGGAATTAACAGAATTGGGACTGCTCGTTAGACGTGAATTTCTGTGCTCACATAAACTACAGTGATAACCTTAATCTAAAATTGGGACTGCTAATCAAGGTGACTGCAAATAAACTGACCTAAAATTAACTCTTGTTTGGTGGAGAGAAACCCACTCATTGTTTGTTTAAGGACAAGATCGCACACCTTAGGGTAGAGCCAAAAACCGAAATACTTCATTCAGACTACTGATTTTAAAAACAATTAGCTACTTTTCAGTGAGGGTCTCGGGTAGCCGTTTACGGTCCGACTTCCCTTAGCAGAGTAGGTGGTTTAGAGGACACCGCGGAAGGCACCATCCTCAAGTAACACGGGTAGCCGTTTAAACGGTCCGTACTTACACCTATACTGGCTGAAAGTGGGTGCAACTAGTTGTATGAACTCGAGACAGTCTTTGTGAAATATTTCGGCACCTAACAGCTCCGCTTAATCTGCAAGATTGTTTTGTCATTAAATTAAAATTGAAAAGATAAGCGGTCGAACCCTAACGTGCCTTCACCAGAGTTGAGTGGATAAATCAACGTGTTTGTTTTGTGCTTTATTTGTGTACATTAAAGACCTTGCAATTGCAAGCAAATCGTGGTTCACTGATCATTCCATCCCTCTTGACAAGATGTCGGCACAGTGGTCTTCTTTCCCGATCTCTACGACCATGTCCCGATATTCTTCTCAGCCATCATTCTCTTCCCGCCCACACATCCCACCCTATGACCACACTTCTTCTTGGAATAGTCCTCTCTCACATTCTGACAATTTTATGGACACGAGAGAGAGACCAGAATCGAGGATGAACAATAGATTGACCGCTATTGATAGTAGAACACAATTTTCGGTCACTAGGATCTCACAGCCTCTTGAACCATCCTCTACTCAAGATGACTATCCTCTTGAGTATAATCAATTTTCTTTCGAAAATCCAAGAGAAAACCAAAGTCAAGGAAATACAACTCATGACCAGACCATAATGTTTATGAACAATCAACACTCTACTCGAGGTTACATGCCATATTCACGACACATAGAGACTGATTATTCCATCACTAGTCATGAGATGTTTGAGGATGAGATTGCTCGAATTAATCATAGAGCAGACACTTTAACTATGAGAATATATGATCTCATCCAGTCAATGCAAAATTCAGAAGAAGTGAGGCCACCACCATGCGAACCACTGGATCATCACAATCAAACACAACCACTGACCTCTGACCCCCCGACTGACCATATTACAGAAAATACCAAAAAATTTGAAAAATTTGAAAATTCAAAAAATTGGACTTTCTGAAATGGAAGCATTTTGCAAGAGTCTGATCTTAGAGCTTCCATTAATCAAAGCCATAGAATATGTGACCGATCTTAAGAGATTTGTGAAGAGTCGACTGATACCCAAAAAGACGGGCAAGAAATGATCCAGGACTGAATATCATGTCATATCTATGGCTAGTTCTTTGGTGATGAATCATAAACTCAAAAGCCGCAAAGTCAAGCAATTGACTCGGGTCACATGTGAAATTGGGGATTCTATATTCACTCATGTTCGGTTGGACGATGACTCCACATTAAACATCCTCCCGAAGTCCGTCTTTAATCAACTTAAATTCGGACAACTCAAAAAGACTAGGGTGATCGTTCAATTACCTGATCGATCTATCAAAAGACCGCGGGGGATCGTTTCTGTCGTCGTAAATTTCCGAGGTAAAGAACATAAGGTGGACTTTACGGTCCTTGACATTGAGCACCCCGGAAGGATGTCTGAGTCTCCTATTATTTTAGGAAAGCCGTTCTTAGCCTCCGCTAAGGCGATTGTCGATTGCAAGACTCAGGAAATCAAGTTCCCGAACTCGGACCACAATGAACACGACCCCAATGACACATCATGCTCTGAGGAAAATCAACTTGAAACCAACAGTTATGATCAGGAGATAAATAATTCACATTATCAGACATATCCACATGACACACTGATACATACCCTAGGAGAGTCACCTAAGGAACTGACTGTTGAACAAACTTCGGATTCTCACCACCCTATCACTGCTCCTAGGAAAATTCAAGATTTTGGAGCTTCTGAAGAATTGGACCATATTTTTTAAGATCACCACGATTATTTGAGTGGTCCAATCTTTGAGTCGGCAGTAATTCATGAGATACTTGAACCATATAAGGAACCGACTCCAGAAACATCTGATGTCACCAAAACTCATGATCATTCCGAAGTGACATCAACACCCCCAGCCATAAACCACAAGATCCGCAGGAACACTCTCCCTCGACCAAAGCAGTGCATGACCCTTCAAGAATTGGTCGACTTTTATGGAGATTCATCTGATGAGGAACTCACAAATGCCACACCGGTTACTCAAGACAGGGAAATAAAGACTGTCCAACTTCCTCCCAATACTTTCTAAGGAAACAAACCGACCAAGAAAGTCACCTTTGACCTTAGACATCAGGTGATTTCTGACGAGTCCTCGTCCAGTCCTGATGAGGTTCATCAGATAAGTGCAATAGGTACAGCTCTGATCCAAGGGCACTTACCTCTGATCGATAAAAGTTGGAGATCCTCTTCAGACGACTACTATTCTCCTAAGGACGACTCCGACGATGGCTGGTCTTCTTCTTCTTCGGCCCCCTCTTCATCACACTCATCATCTCCATACTATCTCCCTCCACACTCCCGCAAGAAGGTCCGTCGCAAACCTCCTTGATCTTGTACATCCTCAAATCTACCCGGTTCCCCATCTGTATTTATCCCATTATACTTAGGCTGACCTGAGCCTAAGTATAGGGGGACCGCTACCATTGTTTATACTTCACTTCTCGTCTTTTGTTTTTAATCCTTCTGTATTTAGTGCGAGCTATGTCAACATTTCACTTTGTGCCATGGGGACATAGCACAAGCTAAGTATAGGGGGTGTATTTGTATATATTTTATCTACTTTATCCATAGCTCGTACTTTAATCGTTTTTATCTAACATCGGGGATGGGTACAAGTAGTGTGTATAATACCTGTTTTTCAAAAAAAAAACAAAAACAAAAAAAAACACACCAAAAAACAAATCTTTTTGAAAAAAAATGCATTAAAAAAAGCATCACTCATGGTCTTGCATTTCATCAAGCATTTCATGCATTTCTTGGTTGATTTATTCCTGACACATTCACTATCACTCAAGGCTTGAGGATTTTTGAGGACACTTGATTTCTGAGATCTTGAGATTCTGCGTTAGCCTGCCTTAGTCATTAGGGTTTTGAACTTAATAATCCACACTTCCCTAGTTTGAAAGATTTGAGCGCTATATTGCACTCTTCATCTCTACCTTCAAAAAGAATATGATCAGCACAATCACTCCCACAACTGCATGATTGATGAGATGAGTTGAGATATTACTTGAGGAACTAGGACTAGAGATTTGAGTCTAGATCCGATCTGACGATATTCGAGGATGGGATAAAGTTAATAAAAGCTTCAGAAAACCTGAGTGTCAGCAAAACACTAGCCGGTATGTGAACAAGATTCATATGCTATCTTTTTGATATTGACCTAAGTGCCAGGGTGTGATGAAACTTAATGAAAAATTGTTGATCAGTGTGCGCCAACTCTTGGTAAAAGCAGTGGAGCTAGCCAAACAAAAAAAAGGAAAATGTCAAAGAAAAACTCTATCATCCAAAGTCAAATTCCAAATGAGCTTCCACCAATGGCGAGCGCTCCCAAACATTTTCACAGTGTCCACTTGGACCAAGCGCTAATTAGGACCAAGGAGTCGGGCTGACACCATAAAAGGGCTCTGCATCGTAAGCGATACAAGTCTGGGTGTCGAAGGTATCTTAGATACTCAAAAGAGACACACCCCGGTGTACTCCCAGAAAAACAAGTGCAGACGACTCCCAATTCTCTTGACGGACACACTGATCAACAAAACAAAAATATACTTGTGTGGAGTAATAAGGCACTCGAGAGGCACCTTGTTCCAATGTAAGGGAGAGAAAATTAGACACAATCCTATGCCCTCCATCAACTGGCCGTCCATATACACTTTCAAGTCTGACAAACTAATGAGACGGTTGACTGAAGCAAGAATAGACTTATTCTCTAGTGTTGAGGATTAGGTCTAGAGGAGGATCTTTGGGACTGGAACTTTGAGTGATGCCCCGACTCGACTCTCATGAAATGCAGTACACTTAAAAATCATATCCTTATATTATATGTACAAACAGAGAGTCTGAAAATTAGAGAAGTTAGATTCCATTTGATTAAAGCTTGGGTGAGCTCAGAATTTTAGGATCACTCAAATTAAGGGTCTTCTCTGAATTAAGCCTTGAAAATTCACATACACAGTCAGGGATGTATTCAATTAAGTCATTCATTCATGCTCGGGGACGAGCATGGTCTAAGTATAGGGGTATGATGAATCTCGTATTCATCATGCTAAAATTGGTCATTTAGGCTCTATCCCCCATCATCCACATGTAATTAATCATTAATAGAGCATTATTAGCCATCATACTTGTGTAAATAATATCTGCATTTTAACTACATAAATTGCATTAAAAATCCCATGTGTAAATTAGCCCAAAAAGTCGCTAATTTCTCACATTTTTAGTCAATTCATCCTAACTCCAATTGACCTAAAACCACCTCCATTGTGTAGATATTACTAATCTTATTAAATAAAAAATACAAAAAAATTACTAACCCCAATAAGTGTCAAATAATCCCAAAGTCAAATTCCACATCTGATGGACTAAACAAGCATATCTCCCTCATACAGTGTCCGATTTTGGTCTACTCACTTTTAAAGTACTCCATTTTCAAATACCTTCAAAACAAGACCAATTTCGTAAAAATCGGAGCTCATATGTGAAAGTTGGGTTTTGGGCCTCTTTTGCGCATTTTAACTTTTTGCCAATTTTGACCTGAGTTTTTATGTGCATAATTAACTCTTTTAATTTTATTTCTTTTTCATTTGTATCCTTTGATGAAAGTTTTAATAAGAAATGCAAAGATTCAAATCCGGATTAAAACTGAGATCAAAGAAATTGACCAAGTCCAAGTGTCCGTTGTCGGTCTGTGCAAAAGTTGAGCGTTTCTTACTTTTATTTTATTTTCCTAATTTCTTATCCCTTAAAAATCCAAAAAAATTAGATTAATGTGTAAATAATTTTCTTCTATTTTATTGTATTTTTTCTAGATTTTTTATCCTCTCTAAAACCACCAAAAAAATTACAAAACTCCAAAAATCGGTTTTTTGTACACCAGGAAAGCCACCAAAAATACCACTTCGCACAGGTGACCTCTTTTGCTCCCGGACCCTTCATGAAAGTTGTAGATCTCGACGAGATGAACAACTTTTGTGAAGAAAATTTTTCAATCCGAGGTCATCTTCTATATCTTTTTCCCACTTTAAAATCTGAAATTTTTTGGTGCCACGTGGCAGCTCCAGGGCGTGCCACGTGGCACCCCGCTTTTCCTCTCTCCAGCCGCACCCCGGGTCACGTGCCAAGCACGTGACCCTCCTTCATCTTCTCCATCCAGCCGTTTCGCCTCTTCCCTCCCGCCGTTCCTCCTCCATAACCCCAGCCGCCGGCCGTTACGAGGCCTGCCATTAAGCCCCTCCGCGTAACGGCCCTCCGATCACCTCCTATAAGAACACCTCGTCGTCAACACCTCCGATGATCCGCCATTTCTCCATTGCAGGTCGGTGACAGCGACCCCTGGACGGCGTGATCCAGAGGTCCACGATCTCTGCTGCCCCCTTGCTCCGGCGAGCGGGCTGAGCTTCTCCGCATCCTCGCCGCGGCTGAAGCGAAGATCAGGAGCAAGCATCTGCTCCTCCAACCCCTAGGCGAACCCATCATCTCCATTTTTACCATTTCTGTGCAGGTCCACCTCCATCGACATCCTTGGAGCTCGAAGCTCCACCTGCGACCTCGCCGCTCCGCCCAGCCTCCGCGTCTCGACCTCGCGCGCAGCCACCGCACCTGCCGCCCTCCGCGCACGACCGTCCCCTCCTCCCCTCGCGTGGCCGCACGTGGACGGTTGCGCACACCCCACGCCCACCGCCGCTCCGCCCAGCGCCGCATCTGTCGACCGACGCCTCCTGCTCCGCCGCCCGCGCCTCGCGCCGTGTGTCGGCCGAGTTGCGGCTCCAGCTCCTCCGCCTTCGCGCGGAGGCGCCACCTCCGCCTCGCGCGGCTCCGCCCTCGTCCAAGAGCTCCGCCGTGACGCTCCTCCGCGCTTCCCAGGCGCTTCGCCCGCCCCGCCGGCCTTCGACGCACAGGTGCCGTTGGATCAGGCGGCCGAGCCCTTGATCCAACGGCCTCTGCTCTGCCACGTGTCATCCCCGAGCCTCGGCCCCAGCCTCGAGGCTCGGGTCCCCGAAGCTCCATCAGCCCGCCATTTAGGCTCGGGCGTCCGAGCCTGAGCCTGGCCTCCGAACCATAGGCTCGGGTGCCCCGAGCCTGAGCCCCTCCACCGAACCTCCTGAAGCACGTGCTTCTAGGGGAAAATTGCAACTGTGTCCTCAAAGGTTTCTGAAATTACATTTATACCCCCGCCTAGGGTAAATTGCAGAGGATCCCCTCCGACTTTCCAAAATTACAGATAAGCCCCTCCAGGGACCTTTTTGAAAAGAAAACTTTATTTAGATTACATTTCAGTCCCTGAAACTTCATTTTATCATATCTTTGTCATATGGACTCCGATTTTAGCATATAATATGTCGTTTCGAAGCTAATTCCGTGCTCTACAACTTAGCATCATTTGTGGACAGATTTAAGGCTGTTTATTGATAATTATTATTGAGTATATCTGTTGTCATTTGTAGGCTAATTTTGACATATTTGTGCCATATCTCCCTTGGAAAACTTAACGATTTATTTTTATAGGGATTTCATTTATGCAATGATGGAATTGATCTCAGATTTGAGGACTTAATTTTTACAGGGGTTAAATCAAGGAGTTTTATAGGTTTATTGACTTGTGTACTGCAATCATTTCTTAAGAATATAATTTGAAGAATTTTGGAGATAAAATCATTGCAGGATTAATCTGATAGCCTATACTTGCATCAGGGATTAATTTGATACATCTCACTGGATGTGATATTATTCGATCTGTGATTTCATTTCGCGGTTATTGAGTAATCTTAATTGGATTAAACATCATTAAATCGCAGATCCAGTGCTTCATTTTCTCTGTCTATTTCCTCGCATTTGCATTACATTGTATTATATTTTTGCAAACACACAAATTAATCAAGCATTAATTAATTATTTAATTTGATTTAAAAACCACGCAACTAAAAATCATTGTTCCCTGTGTTCGACCTTGGTAAACTTGCCAAGTAAAATATTCCACAACATTCAAAGCTTGTGGTATTTTGACGACCGAAATCCGCTTCCTATACTACAATTCCTCATTATTAAAGAGGTGGATTTCGCGCTCATCATTCATCAATACAAAATATCAACTTGCATATATTTTTACAAAGCTACTTCCAATAAAAAAGTTCATATACTTCAGGGGATAATGCAAATTACACATTAAGAGGGGGTGTTGAAAATATAATTTGCAGCTTGCTCATGAAGTATTATTGCAATGAACCCTTTTTCACATGTGCCTACAATCTTCCACCCATATGAAGATATGCGGGCCTATATCTTCCAACAACAACAACACAAGAACACACAACAACAAGAAGTTCACCACCACAAAAAGAGTCTCTCAAGTATCCTCCTCCTTCCAAGTCTTGTAAGTCCTTTGTTGTAAACATTGTAAGTCTTCTTCTTGTAAAAGTTCAAGTCTTGTATGCAAGGTTAATTTTTTAATGAAAAGAATTTCTTCAGTTCATATCTACCTTGTGCACTTATCCATATCCTCTCCCTTTCAATTGCTTCTTATCTACCATCAATCTTCCGCTACTCCAACAAATTTTAGCATCGTGTCTTTTTGAATTTTCAGGCGAGCACTTCGCTAACGTCCGTACTCACCTGGAGTGCTCGCCCATTTGAGAATTTTAAGCCGCGTTCAGTGGCACGTTACTAAATGAGTACCCGACCAACACAGGATGAACACTCAATGTGCTCGCCAGAGCATGTTGATGGAACAATAGGAAGCCCTTTCTCTTCATTCTATATGTGCCCTCAATCTCAAAACCCTTCGTCGACAATCTTGCTCTACCCACTTTGCCTCGACAACCTTCACTTGGTTACTCAAGTACGCATGTATCGTCCCTAAGGTATATCCCTTGATCCTTTCTCTTATTTTTTTATCATTTCGTTCCCTATTGTTCATGTAGATGTTTTATATTTTTTCTAATGTAGATAGATTATTCGTTATATATATGTCATTTTGATTGCGTAGATATGGTATGTATATTGTATACGTTTCATTTTGTATCTATTTCTTGTTATATATGATTATTATTGTGTAATAGAGATGAAATTCCATATGCATGCTAGGTGTGTGATTAAATGTCACAATTAGTAACTAGTCTAAATGATTGCATCATACTCGATTGCATCATACTCCGGTCACTTTTATTCTCGTTAGCACTTCTTGATGATGATTTATAATTGGAGTAATGCATAGTATAAGTCATGTATTGATACCATGAATTGAGAATTGACCATCTTTTGTGAGTTATGGAAATACCAAGATTCTATTACACAATGGACTTGCATAAACCTAAGTGTAACATAAATTAATGTCTAGTGTGATAATTGGTAATATATGATAATTATTTAACATAAAAATAAGCAATGTCTATTGTTGATCCACGTGTATAATTCATGAGTTAGACCATAATGCATATACCATTTATAATAGTTAATATGCGATAATTGATTCTTGGAAATGTAATTCATTACTTTATTGATAAATAATAGTTAATAACACATGATTTTTATTTTAGCTATTTATTTAAATCTAAATAAATTAAAACAAATCCAATACTTTTTAATTAATTAAACATGTTTTCAAATTGTAAATTAAATACAAGGATATTATTCCATTAATTAAAAGTACAATACTACTATTAATTAATAAAATGACTAAAATCTTTTATTTGTTAACAATCCGTTGAAATTTTTTAAGCAAAAATAAAAATTACACATAAAATACCTTAAATATGCATAGAGATAATGAACCTTTTATTTTTGTAGTCAGAAAGCTTTCTTGTGATAAATAATTTATCACATTAAAGATTAGATAATGTGGTCTAATACATCACATTAGTTCGTAGTTTTCTAGTTAATAAGGAAGAAATATTAGATAACTAGGAAATCACACAAAAATTTATACACACAACGCGTCCCTCTATATCGAGTGATGTGTGGCCCTGCACAATGGAAGACGTGTGCAACATATTGGAAGATTTCATCACTTCCAATGTGTTATGTTCGGGCTTTTTTCATAGTACTATTGGACTTACTTTAGGATGAGATATTATGGTCTACTTGTTGTGGATTTTGATGTGTGCTAGTGGAAGATGTTTTTTTTGGTGTCACATTCTCAATAAATTAGACACCTTACTAGGCACAATTGTAGGATCACTTAGATATATATCCCCGACAAAAACTGTCCAAATCTATGTAAATACCCGACTAAAATAAATGTATATATTATACTGGTATCTTGACGTCTTCATATGTAGCGCGTACATATGAGTGATGCAAGGTATCTATATAATATTATATTTATGTTAGCTTTCCTTAGTTCGGAGGTCCCGAACTAAGAAAGTCTTTAAAGATTCAAAAACTGAATTAAGGCCATCATCACTACATGTATGTTAGTATTTAATTCTGAGCTTGTTTTTGGTAATATAACCATATTCCTCTTTGATATACCAAATTACTTTGAATACACTTTTACAA
Source organism: Ottelia alismoides (assembly GCA_037367405.1). Lineage (NCBI taxonomy): Eukaryota > Viridiplantae > Streptophyta > Magnoliopsida > Alismatales > Hydrocharitaceae > Ottelia > Ottelia alismoides. Next base: position 142,612 of record JAZKJV010002638.1, on the reverse strand, counting down.
TTGTTACATTGATGACAATTTTAAAGGCTATTGAGCTTAATTTATTGGGTATATTGAAGGGATAAGTGGTTGTGTCGTCGAATTTTGTTCAGATATAAATTGTAACATGCATGTAATGACGATAGTCTTAGTTCAGTTTTTTAGGATGCTTAAGCATTTTCCAGAAAGTCTGATATATCGGTTCCTCTATACAATAGTTGTATTAACAGTTATTACTTTTATATGATTACCTCAAGTAGAAATCTAAGTACTCAATTTTTTAGGATAATGGTTCATAGATCTTATTACAAAGAGGATAATGTCGACTATTATGGAATTTTAAAAGAATGTTTGGAAGCCAAGAATAGTATTTGATGTCTTAACAATATTTTTTATTTCTATTTGATTGGTATGACTCAAGAGAAAGTGTAATTTTTGATAAAGAAATAATATGCTTGATGTGATTGCAAGGAAATATATAGAAGAGATGAACCATTTGTCCTAGCTACGCAAGTGGATCAAGTATATTATCTTCCTCAAGTTTCGCAAAAAGGAAAAAACTGATTATTTAACGATAGTACCAATAAATTCATGAAGTTACATAAGTAAGGAGGTTAATAGTGTGGATGAAGATGATGCTTTCATGACTCATTACGATCGTAATAACATTATAGAAGTTATCCCTATTACTGATAATATTCTATTGACATGAAATTTCGTAAGTCTTGATCTAATTGAAGATGTGGATGATATAAATGAAGATTCATCTAATGACGATAATATTGAGGAAAATAATGATATTTCATAATATTCAAGAAGTGAATGTCAAGGTACAAACTTTGACAAAATATAAATATAATTTTTTAACTTTTACTGAATGTATTCCATGTTTTATATAGACACAACTGTTTATGGACGTGGAGGTTTACATGCATCTCAGCAACCAGGTCGCCCGTCCTCGTTACAATCTCCTTCACCTTCTACTCCGCTGACCTTTTCGAGACATATTTTAGATGAATTTAACCAACTCATGACATATTACCAGTCTTTAGTGTTCCTCCTCTCCGTACGAAGGTTTTTTTGGTGAGTCATCTTCTTCACAGGTTCCCGAGCCATGTTCTTTCCCGATTCTAGCTTGTTTTTCTATAGATTCTGCTTGCCTTTCTTCAGTACGTCAGAGTATAGGCGTGTATGTGTCGTCAGTAGTCTCTCTTTCGATTCCTACCCTATTCTATATATTTTAGTTGATGTAAGGTAAATAGTATTTGTAATTCAAAGTTTATTAAAATCTTCATCCATATAGATACATAATATTATTCTCATTTATGTAGGAATTTTTTGAATAACAGCAAGGTTGCTAAAGAAATAATGAATATTATTAAGGTGCAAACGAATTACGCTAAGTTTCGATGGTGCCACATTCCCATCATTGAGTAGGATAGATTGTTTGACTTATTTTTGTAAGAAATTTTAAATGCACAAGGTAATTTATTCTTATATAATTTATTTTATCGGATATTTATTTGTAATTTTGCAGGATAGGTGTTGTTTTACTTCTGGTCTAAGTAAGGAGTCCTGATATCAAGCCTTCACTTCTATGATGGAGAAAAGAATGAGATACACAATTTTCAAGACCAAAAGGGACTCACATTAAAAGACTAGCTTGGAGGAGATGAAGAGATGTCCTTCAGCTCGGTGCATGTGACGTCATTGGATCTGAGTACCCGTTTACACGACATTTGCAATATTACATTCAATAATGATCGCATTAGTGATAAACACAGAATTCAGAGTGGTCGTATTGACTCACAAGGCGAGTCAACAGTCGGTGTTGTGGCCACTACAAAATCCTCGGTTTAATCAACAATTAACCCACACTATAGATCAATAAATTAGAAATAAATGTGGAGTTAAAATTTATTTTTAACTCTGCACAAAATGTATGCAAGCAAGTATGCAGAGAGTTCGAACACAGGGAGCAAACAAGGTAGATCAAATAGATGTGTGTGAGTGAGTGTGAGTGATGTCTACACTAAGCAAGCAAGGTTTTTGTGGGTTTTTAATTTTTAATTTTTTTTATTTTTTTTAATTTTGTATTTTGCTTTTTAATTTTCTGATTTTTATAATTTTATATTTTATTTTTTTTTTATTTTTTTAATATTGGAAGATGAAGACAATGTAGAGAAGGTAGAATATTAATAAAGATATGCAAAAATAGCCAAAATTCAGAAATAAAATCCTTTTGATCTTTTTATAAATTTTTACTGTTTCTGTGATTTTTGGGTATTTTCAAGGTGTTTTTGGTATTTTTAAACACTGAAATAAAGCAAAACAGTGACTTAGCTACTGGTTGAGGGTAAAATGGGAATGAAAAATAGCAAACAGCTACAAAATTTTTCCGAACTATTTTTCAAATAAAGACAATAAGAACAGGAGACTATAGAACTTAAATTTGCAATTTTTGGAATTTTCTACGATTTTTTAGATTTTTTTGAAGTTTTGAGGTATTTTTAAATTTTTAAGGTTTTCCTTTTGAAATTTTTAATGAATTTTGGACTGACACTAAAATAGGTTAAAATAGACAGTAGGGAATTTTTTTGGAATATTAAAAGTATTTTAATATTTTTTGGCATTTTCTTAGCTAGACAGTAAATAAAAAGCATGTTTTTAATTTTTAATAAATATCAAAATAAGATAAAATCAAAAAATAAAAATATGGCGTCAAAGTACAAGCACACAATAGCTTAAGTTCAATTTTTGGGAATTTTTGAGGTTAAAATGATGCCCTAATTAATTAATACAAGCACACAAAGATATCACAGCCTGGCAGGGGTATAAGTGCAAATATCCAAAAGTCCAGGGGCATACATGCAATTTTCCTCAAAAATTAACACTTAAACTTGCATTTACTGGACTAAAAACAAATTACAAAACCCGGAGGGGTCTCAGTACAAAATGTCCAAGCCAAGCACGTGCTACACACGCGCCTGATAGGGACCTAAACGCAATATCCAAAAATCTCCGAGGTTATTATGCAAAATATCCTAAACTTTTACACTACGTTACAAAATCTTAGGACTAAACTGAAATAAATAAACCCCAGGGGGTTCCTTGCAAAAAGCCCACCCCCTCACGCGCACAGGCACGTGAGGTGACGTGGCGCAGGACCTGAGTGCAAATAAAATAAATGTGCGGGGCTTACATGCAAATAATACAAAAAGTTTACGCTACAGACGAAAGTTTTGGTACTAATAAGTAAATACAAAATGCACCGGGGTTAAGGAGAAAAATACCCTCGGCGCGCGATCCAACGGCGTAGAGGATGCCACTTATCTACGTGGCGCGCTGCGGACGGCCGATGACGCTTCGACGATGCACGGCTTGGATTAGATCCTCCTTGGTTGATCGAACGGTCGAGGCAAAGGAGGATCGGACGGGGGCTGTGCGATCTGGGAGGAGCTCCTCAATCCGACGGCTGAGAGGTGATGACGAAGAACAACGAAGAACGCCGGCGAGGCGAGCTTCGTCGTCCCCGCTCTCCGTCCTCCGGTGACGATGGCACTTCAAAATGGTCGTGGAGCTTCCTGGGGGTCTTCTCTTTCTCCTGGAGGCGTCAAAAGACCACGGCGACGGCCGTGGCACTCGCAGGCGGTCGGCGGAGCTGGAGGACTCAGCTGAGCTCCGGCGAGCGACAAAATCGCTCCCAGGCGCTAGTCAACGTGCTTTGACCCTGCAAAAAGGATTAGGAGGTCCAAGGCAAAATGCCTGGACCTTTGGATGGACGTGAAGGAGCGTGAAGCGGCGGGGCGATGATCGGCCGGAGGTGCGCTCCTGCCCAGTGGGTGGAATGGTCGATTCAGATGACGATTCTCAAAATTTCTTAGGGGCTATTGTTCCTAGGACTAAGGCTAACCTACTGAGTGAGAAATAAATGGGTGAAAGGTCCCTCAATGGCCGGAGCCAGAGGGAGTGATGTACCTCGACCGCCGGAGTTGCGGGAGGTGGCGGAGGCACCCTCGACCTCGGGCACCTTAGCTGACGACCTCGCGATGGAGCTGTCACCTCCAGCGAGCTCAGGAGCGCAAGAAGGTGGAGAGGGGTGGACCAAGGGTTCTCGAAATTCAAATCGAAGGTGGAGGTTTGGTTTTAAGTGGTTTGACCCCTGACCAAGGTGCTCCAAAGATCAAGGCGCCTGGAGCACCACACTGATCCATGGCCCGAGGTAATCACATGGCGAGGTAGACCAATGATCAAGGTTTGGTTTTGCAAAAGGAATCATCACGAAAGAATGCAAGGGTCAACCGTGAAAAAGCCAAGAAGTTGGCTCAAAAACCAACTTCTGACGCAGCGTAGGGGGGAAGGACGGCCAGTTGACCTGGGTCAACTGGGACCGTCTCCTGATTGGTCCACGTGGACCAATCAGGAAAAATCCCTGATAAATATTTTGTAAATTTAATTAAAAATAGAAAAGGCTGAATTAAATGATGGTTATAAAATGAAAAATATTCGTTATTTTATGTAGTATTTTATTGTGATTTTTAATTTATTTTATGAAGTATATTTTCATGAATTTACTTTTTAGCCCTATATAGGTATAATACCTTTGTATGTTAGTATTTTATTTTTATTCTGTGTATTTTATTTTTATTATTTTTATTTATTATTTTTTAAAATCATAAATACTTTCATATACACAAATATATTTTTGTTTTATTTTTCTGATGTATTCTGTACATTAAATAAAATATAAGTATAAAAAGTATAGGTATAAATATAGGTACAATACCTGTATATCAAGTATGTAAGTATTTTATTTTAAGTTTTATTTAGGTTTTTATTCCACTTTTAATGTACATAATTATTATAAGTAATATTTACATAATTATAAATATATAAAATTATCAAAATAATTAATAAATAATAAATTGAATATTTTAATTTGTACAAGTATACAATGAGGGTCCAAAACTCAACTTTCAAACCGTAGCTCCGCCAAATGCGAAACCACCGCCATTAAATAGCTTATTTTATTCTATATACAATTAAAGGCGAGTATGCTGCATTTGGAGTTTTCATTTGTGAGATACGGGTCTGGGAAGTTGGGATTTTGGATTTTTATTCAGACGATAACTTTTTAGCTTTACATTATTTTTCAGTGAAATTAATTTTGTATTTTTCTTTATTAAATTATCTACAACTTTCATGTACAAAGTTTCTTTGTTTGATGTATAAAAAGTGGAACCAAAAGTCGGTCCCAAAATGAATAAAAAAATGAATAGAATTGTAGGTATATGACCCTTATCTCCCCCTACTCTATTCCTTGTCGACCTATTCATCAAGATGCCTAGGTCTCGGGGGCTTGGGTCAAAAAATATTTACAATATTTTATTCTTTTCCTTTTCTTTTATTTATTCTATAATTTTGGCTTTAATTACAGTATTTTATACACTATTTAGCTGATCATGCATGAATGCTAAGATGATGAAATAAAGGGTATTTACAGGTATTTGCTAGGGTTTTTGGTGCCAAAATGATATAATAAAGATGATGAAATGTGGATTCATCAATTAGACAATATGAAATTTTCATGTTTCGCATTTGACATTCATAAACATTGTAACAACCACAGAAATAATAAGAACTGTCACCCATTTGCATTTCGTTAATTTCCACATACATACACAGATATATATATATATAACATGTAATAAAAGAAACTGACAGTGTATACATGTCTTCTAAAAAGTACAAAAGAGAAAGAAAAATACTACTACATAAACTGAGCCACAAACTGCAATAATTGTACCGTCTGGTATAACAACGGATGCCGTGTAAACAGGTACCCGAATCCAAGGATATCATAGTTGGTATCAGATATGTGGTACTTCGCTTCTTGTAATTGTAATATTATAATATCGATTGCATTAAGTTCTCGGATAGCGACAATACCCCGACTTGTCATGAATTTGAGAGGGAACTATGACATTCATTTTCAATAAATACAAATGTAACCAATTGTATTTAATTTTTATATAATATCCTAAGAAGAGAAAAACACAATGAAAAATATCATCGAGCATCATTTTTCGTGAAAATAATGATACGAGTGCCGTGTAAATGGATACCCAGATCCGAGAGCATCACAGTGCACCCATGACATGTGTTTTTTTTAAAAATGAAAATCTCTTAAATTCTATATTATATTTAAATCATATTATGATATTTTTTACAAGTGGATTGGCTTTTGTAACTCATTCATTTCGGATGCTGAGTTTGGGAGGAGGTTGGCGGTGAATAAATCAAATCGTCAAAAGCAAAAGATTAGATCTATACGTGGCTCTAAAGGCCATACTCAAGTACGAACTGAACTGCTATATAATTTTATTAATATCATACAAAAAATTGATGTTGATTTCTAACTAGGGATGCAACTAAATGCGGATATATCCGTATCCGTCCGCTACTATATCCTCTTTTAAGCGGATACAGATATACATTTTCGGATTTTAGCGGATACGGATACATATACTAGTTTTAAGTTTTTTGCGGATATGGATTTGGACATTGATACCATTATAGGTTTTTTCAGATACGGACACAATACAGATGTATATATTTTTCGTGGATACGGGTACATATATCTGTATTATCGAGTCACTTTTGACATATACATCTATGTGCTAATATAGATCTCCTAATGCGCATATATGTAAAATTTTATATAAAAGAGATTATCGTTCAGATCCGAATCCCGCGCCCAACATGCCTTGCGTTTCCATTCTTATATTTACCATATTTAATTGGAATACGAAACGACATGCGTTGCGTTTCCGTTTCTCTCTCGAATCCCATCTTTTGCGCGTGATTCTCCGAAGATTGGCAATTGGCAAAACTAGTCTGAATGTCCGAGACTTTTTTCTTGCGCAACATTTATCTCCAAAGTCCAAGTTTTTTGTTTTGTCGTGCAGAATAGAGTTTAGCCATTGCAAGTGCTTGACAATCTTGATATTCTACGAACCACGGTTGTTTGCTTACAAAGGGAGTGACCATCAACTTGGGGCTTTTGCAGTCTGCAGTCACGTAAGTTTTTCCTCATTTATATGCTTCCATTTTCCAACCCTTATACTCGCTGAATGAACTTGAATCGGCAAGAAAATGTTGCCTTGCATAGGCTTTCCTAATCGATATCTGGATATTTTATATATTGTGATGGTATATTGGATTATTGCTTAATCTCATATCAACTCATCCCATCCCAACACCACCTATATGAACTCTGGAATTTTTTGATTACTCATTGATCAGTGTTTTGAGATGGTATTATTTCTTTGAGTTAACCATATGACCCTTATTTTTATTTCACAGGCTTGTACTATGAGTTCCAATCTAGCCAGTGGCTCTTTTAATGATGATGAGATAACAAAGTCAAAATCAAAAAAGCAAATAAACTAACCTCACCTTGTTGGATAAGTTTTGATAGATTTACATGGAAGTGAAACAAGTGGTGGAAGGAAATGAGGTTAATGTTGAAACTTTATATGCCAAATGCAAATCTTGTGGTAAAGAACTTTTACATACTTATGACAAGGGCTCATCCCATCTAAATAATCATGTGTGGAATTGTCCATTTAAACATAAGCTTAAGCCTGGAGAATAATTGTTACAGTCAATGTTCAAGGTTGATGGGAGTAGCATGGTTTTAAGTTATAGCTTTGATGATGGATATAACCAAATATTATTAGTGAAGGCTATAATTATCTACGAATACCCTTTCAATATGGTGTCTCACTCTGCTTTTCGAAAATATATTTGTTCTCTTCGTCCTTAATAAAAGGATAATCATTTTTTTAATGTTCACGGATCAACTGGTATTGACATAAGTGGTTATTTCATGTCAAGAATTTTTTAGTGGAACTTAGATCAGAAGTTGTTCACAGTGACAACTGACAATGACAGAGCTAACAACGTTGCTATTCGACATGTTAAAAATCGTCTCGGTGATGCTGTACCTCTCAAAAGTTTATTTTTTCATATCTGATGTGTTGCCCATATTATAAATCTTATTGTGCACGATGGTCTCAATGTGATAGCCTAATCAATTGAGAAAGTTCGGCTCTACATTAAATATGTTACATGTTCGTTGTAAATGAAAACAATATTTCTTGAAACATCGTAACAAATAAATCCAAGTATGAAAAAGAGCATCTTCTAGATTGTTGCACAAGATGGAACTCTACATATCTCATGTTGGAAACTAGTTTGCAATATAAGGATGTATTCAAAAGATTTAAATTTCGGGATGTTAATTTCATACATTGGATTAGTGATGAAGAATGTGATTGTATTACAATATTGGGAGAGTGCTTTAAGCATTTTTATGATGCCACTGAATTATTATCTGAATCCAATTATGCTATGTCAAATCTATTTTTTTGTTGAATTTTGTGAAATGCAATTACTTTTTACAGAGTGGCTCAAAAGCGAGGATGCCATTGTCATTTCCATGGCAACTACGATGAAAAAGAATTTCGACAAATATTGGAACATGTGTAATGAATTATTGGTTGTTGCTTGTTTTTTGGACTCAAGATTTAAGATAAAGGCAATCCAGATCTACTTCAATGATATTTATGGAGTAGAAGAAGAAAAACAGTTGGAGGAACTTCGTGAAGTAATCAAAATTATTTTTGATTCTTATGCTAACACTCGGTTGAAAATATCAAATGCTTCCATGACACCAATTCCATCAAAAAATGCAACTAACCAAGCAACTGTAAAAAAAAGAAAAAGTAGATTTGCACAAGTGATGGACGACGAGGATGCCTAACCTACAGCATCCGAACTCGATGAGTATTTGAAAGAAAAAATGTTTGCGATGGAAAGGTGACTATGAAAGCAACTTTGATATTCTTGCATGGTGGAAGCAAAATATTGTGCAATATACCGTTCTTGGAAAATTGGCCAAAGACATTCTTGGTATTCCTATATCCAAAGTTGTCTCTGAATCTGCATTCTGCACTGGTGGTCGAGTAGTAGATGCATATCGAAGTAGATTGAATCCACAGATGGTAGAGGCATTGATATGCGTACAAGATTGGATGAGAAATGAAATGGATGGTATGATTTTTCATATTTAATTTATTACTTTAATGACAATCCATATAAACTCGTAATATTTATGCCTATTAGATTCATACGATGCATCCAATGATTATAACATCTTGGAGGATGTTGAAGACATTCCTTCTCGAGTTGCACCATCTAATTCAAATAAGTATTTTTCTAAAACGAGTTTATTCTAGAATTTTAAAGATCATCTTTCTTGCTTTTTTTAATCTTGCTTTGACGTTTGCAAATGATTTCCATCTTAGTAAACGACATAAAGGAAGCAAATGCTTGTGGAATTGATGGTATGGAGGATGATGATTTTTGGTATAATAATTTCATAAATTATATCTTTTATAAAATCAAACATGTTCTTAAACATTGACATTATCTTGCATGTGTAGGTGATATCAAGAAGAAGAAAAAAAGAGAAGATCGTTCATGACATGATTCAAGAATCGTTATCCAGTTTATTTTGAGTTGAATCTTATCCATTTTATGTTGAGTCTGTAGAATTTGATTTTTGAACTATTGTGGAACAACTTTAAATCTATCTTTTTCCTTTTATGGAACTTTGTTGTTAGACTATCTACTCATGAAAAAACTTAGTTTATAGTTGTCTGTTTATATTTTGGGTCAACAAGATATGCAATATTTCAGCTTCACAAATGTTTTGCATGCCTCAATGTAGCACTAACACAAAATTGTACCTCATCATGAAATGTCAAAAAAAGGTAATAAACTTTTATAATTCATCATAATGTCGTTTCACAAAATATACCATATCATTTTTATCTTATTAGTTGGTTACAATGTTACAATATTACCTATATTTTGGAAACATTTCAAATGAAGGAAGACATAGTTACGTCATCATACAATTTTATTATATGTTATTCAATTTAATTCAATCAATATTTTAATGTATTTTCTTATTTATTATGTAATATTATAAGTTTATTGAATTTAGGATTAGTCATCCATAAATTACAAGTTCGTAAAGACATCATTTCTAACTCAAAGTATAAGGAGGCACTTAATATTTATAGGATAATCTGTATCCGTTTCTTAAATATCCATATCTGAATCATGATTATTCGATTCTGAATCTGTATCCGTATTTAAAGATACGCTATTCAATTTTCGATATCCGTATGATATCTACTTTCGTATCCGTATCCATATTTTGAAACGGATAAGGATATGGTATTACCTATATCTGTATCTGTATCCGTCCATTTGCATCTCTATTTCCGACTACATATTTACATATTGTATAAGTTATATTTTTAGGCTATTAAGTTGGAAACGGGACCATCTGTTGATGAATGGTGGGCCAAGACACATTAGTGAGGAAAAAATGGTGATTACGATTGGTCTACGCCTGAGGCAAGAGAAGTGATGATTTTTTGGGTTTGTTGTAAGAGAATAGCCGAATTCAAAACAATATTAGATATTTAATTCTTATAAATTAATTTTAATTTCAGGAACGATATACAACCCTTAATGTTGAAAAGTGGGCTTGTACTCCTGAAGACCAATGACCCTCATTTGATAAAACCTTATGGAAACATGTATATTAACATAATATTTAAGTGACTAAATGTATATACGCTACAGATTATATGGTTTTCAAATTTGACTATAGGTTTTGGAAGGGAGAGTCGTTGGTTTTGCCAATAGAAAGTAGTCACTCGGTGGTATCCCTCCAAATTGTGTGGAGGAACATCAACACTCTTACCTTGCTCATGGCCAATCATCCTATTCCCGGGCTCAACCATGACAACAACTATCATCATCTATGGAATCTCATATGACAATGATGGTTAACTAAGTGATCAATCTGCGATAAGATTTCACTGCATACTTGTAAGTATTAATATGTGTATACTTTAAGTATATTTTAAATATTTATTTTCCTTCTTTACATGCTTACATTTAATAAATTATGATAGATCACAAATACCATCGGTGCATCAAGAGGAGAATGAAAAAGAAGATAGAGAGGAGGAGGAGGAGGACGAAGAACTAATCCTAAAGAAGAAGCTCAAATGTATGCAGGATTTAAAGAAATTGAAAAAGGATAAAAAGAAATCAATGTTGAGTTTGATTTCTGAGATCCTTTGATGAAAAAATAATTGAATATGCTTTTCTTAACAATAGAGTGGAGAATGACTTTTCATTTGTATGAATATTCAAATGGTGTTAATGTATTTTGTCTACATACAATAATTTTGTACTTTCAACTGAATTTTTATCTATTTAGTTTAACATAATATTACTGATTGTTCGTTTCTTATTAACTAACTTCGTTGTAGACGATGTAATATATACAGGAAATACTTGTATCTTGGATATTCGGTCACTATCTCATGTATGATTTTCGATTATCTTTTTAAACACATGCAAAGGATTAGAGCAGCCGAGAAATCCCTTCCTAAATCCAGGTAAGGTAGAAATCACTCTCGGGTCGTTGCAACCCGTATCTCAGAGAATCGGACTAAACAAGAAAAATATAGAACCACCAAATCGAAAGATGAAACAAGGAAATCAAACAGCGGTTCTCGCTGTAGTTTATTAACATGGTATAGCGACCAGGGTCGGACTCAAGGAGCACGGGATGGTCGAGACGACCTACGAAAAGGTATAAACAAGCAAATTCAACAATTTATTTTAACATACAAAAATACACAGAAAATTCAAATAAAATTATTTTTTGTTTTTTTATATTTTTAAGTGTTTTTAATGATTTTATTGGAATTTTATAATTTTTAGTTGATTTTCTAAAAATCAGGAAAGAGGAAAACAATGTAATTTACCTGAAATAAACACAGGGACTAAAATGCAAATAGAGTAAACACAGGGTCCCAAGTGCAATTTACCCGAAATAAACACAACTACACTAAATATTTACAGGAATAAACTATAAATGCGATAAAAAGAGGGGACAGAGTGAAATTACCCCTATTATTAACGATCGACGGCTGGAGGCGCACCGCGTGGAGATCTGACGGTGGAGAAGCGTGCACGCCTCTTCGCTGGATCGACGGCCTGGATCAGATCCTCAGATGGATCAACGGCTAGGGGCCTCTCGCAAATGAACAGCGAAGATCTAAACTGGGCGAGAGTCTCGATCGAACGGTGGCTGAAGGTCCTCCAAGAACACGATGCCGGCGAACTTCGCTGGCTCAGTGCGCGCGGTGGAAGGGCCCTCCAGAGCTGCTGAGATGTGGAGAAGAAAGCCGATGCTGGTGGGTAGCTCCGATGAGGCTGAGGAGCTTCGGAGAGCTCCGACGACGAAGGTGGCTCGGAGCTGCTGTGCTCGAATGACCCGACCTCCAGATGAGGTCGATTTGATCTGCAAGCTGTACAACAAGAAACCTGGGTCGAGGGCAAAGTGCCTCGATAGGTTAGCGGACGAAGGGGTCGTCGGAATGAGGCGGAGCGGGGGTCTCCGACAAAGTGACAACGATGGGGACCTGAGTTCCTTCTCCGGGGCAAGTCAGGATGATCGGATGGGTACATAACGTGGAGAGAAGTCTCTGAGCGTGGATCGAGGGTCGGATGGTCAAATGGGTAGTCAGAGGTGCCTGAATCCGCCGGCGACAGCCGGCGGCGCAAATGGGGGAAATCTGAAATTACACTGACCTAATGGATGAAGTGGTTACCCGATGGCTGCAATCGACTGGGCTGGAGATGCTGGACCTCCGGGGGTCGTCGCCTCGATGGCTCATCCGGGTCAGAGGCTCGAGCTCGCTCGACGGTGGAGCACGACGGCGAAACCACCGGATCAGAGGCTTTCGACCTCAGTCCTCGCTGCAATCGCTCCCTCTCGCTTGCTGTCACTCAAAGAGAAGGAGGAGAGTTCCTGGGAACCGAAGGGAATGGCTAAAGATGCGGCTAATGGGGGGAAGAAGATGATATATACTCGTAGGGGTCCGACAAGATGGAGGTTGGGCGAGAGATTTGGAGCTCGGATCCCTAGGCAAATCCCCGGGTGTGGGTCAGGGATGGATCAAGTGTAATAAGGACTCGGGGTTTGGATGATTAGTGATCGGATCATGCTTGGAAAAATAGGCGAAATCGGATCGGGGGCAAGGATTCGTCACTGGGTGGTCCTGGGGGGAGAGTTGACCGGGGGTCAACAATCCCCCGTGGACCAATGGGATAATTCCATTGGAAAAGATTTTGAAAAATCGACAGTCGATGTCTTGACCACAACAAAATCTCGTATTTAATCAACAATGAACCCACAATCAAATATCAAACAATGACAAACAAATGTGGAGTCAAATTTATTTTTAACTCTACATAAAAGATGTATAGATGCAAGTACGTAGAGAGTTCGAACACAGGGAGCAAGGCAAGATAGATCAACAATTGATGCACAAAAATGTGATGTGATTAATGGTCTACAAAAATGCAAATGCTTTTGTGGGTTGTTAATTTTATATTTTTTATTTTTTATTTTTAACTTTGTATTTTGGTTTTCTTTTTACTGACTTTGTATTTTTTATATCTTTTATATTTTCCTTTTTCAATAATAGGATATATATATACAATATAAGGAAGAGAGGGATAGAATATTTGTAAAAATAGGTAAAAATGGTAAAAAAATCAGGGAATAAAATATTTTTCTTTTTATAATTTTCTACTGTTTTTGTGATTTTTGGAGATTTTTCAGAAAGTTTTTGGTGTTTTTAAAATAAAAAATACAAGGAAACAGTGAGCAGAGGTTCTGGCCGAAATCAAAATAGGAATGAAAAATACTAAACAGTAACAAAATTTCCCCAAAGTAATTTTAAATAAAGATAATAAAATAGAGAAACTACAGAAACTGAGTTCATATTTTTAGGATTTGTCTTTGATTTTTTAGTTTTTTTGAAGTTTTTAAGTGTTTTCTAATTTTTAAGTTTTTTACTTTGAAATTTTTAGTGGTTTTTGGACTGACAATAAAATATGATAAGACAAGCAACATATAATTTTTTTTGGAATTTCTAAAAACGTTTTTATAATTTTTATGGATTTTCTCATGCAAATAGTGGCTAAAATGCATGTTTATTATTTTTAATAAATATTAAAATGCAATAAAAATTGAATGCAAAAATGTGACGTTAAACTACTATGCAACAGGGATCTATGATGATTTTTGTAGAATTTTTGGATTTTTAGTGATGCGTGAAATAAATAAGACAAGCACACACGAATAGCTAAGGCTGGCAGGGATATATATGCAAATATAAAAACATCCAGGGACTAGATTGCAATTTTCCAACAAAATTTATAACTAAATAACATGTTTCTGGCATTATTACAAATTTAAATATGTGCGGGGGGCACGCCTGCAAATAACCCACCAGGGCGCGTGACTAGCACGCGCTTGGGAGGGACACGTTTGTAATTTCCAAGAAGGCAGGAGCCAACTTGCAAAATTTCCAAAATATTACAACTGCAGGTCGAAGTTTTAGGACTAAAACTAAATAGAACAACCCTGGAGGGGTCCCTTGCAAAAAGCCCTCACCTCACATGTACTGGTCACGTGAGGTGACGTGGCGAGGGACCTGAATGCAATATTACAAACTACGGGGGTTTTACTGCTAATTTTACAAAAAATTAATAAAGGAAAATGAAAGTTTATAAGTCTATTACTAAATACAAAACTAGGCTGGGTATGACGCAAAATTACCCAGTGCCTGGGATCCAACGGCGGTGCGGCTCCCACTTGCCACGTGTCGTGACGAGAAGCGCCGATACCCCTTCGAGACGAAGGGCCACGATTAGATGACGCTCGACGATCCGATGGCGGTCAAAATGCTCGATCCAAGGGCTGCTGCTCCGCTGGATGAACGAAGGCTGATCGGACGGCTAGAAAGGGTCGACGAAGAACAGGGAAGAACCCGCCGCCAGGCGATCTTCCCACGCCTAGATCTTCCTCCTCCGCCGGGCTTCGATGCTCCAAGATGCCTCTAGCTGCTCCTGCGGTCGTCCTCTCCACGCCTGGGGCTACAAAACGGGCTGGCGACCTCCTGGGCTCCCCCGCGACGTCAGAGAAGAAGAGGGGACCCAGGTATCTCCGGCGAGGCCAAAAATGCCTCAAGGTGTACTTTACGCTTCCAAAGACCTGCCAGAAGTGTTAAGGAGGTCGAGGGCAAAATGCCTCGACCTCCAGTGGGTTCTCAAAAAGGGGCGGACTGCGAGGTGGATGCTCGCCGGAGCTTGCTCCGGCGAGGGGAATCGATTGAGCGAATCGATGGGGAACTGGGAGATAAAAGTGTGGCTATGTGATCCTAGGATTACAGAGAATGAAAAGGGAACAGAAAAGAAGAAAATAAGCACCTCAAAGGGACAAACCCTGAGGTCGAAGGCACCTCTACAGCACGTGGCCGGAGGTGGGGTGGAACGCCCTGAACCTCGTCGCTCAGCCGCCTTGAAGACGCCAAGCTGGAGCTGTCACCTCCAGGGAGCCAAGGCGGGATGAAATGGGGACGAAGGACCAAAGAATGGGGTTCAAAATTCAAATTGAAGTCGGGGGTTTAGTTATATAGTGTTGACGACCAGGTGGGGAAGACCGAGGCATAGCGGGCAAGGATGAAAATAACCCACTGCCCGAGGATGAAGCGATGATCCACTGCCCGAAAATAACCCCTGGCGTGAATCACCGATGATCGAGGATGAAAAGTCAAGAAGACTCCTTCCCGAGATAGTGTAAGCTGAGTCCTCAAAAAATGGGTGAAGACGGGTCAAAGCGCACTCTGACAAAGCCCACAGGCGCAGGTCAGATAGTTGACCTGGGTCAACCATCCGAGCCCACTGGTTGGTCCACGTCGACCAACCAGGAAAATCCTGGGAAAAAGCTTTATTAAATCAATAAAAAAGAAAATGAATTATTTAATCTTTGGTTATAAAATAAAAAAAGTTTGTAATTTTATAAATTATTTTATGGTAATTTTTAATTATTTTTATGAGGTATATTTCTACAAGTTCCCTTTTATAGCCTTTATAGGTACATTACCTATATATTTTATTAATTAATTTTTATTTTGTGTATTTAATTTATTTAATAATAAACACATGTTTATTATTTTATGAAATTATAAAATACTTGTATACACGTAATTATATTTTTATTTTATTTTTCTGAGGTGTTTTATGTATTTAATAAAATAGAAGTATACATTGTACATGTATATTTAAAGGTATAATACCTATGTATTAGATATAGGTATTTTTATTTCTATATTTATTTGGGTTTTTCTTCTCATTTTAATGTATAGATATATTACAAGTAATATTTACATAATTTTAAAAATATAAAAATATAAAAATAATGAATAAATAATAAATTGAATATTTTAATCTGTATAGGTTTACAACAAGGGTCCAAAACTCAACTTTCAAACCGTAACTCCGAAAAATACGAAACCACCTCCATTAAATAGATTATTTTATGCTATATACAATTAAAAGTGAGTTTGTACATTTCGAGTTTTTATTTGCAAGATACAGGTATGTGAAGTTAGAGTTCTGGAATCTTATTCAGACCATAACTTTTTATCTGTACATTATTTTTCAGTGAAATAACTTTTGTATTTTTCTTTATTTAATTATCTACAACTTTTATGTACAAAGTTTCTTTATTTGAGTTATAACAAGTGGAACCAAAAACATGTCCCAAAATGAATAAAGAATGGATTAAAGACAAAGGTATTTATACTGTATTTTGATCCTTATCTCCCCCTACTTTATTCCTTGTCGACGTAGTCATCTAGATGCCTAGGTCTTGGGGTTTCAGGTCATAAAATATTTACAATATTTTATTCCTTTTCTTTTATTTATTCTATAATTTTGGCTTTAATTACAATATTTTATACACTATTTACATGCACATGCATGAATGCTAAGATGCAGGATTTAATGCTATTTACACGCATTTGCTAGGGTTTTTGAGGCCAAAATGATAGAATAAAGATGATGAAATGTGGCTTCATAAGATGGTCAAATGGGTAGTCGGAGGTGCGTGAATCGGCCGGCGAAAGCCGGCGGCGCAAATGGGGGAAATCTGAAATTACGCTGACCTAATGGATGAAGTGGTTACCCGATAGCTGCAATCGACTGGGCTGGAGATGTTGGACCTCTGGGGGTCGTCGCCTCGATGGCTTGTCGGGGCCAGCAGCTCGAGCTCGCTCGGCGGCGGAGCACGATGGCGAAACCACCGGATCAGAGGCTTTCGACCTCGGTCCTCGTTGCAATCGCTCCCTCTCGCTTGCGGTCATTCAAAGAGAAGGAGGAGAGGTCTTGGGAACCGAAGGGAATGGCCAAAGATGCGGATAATGGTGGTGGAAGAAGATGATATATACTCGTAGGGGTCCGGCAAGATGGAGGTCGGGTGAGAGATTCGGAGCTCGGATCCCTAGGCAAATCCCCGGGCGTGGGTCAGGGATGGATCAAGTGTAATCAGGACCCGGGGTTTGGATGATTAGTGATTGGATCATGCTTGGAGAAATAGGCGAAACTGGATCGGGGGCAAGGATTCGTCACTGGGTGGTCCTGGGGGGAGAGTTGATCGGGGGTCAACAATCCCCCGTGGACCAATGGGATAATTCCATTGGAAAAGATTTTGAAAAATCAAAATTAAATAGATAATGGCCTTATTTCAAAATATTTACAAAATGAAAAAGATTTATTTATTTTCAAAGTATTTTTTGAGATTTTAATTTTTTTTTGAAAAATAAATAACGTATTTACATCATATTATTAATTTATGTAGGTATATATACATATGTATTTTCGATTTTTATTACATTTTTTAGTTATTTATTTTTATATACTTATTCCAAATTTATATTTTATTTATTTACAACATAAAATTTGGAATAAAAAGGTATTTTTATTTTATCTTTATGATTTATTTACATTAGTTAAATAAATAGATCTATATACATATGTACATGGTATATATACAAGGTGGGAAATGGATTTTTATTATTTTTATTTTTCTGATTTTTATTTTTCTGATTTTTATTTTATTTGTATAAATATGTATAAAATATGAGAAACACCTTTTTATTTTTATTTTGAGGAAAATAAAATTATTTATATACATGGGTGTATGTGCATGTATGATTGACCTTATCTCTCTCTACATGGTTTCTTTTGCGGTCAGGCCCATGCTGAGCCCTCCCTTGGGACTAGGTCACTCAATATTTATTCTAAATATTTCCCTATTTTCTTTTATTTCTTTATTCCTTTATTTTTACACAAAAACGTGCTAATTATGAATAATTACATGATGCATGTATTTCGATAATTTATGATATTTACATGTATTTACAAGGTATTTTGCTGAGGTTTCTAGCTAAAATAAAGGAACAAAGAGTGATGAATGGGGATTCATCACCCCCTATACTTTACTTTTGCTAGTCCTTTAGCAAACTCTTATTTGAAAAAGAAGTGCAAAAGAGAAAGAAAAAGAAAAAGAGGAGAAAGCAAGGTTGATTATTAAACTTTCCTTCATTAAATTGAAATATGGAGCTCAGTCAGACCTTTGGATTATTAATTTATCAGAACCTTATTTGGATTAAGCTTAAAACTTAACAGTCTCTAAGTTCCTCCAATCTATGGTCAAGACTCCTCAATAAACCAGATCAGAACAAGTCTACATACACAAACTCTAATGACCATGAATCTTTCCTTGTACTGTGTAAGCGATCTGTAGCTCCCCACCTCAAAAGTAGTAAAGAAACAACCTCCCTCAACCTGGTAACTTTAATGCCTCAGTCTAGCAACTCTTTCCTCGAGAAGCAGGGTATTCCCTTCTAAGTTCAAGTGCAACCGGCTCAAGAAGAGGGGGAAGAAGAGAATGGACCATGGCCAGTGTAGCCATGTATCCTTGGGAGCTCTAACCAGTGTAGCTGAGTCTCCCGCTGCAAGCTTCATGAGATGGGCATGTATAACATAAGCTTTGTTTTATTTGACTATATACACTCCGGTGGGATTATTAAATTTTCAATCCGATCCACCACTTTTTTGGAGTTCTTTTCTTTTTGCACATTTTTTCATGTGCATCTGTACAACATATCTACATGGTGCAACATATATACAAGGAGTTTTTCCTCTTGATCCAGTAGACTATCCCTCTTTTGAAGCTTTATTGCAACCCACAGCTTCTGTCTTTAGACTTCATAACCACCAGATTAAGTTGAGACGCACTTCCTTCACTATAAGAAGAAGAGAGATTCCGCCTAGAAGTATGATGACCGAATGTTCTCTCAATCAATCCGGGATAAGGTATAAATAATCACTCTCGGGTCGTTGCGACCCGGATCGAGAGAGAAAATCAGTCAATCGAGAAAAATAAAAAATAAGGAGCAGACCACCAAACAGAGATATAAAACAAGAGAAGCAAAAATAGTGGCCCTGGCTATGAGATTATCCTGGTGTAGCACCCAGGGTTGGACTCAGGGAGCACGACTTGGCCATGCAGTCAACGAAGTAGTCAAATTGAAAATCAAGCAAAAACAAGTATTTTTGGTGTTTTTAAATGTTTTTATATTTTTTTGGATTTTAATAATAAGTAAAATAATAAAAAGACAAACACAAGCAACTTCAACCAATTATTTAAATAATCAAAAATGGTCCAAAAATTCAAAAAAAATATTTTTATGTTTTATATATTTTTTACTGTTTTTGGTGAATTTTTGAGATTTTTATAATTTTTATGGAATTTTCTAAAAATAAAAGAAGACAGAAACACTGTGCTACTGTCCAGCCAGGCTTAAAAGACTAATTTAAAATATCAAATGGTCCTGTAAAAGCTTGGAGGTAAAAAATTTATGAAAATAGCAATAATAAGGAAAATTCAGGAAAAGAGTTTATTATTTTTGGAGTTTTCTACAATTTTTTAGAATTTTTATAAGTTTTTAGTGGTTTTTCAATTTTTAGGGTTTTTATATATCAAAAAATAGCCAAAAATGCATAGAAAATCAAACAAAACCAAATTAAAAGAGTCTAATTTTTCTTAGAATTTTTAGAAGAGTTTTTATATTTTTTATGATTTTCTAATCTGGACAGACACAAAATCAATTGTTTTTGAATTTTTAAAAATAATAAAAAGCCTAAAAAATGTACCAAATTTTTGATGAAAATTTACACAGTGGAAGGAGCCATGTGTCCAATTTTCATGCGATTTGGACTTAATTTGATATTTTATTTAATTGGCACAAGGTCTCACAGTGCACAGGGACCTATACGCAATAAAACATACTTGTAGGGGCTGAAAAGTATCAAATCTAGAAAGCCAGAGGTCCCTCGTGCAAAAAGTCCAAGACCCCACGCACGCTGCACATGGTCTGGGCACAGAGGGACCTAAATGTAATAAAACTCACTTCCAGGTACTTATTAGCAACACGTGCTAAAAGCCCAGGGAAGAAGTTGCAAAATACCCAAATAATTCAACACATGTTGAATAAAAACATTCACAGGGGTATGGATGCAAATATCAGGAAGTATATTTCATTCAGTAATACGCAGAAACCACAAGCCCATATAATGCAATTTCACCAAAAAGCACGTGACGAAGCATGTGTCTAACACAAAACAGGGATGAAAATGCAAATACAAGAAAGGTTCAGGTCATAAGTTCAATTGTTCAAAAATAAAAACAACTGAAATCAATATTTACAGGACTAATTAATAAAAGAAATAAACAGAGGGGCATACAAGTAAATTACCCCTTATTGAGATCTTCGGTTGGAGGCGTGCCACGTGTAAGATCGGACGGCTGAGGGACGTTGCGCCTCTTCGAAGAACTCGGGATCTGATCTGACGGTCGAGGGCCTGCCACGTGGAGGATCGGACGGCTAAGGTACGCTGTGGCTAACCCTCGTTTGGATGAACGGTCCTGATCAAGCCTCCAAAGGATCTGACGGTCGCGGGGCTCCTCAAATGGATGGATCGGATCGATTCTGGAGCGTCGGGGAAGATTGGACGGCGACTGAGGATCCTGGAAGAACGCGGCTCCGACGAACTTCGCCGGAGCACCACGGGTGCGCTGGACCTCCTCGGGGGCTGCAAAGGTGTGGAACAGAATCGCCAAGGCCCCCCGCAGATGGTGGACTCCTTCGATGACGTTGAGAAGCTCCGATGAGCCCCGACGGTGAAGGCGGAACTGGAGCTCTGTGCCTAGATATTTGGACCCTCAGATGGCTCTCCTTCGACCTGCAAAACAGCACGAGACGACTCCTGGGTCGAGGGCAAACTGCCTCGACCCGGTGAGAGGTTGAATGGGTGCGTGGATGAGTCGGGTGGATGACCTCTGGCGAGGCGACAACGAGGGAGGTCGAGCTACCTGCTCCGGGGAGAGACAAAGGGAGTGAGTGGGTGCAGAACGTGAAGAGTCTCACGGAGATGATGGCGTCGTCCGATGATCAAATCGATGAGTGGAGTGAACGGAATCAGTCGGAGATGGCGATGGGTCGATTTGGGCGAAATCGGAAATTCAAGAAAGATAAAAAGAATCGGGTCTACTTGGCGGGTGTATTCGACTGTGGATGAGCTCTGGAAGCTCTGGTCAACGCCGCGAGGGTCGTCGACAACCCGAGTCTCGAGCGCAGCTCACGGCGGTCAGATGACGTCGGATCAGTGGTGCAGGCTCTCTCTCCTCGCTTCAACACCTCCCTCGCGCAGCTGTCACTTTGGGGAGTAAGGTGGAGCTCATGGGACGAAAGGGTAGCGCCAAAGATGGCGTGAAATTGCAGCCGAAGGTTCAACTATATAGTGTGACGGGTCCGGCTAGATTGAATCGGGCATGGACGCATGAAGCACGGATCCCTAGGCTCAACCCCGGGCAAGGGTCTCGGATGAAGGAGGATCAAATGGAGCCCGAGGTTTGGGTATTTGGTGGTCGGATCGAGTGGGGAAAAACTTGAGAAATCGGGTCTCACGCCCAGATCCGCGAGAAGAGGGTCTGCAGGGGAGAGTTGACCGGGGGTCAACAATCCCCCGTGGACCAATGGGAATTCAGATTTTATTAAATACTTGATAATTCAATAAAAAATAATAATGGAATTAATTTCGAAAAACTTAAAACATGAAAATTGTTTATTAATTTTTAAATTATTTTTTAGTGGTTTTTATTTATTTTTTTGAAATAAAAATAACGTATTTACAATATAGTATTATTATATATAGGTATATACAATATGTATTTTTAATTTTTGATTTTTAATTATTTATTTTTATACAAATTATTCCAATTTTATATTTTATTTATTTATAGAATAAAATTTAGAACAAAAGTGTATTTTTATTTTATTTTTATTAATTATTTACAAGGGTTAAATAAATAGTTTTATTTATGTACATACATGGTATATATACAAGGTGGACTTTGATTTTTAGTTTATTTCTTTTTATTTTATTTTCATTTTTCTAATTTTTATGTTATTTATTTATACCATAAAATGTGAAATATATACATATTTTTATTGAATTTTAATTATTTATTTACAAGGTGATAATAAATAGATAAGTGGTTTTTATACACAAGGTCTATGTACAATGTTGAAGTGAATTTTTATTTATTTTTGTTTTTTTTCATTTTTATTTTGATTTTATATTTACAAATATATAAAAATAAATAGTCACACAATTTTATTTTTATTTAGAGGAAAATATTTTTATTTATAAACATAGGTATATGTACACACATATGAGCTTCCCTATCTCTCTTTACTTGGGATCTTTTACGGTCAGGCCTATGCTGAGCCCTCCCTTGGGATTAGGTCGCTCAATATTTATTCTAAATATCTCCCTCTTTTTCTTTTATTTCTTTGTTCTTTTATTTATGCACAAAAACATGCTAATTATGCATATTTACACAATGCATGCAAGATGATAATTATTGTTATTTACAAGAATATACATGTGTTTTGCATAGGTTTTATAGCTAAAATAAAAGAATAAAGAGTGATGAATGGGTATTCATCAAAGTACTACCCTCATATGCTACCCAAGGCCAAAGGAAACTGCCTCCTCACCACCTCATCCGTGGAGAGCTATGTGTAAAGTGCTGGTACAAGTAAAGCCATTATCTCTGAGAGTCATGTGTGTGTTGTTAAGTGCTTTACTTAGGCTCATCAAGATGACATATGCTCATAGCCTAGTGAACTCAAAGAATTAAGTCCCAATGGACCTGAAAAGTCTCAATCCTAAGCCCTATACGGTTCCTCTTATAATTTGGTGGATTAAGGTCTTAACCAAGCTCCATTTGTCAATTTAATTCCAAGCATGTTTAAATGTCAACTATGATTTGGAAGAACTGTGCAAGTATTTACAAAGATGCAATTTTACAAATATTTACACATGTGCAAAATTTTTGAAAAATGTTTGAAAACATTGATGTATGCATGAACGTGAAGTTTTGCAAAGTATTGACAAAAATTTACACAAGGTTTTTGCAAATTTTTTGTTTTCCTAACATTTTACAAAAATTTTGTACTATATACATAATTTTGATATGAAAATATGTACAAGCTATTTACAAAAAAAGATTTTATAATCATTTGTACAAAAATAATTTTTATAATTAAATAGGTATGTGCAAGAAGAATTTTATGTACAATAGAAAAATTTTTAAATTTTTATGGATTTTTAGCCATTTTTATTTATAAACATACTCACACAAAGTATGAGTTATGGCTAAAGTATATATGAAATATATACGACACCTCCCTATACTTAGCTCGAACGATGTCCTCAGAGTGATCAAGAGCGATGGAGAAGACATAACTCATGCTTAGTATAGGGAAAAGGAATGGTATATACACAAACGAATCAACGAATATAATGAAGAGGTCTCAGTGTTTTCCCCTATACTTAGGATCAAATAATCCTAAGTATAGCAAGCTGTACATGAAGGAAAATTCGAGTGGGAGGATGTACATGGTCTACCCCCCCCCCCATACTTAGGGTAAATATCCCTAAGTATAGGCAGCAAAACAGAGGTAAAAAGAAACGAAGAAGACAAATATATATAAGATAGAAGGGCATCACCCCCCTATACGTAAGGTGAAGAATCCTTAAGTATAGGCAACAACAGGAGTAATGAAATAGAACGAATGAACAACTTGGTGTTTCCACCCCCCCATACTTAGGATGAGATATCTCCTAAGTATAGCAAAGATAATCCTAAGCGAGACCTGGGGTGAAAACAAACACGGAAGAAAGAACTATCAAACCAAGATGAAACACATATGTGCAAAAAGGTACAATGTTGAGGTGCCTCTCAACAAGCGTTAGATTTTATGCCCCTAGCTTGAAGCAAAGGCTAGGATAAGGCTGTATCAAGGTTCAGGACGACATCTGTAAGGCGAATGCCGTACTGTCATCGTAGTCTCGGTATGAGCACAACGACGAAATCAACAATGTAAGAAATGACACCCAGGTAGGCAATCAGGAGGGTATCTGCTACCGGTCAAGGATATGGGAAGATGTGATTGGGATCCGGTAACACAAAAGAAATCATCGGCTCAGGATCAGACTGGAGTGGAAGTGTGGAGCCGAAGAAATCAAACGTGGAGAAGGATGGATCAGTCATGGAATCCTCTACGTCAATCAGTGTCTCAAAAGGTGTGGAAAATCAAGATCAGGAGACTCCCTACGACAACTGATATCCGATGCATATAATGGAACAAAATCAGATAGATCATCGAGTATCTCAAGGATCGGCTCATCCTTGCGAGGGTCGTCGAGGTGACAAGACTCAGAATCAGAATGATCGGAAGACTCGGCTTCGTGATCCGTCAGATCAGATACACTCTCAGAAGGTGAAACCGAGTACTCATCATGTGTGGCATTCTCCCGTAGATAACCCTCCGGGAGGAATGCAAGATCATCAGTGAAAAATAGAGGATCAGGATCTATCAGGGCAGTTGCGCTGCTGTCAAGCACCCATTCTGTGCACCAGGATGCATCATCATCTGAAGTTTGTGTCTGGTCAATCTGGAAGCAGGAGAAGGTACTGGTCAACATCGCGGAGGCTGGCAATATAGCTGAAACTGATCCTCGCTCTGCGTAATGCTGGCTGTCATCTGGTCCTCAGAAAATGTATTTGTCTCATCAAAGTGGAGGAGAAAAGGCTCGAATACGGGACTCTCTATATCAGTCATCCTAAAGTGTAGTCCTGTATCAAGATGTGGCTGCTGGGCTGAGTCCTGGTATCTATCTGAATCCGAGAAGTATCTCTACAGAAGAAAAGCTGAGTCATCCGGGATTGGGCTTTGAAATGGCTGGATTGATGGCTGTAGTAGCGGGGGCTCCTCCATCTTCTGGAATATCAGAAGATCCGATATCCAAGAATCGTCAACTGAAAACTCTGGGGCTGACTCAAACTCTAGCTGGAAAACCAACGGGAACTCGAGTAGTCTCTCGGCCAGAACCTCCACTGTAGCAGTCACGTCCTCTGTACTCTGTGGTGCTGCAGAATCCAAGTCCTCGGGCTGGTGTGTAGAAACGGTATCCTCATGTAGTGAAACACACCCTACTGGTATCGCAACATCCTCATGTGTTGTCTCGACTACGGCATCTCGTGAAGATGGTCTCTGTGAAAGTAACCTCGAGATGGTATCCAATAAGTCAATGTCGGAACTGCGGTGTGAACACCACATGAGGTAATCACCTGTGCTATCTGATCCGCGGTCATCCCCCGCATGGAGTTCTCGATAAGGTCGGTCGGTGAAAGTCCGTGCTCAGGAAATCTCCTCAAAAGGTCAAGAAACCTCGGCCATGCCTCATGCAGTGGCTCTTGGGGGTCTACTGAAAACTCTGTGATCAAGGACCGCATCATCTCTACTCTACGCTGGGGAAAGTATCTCTGTAGAAACTCAAACTGTAAGTCTCCCCACGTAACGAATCTCCTTCCCAATCATCGGTGCCATCTCATGGCTCTATCCTGAAGTGTGAATGGGAAGGTCTTCGGCATCATCTCCTCTGTAGTGATATCTGAATAAATCTGTGTCCTGCAAAACTCCTCGAACTCGGACATGTGAAGATAGGGCTCCTCGTGCACCTCTCCTGAAAATATCGGCAGTCTCTGAATAAGCTCCAAACCCAGAATGAATGGACCTAATGTAGAAGCTGACTGAGCTCCATGTCTTATCTGCTCATCCATCATCCTGGTATAGGAGGTATCTGATGCTCGCATCTGCTCTCTATGATCGCGTACGGAGTGCCCTCTCAATCCAGCAATGGCATCGTCCGGGTCTCGCATCTGCTCAATCTGATCTCCATGAACGTGTAGTGCAGCATGCCCAGAAGAATGAAAGGGATGGGAGGGAGGGATCGGAGGTTGTTCGGTGATCCGACCTCCCTCGAATGTGGACTGGACTGATGGTCAGAAGATGGAGAAGAAGCCGCAAGAGTCGGCCAGAAGTGAAGAGGATCCATCATCCAGGGGTACAGAAAAGGAAGTGAAAAGTGAAGGGAGGGTGGGAGGGGAAAAGACAAATGACTGGAAAGAGAAGAAAGCAGATGAAACCTAGAAAAGCAAACAAGATCGGTTAAGCAAAATCCCAAATTCACCTACGCACCCAGAGATGATGACCGTGAAGGTTCGGTCTTTTATCTTGTCTATTTTATTAGGTGATCAAACAGTCTTTCAGAGCGATTAAGCGAGCTGATAGGGATCCAATACTCCTGACAGACTGTCCCGACTAAAAAGTCGGTAGTCAGGCAAGAAATCGGATATGGCTCTAGCTTAGGATGCGGGTCACCCTCTCGCTTATCCAAACCAGACAATGAGGGGGTTACTCTCCCAAGACAAATTATTAGGTCAATGTATTTTAAGATCAAGTTTGGTTAACAATCCCAATTTTATGGTTTTTCTTTTTAGGTATTTTTCAAGCAAACAGCGCCTAACGAAAATTTTGGTTCTCCAGATTATTTTAAGTCCAAAAATAGGGGGAGAAGACGAAAAAGCCGATGCACGAGAAATCAATGATGCATGCAGAGTAAGAAATGCATACCTGACTCCAGCAGTCTACATGCGGGGTGATCCACGCATAAAATAAAGACAGAATATAAACTACATATATGATGCACGAGAATCCGGCCCTAGACAAAGCAATTTCTACGCGTAAGCACAGTAGCCGTGTACTCAAGCCTAAGTTCGGAGTCCTATCTTGGGAGCCACTCGGTGTCCGCCACAACGGATCCTACACGCACTGTATGTGACTCCTCAAGGCACGTGGACTAGAGCCTAAGTAATCCGACTTTTTCTTTGTGATTTAATTAATTAAGTCCAATTATCGATCTATAGGTACAGGCAGATAATTAGAGATTGGTCTTAATTAATTACATCACAATCAATGAAAATCCTAAGCTAGGGCTAAATCCGTGCAAATCAGATAAGCAATGAAATAATTGCGGGAAAACAAACCGGCAAAAAACCGCGATGAGGTCTCCCGAGCACACCGGTGCTCGGCGAAACAGACCCCGATAAGTCACCACAGTCTCAGTCTCTGTCCATGTATTATTACAAATAAATGTCTGCTGAAAATAAAACTAAACTACTCTAATCTAATCTATGGCTATTTCTGCGGCTCCCGCACTTTGGTTCTTCTCCTCGCGCTCTCCTGCGGCTCCGTAAAGAAGAGAGCCGTCTCTGAATCCCGCGATTGCTTCGGCTTCCGAAAAAGCCGCCTCGGTCCTCGGGCCATCGCAAGAAATAGAAACAGAAGTGTGTCAGACCAAATTATTATGAAAATAATTAAATCATATCAGAGAGAAAAATATCTACAAATATGCACAAAAAGCCGCGAAAAACCGCGAAAAATCTAAAGACTACTAAGACATGCTCCCCGGCAACGGCACCATTCTGATGAGCCGAGAATCCAAGGATCTCACTATCGGGCCAAGGTAAAGGTATTCGATGCCGTTGCGACCCGAAGCGAGACTCGGTCAATCAAGAAAAATCAAGACCACCAAATATAAAAATCACACAAGTCAAACAAATAGTGGTCTCGCTATTTTATTTTACCTAGTATAGCGACCAGGGTCGGACTCTAGGAGCATGGGAAGGCCGAGATGGCCTAGAAGTAGTCTAAAGATAAAATAAAGAGAGAAATGTTTTTGGTGGATTTTATTTGTTTTAGAATTTTTTGTGTTTTAAATAATAGGGAAAATATAAGAAAAGGTATAAACAAGCAAATTCAACAATTTATTTAAATATTCAAAAATACATAGAAAATTCAAATAAAATTGTTTTTGTGTTTTTTACGTTTTTAAGTATTTTTTGGTGATTTTATGGGAATTTTATAATTTTTTGTTGAATTTCTAAAAATCAGTAAAGAGGAAAACAATGGGTTACTGTGCAGCCAGACTTGAAAGACCAACTAAAAATATATAATTGGCCTATAAAAATCTGGAGACAATTTTTATGAAAACATATACAAAAACTAAGTTACAGAAAAAGAGTTCGCATTTTTTTGAATTTTATAGAATTTTTAATTATTTTTATAAGAAATTTAGATGTTTTCAATTTTTATGTGTTTTATAAATCCAAATAAGCCAAAAATTGGGTAGAAGGTAGAAAACAACAAAACAAACTACCCTATTTTTTTAGAATTTTTAGAAAAGTTTATATTTTTCTTTGATTTTCTTTTCTAAACAGTGACAAAAATACGTGTTTTTGAATTTTTAAAAATAGTAAAAAGCAAGAAAAATATCCCAAAAAATTAGGGAATTTTTACACAATGGCAGGAGCCACGTGTCCAAATTTCACTAGATTTGGAGTTTATTTGCTATTTTATCCAACCAATAAAAGAGCCACATCACACATGGACCTATTTGCAAGAAAAGATAGTTCGGAGGGCTAAATGATAACACGTGCAAAAACCTTAGGTTGCGTTCTTGTATCGGGTTAAACCACCTCGAGGGTGGTTTAACTCCCCTACCCCATATTTTCTCCCTCCACGTGGGTCCCTTTTATCTTTTTAAAAAAATTAAATAAATCAATTCTCCATCATCAATTCCATCAAAAAATAATATACTATACCATCATATCATATAAAAATTATAAACTACTCCACTTGTACTCACTTTTTCAAACTCCAATACAATCACATCATAATAACTTCTTACTTTTTCAAACTCCAATACAATCACATCACCCCAAACCCACTTCTAACCCACCTCCGGTTTAACCCTCTATCCAAATACCAAAACCCAAAAATGGGTTACCTGCAACCAGTTTAACCCACCTAAATCCACTATCCAAACTCCCCCTTAGGGTTTAAAGCGAAAAAATCACATACAATCCGCACATGTTCAATTAAAGGCACGCACAGGGGTATAAATGCAAATATCAGAAACTAAATTTCATTCCATAATATAGCATAAAACCCTAGCCCTCACTATGCAAAATGTCCAAAGTATCATGTGACGATGGACTTGTTCCACGTAGACAGGGACTAACATGCAAATAGAGTAAACATAGGGTCCCAAGTGCAATTTATCTGAACTAAACACAACTACACTAAATATTTACAGGACTAAACTATAAATGCGATAAAAGAGGGGCCAAAGTGAAATTACCCCTAATATTAACGATCGACGGCTGAAGGCGCGCCACGTGGAGATCTGACGGTGGAGAAGCATGCACGCCTATTCGCTGGATCGACGACCTGGATCAGATCCTCAGATGGATCAACGGTTGGGGGCCTCTCGCAAATGAACGGCGAAGATCTAAACTAGGCGAGAGTCTTGATCGAACGGTGGCTGAAGGTCCTCCAAGAACACGACGCCGGCGAACATCGCCAGCTCAATGCGCGCGGTTGAAGGGCCCTCCGGAGATGTTGAGATGTGGAGAAGAAAGCTGACGCTGGTCTGTAGCTGGTGGGTAGCTCCGATGAGGCTGAGGAGCTCCGGAGAGCTCCGGCGACGAAGTTGGCTCGGAGCTGCTGTGCTCGAATGACCCGACCTCCAGATGAGGTCGATTTGACCTGCAAGATGCACAGCAAGAAACCTGGGTCGAGGGCAAAGTGCCTCGACCCGTTAACGGGCGAAGGGATGGTCGGAATGAGGTAGAGCGGGGGCCTCAGACGAAGCGACGGTGATGGGGACCTGAGTTCCTGCTCCGAGGCAAGTCAGGATGATCGAATGGGTGCAGAACGTGGAGAGAAGTCTCGTGAGCATGAATCGAGGGTCGGATGGTCAATTGGGTAGTCGGAGGTGCGTGAATCGGTCGGCGAAGGCCGATGGCGCAAATAGGGGAAATCTGAAATTACGCTGACCTAATGGATGAACTGGTTACCTGATGGCTGCAATCGACTGGGCTGGAGATGCTGGACCTCCGGGGGTCGTCGCCTCAATGGCTCGTCGGGGCCAGAGGCTCGAGCTCGCTCAGCGGCGGAGCACGACGACGAAACCACCGGATCAGAGGCTTTCGACCTCGGTCCTCGCTGCAATCGCTCCCTCTCGCTTGCTGTCACTCAAAGAGAAGGAGGAGAGGTCCTGGGAACCGAAGGGAATGGCCAAAGATGCGGCTAATGGCAGGGGAAGAAGATGATATATACTCGTAGGGGTCCGGCAAGATGGAGGTCGGGCGAGAGATTCGGAGCTCGGTCCCTAGGCAAATCCCCGGGCGTGGGTCAAGGATGGATCAAGTGTAATCAGGACCCGGGGTTTGGACGATTAGTGATCGGATCATGCTTGGAAAAATAGTCGAAATCGTATCGGGGGCAAGGATCAGTCACTGGGTGGTCATGGGGGGAGAGTTGACTGGGGGTCAACAATCGCCCGTGGACCATTGGGATAATTCCTGGAAAAGATTTTGAAAAATCGAAATTAAATAGATAATGGTCTTATTTCAAAATATTTACAAAATGAAAAAGATTTATTTATTTTCAAAGTATTTTTTGTGTTTTTTATTTATTTTTTTGAAAAATAAATAACGTATTTACATCATATTATTAATATATGTAGGTATATATATACATATGTATTTTCGATTTTTATTATATTTTTTAATTGCTTATTTTTATACACTTATTCCAAATTTATATTTTATTTATTTACAACATAAAATTTGGAATAAAAAGATATTTTTATTTTATTTTTATGATTTATTTACATTAGTTAAATAAATAGATCTATATACATATGTACATGGTATATACACAAGGTGGGAAATGGATTTTTATTATTTTTCTTTATTATTTTTATTTTATTTTTATAAATATGTACAAAATATGAGAAACACCTTTTTATTTTTATTTTGAGGAAAATAAAATTATTTATATACATGGGTGTATGTGCATGTATGATTGATCTTATCTCTCTCTACATGGTTTCTTTTGCGGTCAGGCCCATGCTGTGCCCTCCCTTGGGATTAGGTCACTCAATATTTATTCTAAATATTTCCCTCTTTTTCTTTTATTTCTTTATTCTTTTATTTTTAC
Organism: Ottelia alismoides; assembly: GCA_037367405.1. Classification (NCBI taxonomy): domain Eukaryota; kingdom Viridiplantae; phylum Streptophyta; class Magnoliopsida; order Alismatales; family Hydrocharitaceae; genus Ottelia; species Ottelia alismoides. The sequence goes on along the minus strand of JAZKJV010002638.1, from coordinate 111,074 downwards.
ACAAAAACATGCTAATTATGAATAATTACATGATGCATGTATTTTGATAATTTATGATATTTACATGTATTACAAGGTATTTTGCTGAGGTTTCTAGCTAAAATAAAGGAATAAAGAGTGATGAACGGGGATTCATCAAGCAGGTAGTATAGGTTCGATGGAGTTTCAAAGCTATACCAAACTTGTAATTTTTTTGTAGTTATGTTGTGTGCAAGCATGGGTGCTCACCCAGTGCACTCGCCCAATGGTGACTGCAGTATCATTCACGACTAGTTGGGCGAGCACAAGGACGAGCACGTCATGCTCACCCATTATAGCTTGCGATGATTGAGAGTGCTCATGTGTTCGCGCGTTTGAGATTGCATCTAGTCTTGTTGCGTGCACAAAGCGGGCGAGCACATGGTGGGCACTTAACGAATATATGGCGAGCACTCAACGGGGAAAATGTGCTTACCGATATTGTATTTTTTAGTGTCGACTATGATAACATCTACAACTATAATTAAAGATGGATATCTCTAGCCCTCTCCTACATTCTGCCATGTGGAGTCCCCCTCTTTCTATCCCTCCCTTGCTTATATCCTCTTTGTGCATGGGTGTCTTCTCTCCTCGATCTCTACCTTTCTCTCTCTCATTGTGTTATCTCTCCTTCATTTTTCTATTTTTTGTCTCTATGTCGCGCTTCAGGATCTAGGTTACCCGTTTACACGACATACACGTCATTAAATTCACTATAGATCGCGTTGATTTACAAAATGTAGGGACAATTTTCCTCGAGTTGAATGACATTTACGATAATATAACAAGCCACGCATAATCATCGAAAAAGGACAACTATAAAAAAATGCTAACATGCATACCATCAAAAAGAAGTCTTCTCATATCCATCAAAAATTAAGAACCTAGCTGACAGGGCTAATTAACTTGAGGCGCCTTCCCTCCCATACATGTTAGGGACATGGAAGCATCAACAATTGTTGAGTACATGCATTTCATATTAAAATTAATATAAGGATTTAAGTGGATATAATATAAGAAGCAAGTAGATGGGCAATGATAGCATACATAAAATATACTCAAAATAGAGCAAAAAATGGGTGGGAGCATACTCCTTTTTCCCAATATATAAACAAATCGAGGATTTAGCACTATCAGAGGATCCATGAAAAATGAGCAAGTACCAGAGAAAAAGTGTTCAACTTTTCTAGTTAGTAGCCCATAAAGATATGATGCCCAAGACCATATGAGCATGTATATGTTTAATAAAAGATGCTATTGTGGTACTATAATATAAATAAATATAGGCGAACAACCCCTTATACGAATAAATTCATTCAAAACATTTTTGGGAAGGTCGAGTATTTTGTACATCGTCTAATCCTTGTATCGAAAGTATTTCTTATTGTCTTATAAATCCCTAGTTGTATTTCCATTCTCCTGCGATGTTAAGATGCTACTAGGGTTGCTAATCATGTAATTATTTCATTTGAAAATGAGTTTGGATGTGTTTGTGCAAAGCGCGTATATTCATCAGATTGCACTTCAATTATTATTTTTTATATTTTTAAATTAATCCAACTATAAAGATGAATGGATCAAATAATTTTTCTCCTAATTTGGAGAATGTTGTTGTTAATAGACATCATTTGCTATATTAGAATAATAAATAAATTTAACAAATAATTCATGTAATGTAAAAATTTTATCGTTTAACCTTTCGACTAATAGGGTGATAGTCAACAAACAACATGTCTTAATCGAGTAATCAACATGTCGGTCGACTAACATGACCTTTTAAATGATTAATATGTCTTAATCGAGAAATCAACATGCCGGTCGAATACCGTGACTTTTTAGATGACTAATTAACAGACTATTCAACCAAGTAGATCCATTAATCAATGAGTCCCTTGACTAATCAACTAGGAGTATTTGTTGGTAAATGAAAAGTCACGTTAGTCGACTAGGGTTTTCCCTTATTCCACGAACTATGTTCAGGACTCACCGTATGTAAGCTTGTTGGTCGACTAGTCAAGCAATCCGTCGACTAATTTGAGTCTAGAAGCTTCTTTCTAACATATTTTTGGGATTTTGATGCATGAAGCTAGGAAACATTTATGGACAATTATTCTTTAATGTACATGGGCACGTTTAACTCGTGTTTGTACACCCAAACATTTATGGACAATTTTGCATAATATTGTTATCCATGTTTATGTTTGTTAGTTCTTATGGAGATATATATGTATGTTTCGATTAAAGATGCAATACTTGCTTGGGATGAATGAGAATAAGTGTTAACTATCATGTATACCCTAGCATGCTTGCTATATATTGCTCAAATACATTGCAATTACAATGAACACTTGTTGTGCAAGTATTACATATTTTGTACGCAAGTTAAGAATATATATGATCATGTTTTTGCCCACTTTTTCATGGAAGTTCTTGTCAAACAAAAGGACGGAATAGTGCACTATTGAATAAGATGTTCTATTGGATAAGTTTATTGATGCAATTTAACTAGATGAATATTGACTGACGTGACGATTGTGTTTACTACTTGATATAGTGGTATCTGAATTTGTATGACCAAGATATATGTAACAAATGCATGACAAAACTATAGGTAATAAATACATGGTCTAGTTATAAATAGTAAATATATTACTAGACGGAAATTGATTTTAATAGAAATGCATGACTTAGTTTAGAAGTGATGTAAACATATAATATGTTTCCATAAATTCGATCGTGGTTTACAATTATAGCTTACACGCCTATTCATTTAGGATACGATCGTTTACCAAGACAAAGAGAGGGAAAAAAGTCAAATAAAAAGGGTAATTCAAAATAGATTCGGCACTTTACTTTATGCAAAGCATAAAATGTAGGCTAGAGCGATATTGTATCAGACAGCGTGTCTCTTTTTAGTTGGATCCCCAAGTTTTTGCAATGTTCCAAATTCCGCATGAGTGTCCAAATCGGGATCAATACCAACAAAAATACCTTGGAACGGGATAATGTTTGCATCCGTTGTCTTATCACACATGTTGGCACAGAGTTAGCCGATGCTTATTCCTTAAGAATTGTCATCGCTTCTTCTCGAAGAAAAGAAGTTCACAGCCCGTGGCCTTCTATCTTCATGTGGCGTTCCCACGGCAATTTGTTTTGTTTCACTCATATAACTATCTGGTTTAATTTATCCACTCGAAAGATGGATAAAAAATAAATATATTTATTCAATGCATTCAATATTATGTTAAAGGAATGTGACAAATATTTCTTATCATTTTTTCCCTCTAATTTTGAATATGAATAATCAAATAATGAGTTTCATACAACAACATTTGAAAAGTCAATTCTGATGTAATATAAATCAGCCGTTAATCATTGGAAGAAGAAGCACATACATTGCTATTTGAAATACCAAGCTATCTAAGGGATTACATGATGGTAGATATTAGCAACCAAGAGAATAATCATGAAAAGATAAAAGGGTCGATATATAGTTCTAAGTATGATGGGATTTAGCTTTATGATTAATTAAAATATAACAAAGATATCTCTATGTATTGTAGTTTCCATTTTATTAGCACTCGAATCTCTTAGAAAGATATTACAATAATATTGAAAGATATTTTTGAAATTTTCTGATGAAAAAAAACTCAAAATCAATTTCCCTTCAAATTGTCTAAATAAGAAGTACACATTAGGATCTTCAACCTTTATAGCATCTTTGTACTAGAGACGGGGTTGAATTATGAAACTAAATTGAAAATGAAAACTTAAATTACAAATGCTCTAACATTTTTATGTGGAAATCTTCTTAGGGTAAAAACCACGACTCACGACCTTGGTCTAAGATTCATCCTTTACTCGTTCATTTCCTTTTACTATTTTCATTGTGAACTTCCAATAAGGATAGACGTCGTCATATACGATTGAAGCATTTCTTGGACAATTCCCACGAAAGAATTCTTCCTCATGCTTTGAGTAAGAATCCCATAAGCTAGTTACCTAGAATACAAATCCTATAAGAGCCTTTGTTAGATTAAAAGTTGATTGAATTTTAGGCTAAAGAGCTTCTCTGAATAGAGAGGTGAGCACATAATGTTGGAAGCGAGAGAGAGTTCAACAATGTTAAGAAAGTAACCCACCTAAGTAATTGAACACTTACTCATGAATGATTGTATGACTAGTGTAAATAAGCACTTATGCTAAACAAGGTTTAGATCTAATTTATGTGTAACACAGTAGGTAGAGACCTTGGTGATATTAGAGTCTGTTTAAGGATGTGTATTTCCAAGAGGCGTACATTTAGGAACTAAATATGCGTAGACAAATATAATTAATCGATTGCTATATTTATATTTATGAGTCGCCCAAAGTCTCTTTCATTGACTGAAAAAGTTTAAGATCTGATTTTTGTTGACATAATTCCTTTTTAACCTTTTGTTTGATAAAAGAATTAGTCAGATGAAGAGTTAATAGTCAATTGAAAATATTTAGATTGACTAGTTCAAGGTTTGAGTTGACTGAGAAATTAGATATTTTTTTTAGAAAACTTGGATTCATACTTCTTCTTGAAGAGATCATATGAACCACGAATATGATGCACCGACTAAAATTCTGATTAATCTCATACATTAGATAGATGATCTCTCCTTCCAAGATCAAGCTTTATCAAGTCAGTTGCAAGATTGCAGAAGAAAAGGAGAGGGTTCCATGAGGCGAAAAAGTGAATATTCTATTTAGACATCACTAGTAGATTACACAAAGCATCTACCCTATAATATTACGATTTTTGTCATCAAAGAACCCAGTCCACGTGCCCTTCTTTACAGGGAAGAAAGAAAAGTCCCAACTAGGTAAGATGGGAAGGCTAGTATGTTATCCCTATCTAAATAGGTAGAGGAGCATATAGAATAGGAAGGGAAGATACTAAGGGAAAAGACACAAGACTCGATATTATATAAAATTAGGGGTTTCAAGATTAGCGGTCATCAACCTCTTCCAAATAGCATTGCATGCTAGTTGGGCTATGTGCGCCTCGAACTTCTTGTGAGCGCGATTGATCCTATCCTACTTGATTATAAGCTTCTGAAACCATTTCCATCTGATGATGAGATTGATGTAAGACAATGTAGTTCCGAAATGAGGTGCGACTAGCTTATTGTAACTTTGGCTTGACTTTGAGTTTGGAGGGACTATTTGAGGAATCACAAGCCCCATATTTATAGTAGCAAAGCCTTAATAGATTTTGATTAGTGGAGAAGAAAGGTGATGAACTAACCTATCTAAAGCACGAGTCTATAATGAGCAAATTGAGGGAACTAATCACTAAAATGTGTAGGAAGAGTTGGTAGTCAGTCAATGCATCAAAGACACATATAAAGAGGGAGGTCAGAGATACGAGGAGCTCGCTGGTTGATTTCATTTTGGTATTCTTCTAGGAAACATATGATTTCACATGCGAGGGAAAAGTCTTGAGTTTCAAAGTGCTTTGCCCTAATTCGAAAGATACCGAGTATGTAGATAGAACTTCTCAATCCATCAGGGTTGGTTGGTTCTTAGATTTGGAAAATGTGAGGAAGAAGAACCATAGGGTCAATCCCCTCTCTAAGGAAAGTTGTGTCCATGATGAACTCGTGTCAAGGAGTCAAAAGTCGAGTTATAGAATTGATATAAGTCTTAAAAATGATTCTGTGCTTAGTTTGAGGTTCGTAACAAAGGGAAGATGTGAGCTTGTTCCGGCTCCAGCTATTCAATACCCCACTCTCCCAGCCAAGTGAAAGCTATCATTGATGAAATCCTACGAAAACTCTAATCTTGTACTCATGCTCAAAATTGAAGGAGCTTTCCAACTTCAAGTTCTAACAACATGATGAAAGGAGTCAGCTAAGAAAACTTCATATTTGCCTTTATCGCATCTCTCTGGATCTACGGCTGTCTGCTGGCATGTTTCCTTACAGCCTTTGCTTTTCTAATAGAACTCCAATACACTGACTTTACTAAGCCTAATATAAGAAACATGAGCAAAGAGTAGAGTTGGCTCGTCTGAAGAGTAAGTAGGCACATTCTATCTACGAGGAGGCAAGAGTAAGGAGCCGTAAAGAAGTGAAATAATGTCCACTACTTGGATCATAGAACCATAATGGAGTCGATCCTCTTCTACTAATATTGGTTCGCACAAGTACTATCTAGACTGAAGACGACACTTGACAAAGTTAGACCGAAGACTCAATCAGGAAGGCTAAGGGTTTCGACTCAAAATGGAGATGGACCCTTAAGAACTAGTCTTTCTTAACGACTAATATATATATATATATATATATATATATATATATATATATATATATAGAGAGAGAGAGAGAGAGAGAGAGAGAGAGAGAGAGAGAGAGAGGGGGGGGGGGAAGAGGGCCGATCCTATGAGATGAGATTTTGGTGAGATGGGAGATTCTGGACCACTAGTTTCAACCAAGAGAGAGACAACTAGGAGAGAGAAGACAGAAACTAGTGGTCCATAATCTCTCAAAAAATCTCATCTCATAGGATCACTCCTATATATATAAAATATTTTTTTAAAGTAGTTAAGCCAATATCAATATACTCAATATGCAATATGAAAAGGCAAATCCACCATCCATAAGTTGCAAGAAGTAAGGAAGAAGTCTCCAGACAAGAGCGTTGGCAGTGGTGAAAGTACGACTTTTCCTTTACAAGTCATTTGAGAACTAAAGCTAGCTTTGGTAACTCTAACATAGAAATAGACAATTCCGGATTTCTAACAAACTAGGAATGATTAGTTTATCTTTCGACTGATTACAAGATTAATCAACTTGTCAAATAATGCGTACATTGAACAGCATTACTAATGTATTTATGGTTCAAGAGTCACTTTGGTCAGTTAGGGATTTGGTCTCAGTCGTCTTCTATAAGTTATAACTATTTTTTACTGGCCAACTGATTGTTTGGCTAAAATACCCAAAACCTACACAGCAAGAATACTTTAATATTTTAATTGATTTTCAGTACTTTTTACATAAAATGTATAAATACAAAAAAGTTGTAAAAGCTTATTTTCTTTAATAATGAATATTCTTTGAGCACAGAGAATGGGTTTTTCAACTTGGTTTTTTATATTCAAATTCTTTACATAAGTGTCCTTAAATGAGATTAGAAAGAACCCCTCTAATGGTCTGGTGGTATAAGCAGTGGCTCCCACTTTAAAGGAACATGGTTCGAATCCTACTAGTGAAAAAAATGAGATTAGAAAGCCTTAAAGCTTGAAATTTGGATTTAGCATTGTTTCTACACTTGAACTTGAGCTTGAAATTGAATAAATTGAATTATTATTTTTTATTTCAGAATTTGTTATAACAAATTATTGGATCATTAGACATTTCATTAACTATCTATTACGTATTTTTGGCCAAGATTGAAAATCTAGCTTTATAAATTGAATTTTCGTATAGTTAATATAAAATCCTTTTATCAAATATGTAATATACATTTGTATCTAAAATCTAATTGTTCAAAATAATGAATGAGCCATTTAAGTTGTCAATTAAGTATGAAACTAAGCGACTATAATAATGCATCGCATATATTCAATTTATGTAATTATTCTTTAAAAGTATATACCATATATATTGTAGACTAATAAACTACAAATATTATAGGGTTTTTATCTGTTGTGCCTCTCTGAGATATTGCAATATCAGTTATGCCCCTATCTTTTTGGGAATATCAATTGCGCCCCCAACTTCTTGCCATTCTATCAATTGTGCCCCTCCGTTAGTTTAACCGTCAATGCGTTGACTTAACCATGATTTTTCAAACCAATGTACAGTTAAGAGGGGTATAATTATCCAGATATCTTCTTCATCTTCTTCCTCCTCCATTTGTTCTTCTTCCTTTCTCTTCATAATTTCTCTCTCTTAGTTACACCTTCATGCATCCATCAAATCTCTATTTTTTTGCATTTTCATAGATATATCATTCATTACGGATCAAACGGTGAATTTTATTGAATTTTTTGGTGAATTTTTATGAATCAATTAGTCAAAAATCTATCTTAACTTAACAAAAACTGAAAGCCCTCCAGTTTCAGACATGCTCCTTCTTCTCCATCGTACCTCCTCCTTCATCTGCTTCTTCTCCAGGTTGTTTACAAATGCAACAGAGGGGAGGAGCTGGACGGATTAGGCAGGAGGGACTGGATTAGGAGCAGGTGGTGGTCGGTGGAGGAAAGGAGGGGCAGGATGGGGAGGACAGGTGGAGGAGGAGGGTGGAAGGGGGAGGCACAAGGGAGAGGGAGGTGCATGGGGCGGGGGCGACGCAGGGGCAGGGGGCGACTTGGGGGCGGGGGCGGTGGGGCGACTTGGGGGCAGGAGCGACAGGGGCAGGGGGAGGCGTAGGGGGAGGGGGAGGCGCGGGGCAAGGGGATGGGGAGGCACAGGGGGTGGGGGCGGCGGGGCCAGGTGGAGATGCGGGCGGCAGAGGGAGATGTTGGGGGCAGAGGTGAGGTGCGGGGGGCGAAGGAGGGGGAGGAGGAGGAGAAGGAGGCGGACGGAGGCGAGGAGGCACGTGGGCGGAGCAGGGCACTCAGGGGAGGTTGCATGAGAGCTCAAGGCGGAAGAGGGAGGAGCTGTGGAGGAGGAAGAGAAGGGAGGGAGAGGAAGAAGATGTGAGAGGAGGAAGAGAAGGGAGGAAGAAGTCGAGGGAGGAGGAGGAAGAGGACGCATAAGATTTTTCAATCGTTTTTTTAATTTAATTCCATTTGTTTCCTTGAAGTTAACGTCCGTTTGTGTTAGTTATGGACGGTCACTTAGTCGAGGGACACAAGTGATAGATTGGCAAGAAGCCAGGGGCACAACTGATATTCCCAAAAAGATAGAGGCATAACTGATATTGCAATATCTCGGAGGGGCACAACTGATAAAAACCCAATATTATATGAATTTTGCGGTAGTATTAATAATATTCAATTGACATTTTTAAAATTTTTAAAAAATATGTGATGCCCAGCAATATTTGATGAGATAAATATGGACTTAGTTCACGATTTAGTCACCATCTATCATTATCATTAGTTATAACTTTTTAAGTATATTATTAAAAGGTAATCTTAATAAACTACTCCATAGTAATTGGTATATGGCGTGAAATTCATATTAGGCAAATATATATCATAATCTTTTTCTAATAAAAAATGAAAGGATATATCTCGTTCTTTATCATATATTAGTTAAAGTAGCCAATCTTAAGCATTTCTGCGGCATTCCATTAATTTCAAATTTGCATGAACTTTTGTTATCGTTACGAAGATTCAATCTATAAGGTTGAATTCGAAAGTATATCAAAATTCTAAAAATTTCTTTAAAACAGTAATAAAACTGGATTAAGATAATTATTTATGTGTTGTGTTCGAAATTGAGAAGTTATCATTATAACATGGATAGAAAGAACTTATGATATAAAAAGAGAACATTAGAGGCATAGGAGAGACATGCATGTGAGTAATAGGTTGGAGAAAAAAATGAAGGGAGAGAGGAAATACTAAATAGATAAATGATTGGCGATTAACTAAGAGAAAAAAGATGAGAGAGAGAGAGAGAGAAATGATAATGGAGAAGCGATTGTCATCCTTACTGTAGATTCTTCTATTTGAAGACTCTACCTGTGTGATAATTATCTCAGGGAGCCTCTCCTTTGTGAGGTGTCTCCCCCTAAATCTGACTCCTTTATTTGCAAGCAGATTTTGGCTGGGTGTGACACCCTTCGTGGTGTAGTCTCATGATAGTTATTGTAAATCGATTCTATTCCAGGGAGAATGGAGTAAGGCAGGTTTTTTTAAAACTTTTCACAGTTAGCAACCAAGCAGCAATATCCAGATAATGTCATAAGCTACCAGATAGCAATTACAATACATCGGATGTTTACATGGAAACCTAAGCAGGTAAAAAATATGACCCAAGTCTTCTTGACTTTGGATTTCTGGTTAGCCGAGCTAACCAACCTTTCCATTATAACCGGAGATATTTATATGGATATCTCAATCGAGTCAAGCTGGGTAGCTTACAACTTTGGATCACACACCGAAGTCACAACTTTGCATCAAACACCAAAGTCACCACGGTAATTGGGCTTAGTTGCAGTAGTGCTTGAGTCTTCACCTCGAGCTACATGCAGAGAGAACTCCAAGGGTATTTACAAAAAAAGGACAGTGGAACAAGATAAAGAACTATCTGAACTTCAAAAGAATATCTGCAGTATCAATATCAAAGTTGCGATCATATGTCACAACAGAGATTATATCAGATAGAGTCTTCACAATACATATTCAAACAGATATATCTCTAATATAATTGAAATCTATCTATAGAAAAATATCACCAATTTTTCAGTAGCCCAGTGGAGATCTAGGACTTCACATAGATAACTTGAAGAGTTGGATATGGATTAAGAGTAGCTTTCTTGCAAAACTTTTAACACACTTCTCTCTGAGGAATGTAGAACATCAAAAACAGTAAAGAGATAGATATAGAGAGAAAGAGAGAGATGTCCATGTAGCTCTATAGGATTCAAGCTGAGTAGTATATTGAAATAAGAAGGTAGGGTCTCCTTTTATAGGGGTTCACGGATGTAGCTGTCAAAGAGCTAAAAATAGTAAGTTTCAATTTCAAATTCAAACATTAATTGATCACATAGAGTGATCGATCCGTCTAGCATTGATGGATCACTCAAGAGTTTTAGTCAATCAATTCAGTTGGTTAAAAAAAATTTAAATATTTGATCACAAATTGGGTCTTACATACCAGTCAAGTGTAACGTTTAAATAAAGGGAATGTACAAGTAATGATCGATCAATAGAAAAGACTTACCGATCAAAATATTTACTGATGGGGTATAAAGTATAGTCGATCAAAATAAGGAACCATCTAGAGTTGACAATGATCGATCAGGCATTCGTTGATCGTTAGAAAATGTGGTCGACCAACCTGAGTCTTAAATGTTTGACTAGTCTTTGACTTGATCCTTGAAGTTGTCTTTGAGAGAAACACAGGTAACTTTGATACTATGTAGATACAAAACATGGGCATACTATAGAGTATATTATTGTTTAAACAATTTTGAGGAATTTTATTTGAGATCCTGAACTTGAGAATGATTTCTACAAAATAATACACAGTTGCAAGTAGATCCAATGTGTGTGTGTGTCAATTTTCAAATAAACGTGTAAGAGGAGAAACAAGAATACAATCTCTCCTTTTTTGAAGTTGATAACTTTTTAAGCAAGCATTTTTGCGAAATAAAAGATAGTCAAACTTAAATTTTTGTAAAACTCGTAAACCCCCCAGTAAAAGAACTTATAAAACATTTTAAAGAAACAACGAACAGAACTTTTTTCTTTCTTTTTCTCCCCCTTTGTGTCATGGTTAAAAAGAACATACGAAACTTGTTATTTTATTGATAGAAAGTAGTCAATACATAAGTAGAAAGACATACAAGATATATCAAAATAGAAAAGCATTTTGATAAGAACTACTCTCATACATGAAGAGATATAAAAAGATAACTAGGCATCTAAATCATAGCTTGAGTATGATGCTACAGATGGACGAGTGCGCTTCTGAGAAGCTGTGAGCATGCTCATATATCAGATTTGATTCTTCTTCTTCTTCTTCTTCTTCTTCGAATTTTGCTTCTATTTCTTCTTCGTAGGCATCTACTGGGTGAGAATATGGATTCTCTTGCCATGAGAAGATTTAGCAGGAGGAGAAGTGGGATTTCTAATGCAAGGAGGAAGAGCAGGAGTTGAGTATAACTTTCGAGAGGAGTAGGAAGATGATTTCTTTGAAACTTCGAGCTTTTCTAGCATGTCGAAGAGACAACAGTGAAGCTAGGCTTGCTCATTTTGAAAAGTCATGAGGTTATTCGAATAACAAGCCATGTTGATGTTATGACTCATCATCAACTCGACACTCTCTCGCTGACGATTAAGAAGCGAGGAGATACCGTCAACTACATCCTGGGGTCCAAAAGTGTGATCATGAGGAAGCTTCTGATTTTGGTAAACCCAAGGGTAGTTAAAGTGAGAAGATTAGGGATGAATGGAAATGTGGTGCGGGGGTAGGTAGAAATGGACTTGCTTGAGATGTAGGTGGACGAGGTGGGGGATTATCATCAGATACTAGAGGAAATCTCATAGCTTATTATACAAAGGGATGCACTCTTTTTTATGGTCCTTGGTTTCTCCACATTGAGGATGGAAAAGTAAGTCATGATACGACAAACTAGGACTCCAAGGGAAAAATGGTTCGTGAGTGGAGTGGCTAGAATGGAGAGGACATAGTGACTCCTATTAAAGGGTAACTCGTTCACAAAAATGTTAATGAGAACCAACATGTCATTGAAGACATAGGAGGGGTTGGTATGTGTAACATCCATGTCCTCTTATGATATGAAGTTACTTAACCTTATCAAATGTGAAAAGAGACGTTTATCTATAGACAATTGCAATGAAGTGGGGAAGAGTGAAATTTTATTTCTAGGTATGTAATTTTGATGAATGAGGCATCACTATATATATATTTTTATAGAAACAAATTAAAAGATCAAATTGTATAGAATGGATAAGATAATGGAATGGATGTATAGAATGGATAAGATAATGGAATGGACACCATATTTTTTACTTTAAGGTAATTAAAGATTTTTCTTAATTAGACTCTTACAACGAATATGTTTAGGGTCTATGATACTATATATATATATATATGCGAGGAAAGATGTATAATATAATGAAATAAAATTTTTGGACGATGTTACATCCGGGAGAAATGTAATGTTATTATTATTATTGTATGCATGCATGTATAATAAGTTATATATAGGTAGTAATAGGATATAAAGCTATGTGTATGCTCAGGAACAATATAAAGCATGTTAATTACGTAAACTAAATCGGATCTTTATGAAATCAGTATAAACTTCCAAATTTGCATGTGCAAAAGAAATAACTAAATATATATAATATTAGTTATAAGAGCAATACTTCTTTATTCTGAAATTGGCCCTTGGATTTTAAAATATAATAGATGGTTCTAGGGTGCACATGAAGTAACGTGCATCCTTATCTATGTCACGTATGTGTTAATGGCTAGACACGTATTATTATTAGAAAATAGTTTGTTTAGGAAAGTGAAGTATAAAGAAGGACACGTATCATGAGAAAAGGGAACCGTCGAGAAATAAGATATAAGGATACGCAGGAATTACATCTATTACCTGAGGCATCAGCCATGGGATGCACGAGAGGAGAAGAATGGGTCGTGCAGAAAACGAAAGAAGATACATACGGAGGTACTCTATTTCTATTTTATGTAGATATTGTAGTAGGGAAAGTTTTATATATGGGAATATTGATCAGCCTTCGTTAAATTTTTAATTGTATAGGAAAGCCAGTAAGAGATCGTATATTTGAAGATAAATATACAAAGGACATAATCACATCATTATAGTTTGTTATATGGTCCATGTATACGAAGATGTGCACATTGACTAAGTAAATTATATGTTGCTATTAGAAATTGATACCGCAAGAAGTACATGAACCCATACAATGATATTGAACGTGACTTTTTCATATTCTGCACAGTTGGTATATAGAACAAAACATAAAATTTCTAACAGTTATTTTGCTAAAAGAAAAATCGTAGACAAATAAATCTTCGTAGTATAATCCATGCCAAGCAAATGTTTAAGTATAAGTTGGGTAAGACCCTTGTTTCTTTGCTATCATAAGGAATGGAAGTTGATATCTAAGGAACGTTCAAATAGATTTATTAATTACAATCCCTATAAGTTATCACTATTGAACAATTCAGGATAATTGTTGTATTCACAGGTCCTAAGTGGTTATTATGCAGTCATAAAATAGGGTTCAATGTGCGTTCTTTCCAAAGATCTAAGAGTTTCCATACATATAACTACAGAGATGTGTCCTAAACATATACGATGGAGAATATAGGGTACTAACATGGATATAAAACTAATGGATTAGAAAACATTCCAAGAACCTAATATAACGTAGTGACTAAGGAAATATGAGAATGAGAATATAATATATTAAGGTATCTGTGTATGTCTATATATATCATTAAAAACAAATAATAATTAATGAGTATCCTTCCCAAGGAATATTGTACATTTATTAATTACTAAAGGCATACCTAATTCCTCGGTGTAATAGTATATTCGTGATAGAACTCAACTTTAGATATTCACATGTTTCTTAATATTCTAGGAAACAAGGTAGTATGGAGGGCTTTTAAACCCATGGAGGCTAGATATCTGCTAGGATAAGGTGAGTGGTTCATAAGCTGAAGGTCTTATTATTATTTTATTCCGTGCAAATATTTTTACGATGCAAGCTTTTAATATTTCAAATAGTCATTGCGTTTCAAGTTTTTTTTGTATACTTGATGCTAAGTTTACCAATCTTTATTCTTCCTCATTGTATGGTCTATGCCTTATTATGGTTTAAGTATGCAAATTTAAATGATATGCAGTATGAAGCTTTCAGGTTCTATATGATTCTTGTTTAAGAAATTGTGTTATGTTAAGAAAGTTCTATATGATTCTTATGTTGATTATGCGAGTTGTTTGATTAGATGATTTTTAAGTAAGATGCACACGGTGTCCTACACTCTAGGAAAGTCATGAACAAGTAAGAGGACTTTGGGTCCGCATTCTGTATGCAATAGGCTTTGGGCCGTATGCAGGGTGTTTATTGGCCTTTGGGGCCGTCTGCGCGTATGACAGTAAGATAAGGTCCTAGGTGGAGTTCGCTCTCCTAGGCTATAAGTAAGGCTAAGGTTCGCCTTAGCAGTAAGTGTTCATGAACTTATCAAGATATGTCGGGGTAGTGTTGCATCATTAAGTATGAAAAAAATAACCTATATGTTCATTTCCAAGTAGGAAGTATGGTTTCAGAATAAGTTTTGGTTATTGTTACCCATTATTTTACTGGTAGTTGAGAACTATCAAGCTCTGTTTTGATTTTGGAAATACTATAAGGAAAATGTTTTTTTTCTTGTTATACAGTAACCAAGTTTAAACTTATAATGTCCATTATTTTGCAAGCTATGTTAGATAGAATTTTTTTTATCATGTAGCTGGATGTTTGTGACCCATTCACTGGGTCTAGGCTCATGTCGATGAGTTTAGGCTCACCACTCCAGATACAAATTTTTTTCAGGTACCCTAAAGAAAGAAGATATTGACCTAAGTAGATCAAGTCTGGAAGAGAGATATAATGAAGAGGTTGTGCCATCATAGTTATTACTTATTTTATGATGTTTCCCGACCGTGATGTTTTTTTCTAGCTAGACCGATTTGGATTTTTTTATTGGTTCATTCGATTTTAGAATCATGTATGCCATAATATGTATTTTATTTTTATGTGTGGAGATGTACATGATTACAGTGATAAATTTATTATGAGTTGCAGCATTTCAAAAGCTATTTTTCTTTATTGGTGATTATTTTGTGCTATACATGAATAGTAAAATTTGATAAGATAAGCATATGTTTTTCAGTCACGCTCGTCTCAAGGATTAAGTGGGACGGGTCGTGACAAGTTTGGTATCAGAGCGAAGGTTCTTGGGATTTCTATTATATTTTTAGAAATTTATCTTGAAATATGTATTTAATATTACATTTATTCTACGTATATAAGTTGAGTTGTTATGTATTGATTTAACCAAATACTTTCAGTTGGGATTTTTTTGGTATACCATATAGAGTTTTACTTTTAAAAAAAAGGATTGTGTTTTAACGTCACCTATTACGTGTATGTATAAGTTATGTTTTGAAATTTGATTTCTCTATTATCAGTAGGGATGGCACTAGGACAACCTCTTGGGACCTTTAAATATAAGCTCAATAGGTGGATAGACATTCTTTTAGGGATACATATCATTCTAGACTTATATTTATTGTAACCGTACATGAAAGACATGTATCCACTCAAACCAAACTCCATTATAAAAAACAAAGATGTTGAAGTGTGATGTGTTTCTGGAAGGACGTGCATAGTCATTTTTTATCAATAACATATGAAGGTTGCTGATTGTTTTAGGGTAAATGCTACAATAAAATTATTTCTGTAGGATCAACCACTATAGTTATAAAAAAAACTAAGAAAGGACATGCTTCTAACCTGTGGATAGTTAATATGGATCTATCATTCCTTAGATTCGTAAGTACATATGACTCAGAGCAAACTATTATGGTAGAGATGACATTTTGGTAATTTTTTTTTAGTATGTCATGGTTATCTTAACATGTTTTACCCGAAACAATTTTGTCAAGGACAAACTTAGAACTTAAGATTCCGCATTCACTCAGAACCAACTAAGGATCTACACTATTGGATTACAATACTTCAAGGTGACTTCACATTGCAAATGAGCTAGATCTTTATCAAGCTAGGAATTTCTTACACGCTTAGCATTTTTTTTCCAACAAACACGTACTTAATGCAATAGAAACTTTAATATTATTTAGTATGTATATGTAAACGTAATGTAGTATTGTTACAGTGATAGATGCACTACTTTTAGAATTAGTTCTCATCAAGGAAAAAAATTCATATCATAGTTGTCCTTGATATCCAAAGGATGTGAAATTTTTATCAAATATAAAAGTATAGGTATCCAAGTAAGAGTTAACAGAAATAGTTATTAATCAAGCGGTAAATAGGATTGATTGAGAGACTGCTTAAAGATCATTTTGACATGTTCAGATGCTTAACAACTAGTAAGATAAGTATTTCAGGACATCTTATGTACTCATATGTTGAAAAAAAAATTTGTGTGAGGTCGTACATATGTGGGAGTGTTCTCCATTCCTACAACTTATGATATATGTGGGATGTAATTTTCTTGTAGTCATAGAAAATGGGGAGCAATATATTAGCAATGGCCTATTAATTAGGTTGCAAATTAGATTCTCCTTCATTATTGGCATGCACAAGATTATGTTATATGTTCAAATCATAACGATCTAATTCAACTATTATTATTTTCTATATATGTATACAAGTCACCTTCCTTGACTATATACGATCTAATTCATTTCTGTACAAAATCTATCATTCATGTGGTTTAACTAGTCTTAGTCTTTTATGTTAAGTTTAATATAGTTCGATGTAAATGTAAGCTTACACCCTCTGAATCGATGTTAGAACTAAGATAAGTGTCATTAATAAGGTATGGCCACGATAAGAATATTATGATCACAAGCATATATCTTTTAATAACTTTTCTTGGGTGGTATATACCTTGATTATGTATTCTATAAAATAGGTACTACCTTTCCATATCAATTTAGTTTAGTATATAATTTTCAGTAAACCAATTGTTCTCTGTGCAAGTTGCTTGTCATGTCATTATAGATAGGCGTCCTTACATGATTACACCTATGAACATGCTCCATGGATGCGGAGGAGATGTTGACAGATTATGGGAAGTCATATATATAAATAGTTCCTTATAGATTGTTATACATTAAATAATAAAGTAGATGTTGTACTGTTAAATACAACAACAATTACTTTCTCTTTATGTATTGGTGCTCAGAAAAAAAAAACTTTATAGAATATAGGAGTAAACTAGATATACATAGCATTAGGATTGTATTTTAAATTTCGAGGACGAAATTTCTTAAGAAGGGGAGATTTGTAACATCCATGTCCTCTTATGATATGAAGTTACTTAACCTTATCAAATGTGAAAAGAGACGTTTATCTATAGACAATTGCAATGAAGTGGGGAAGAGTGAAATTTTATTTCTAGGTATGTAATTTTGATGAATGAGGCATCACTATATATATATTTTTATAGAAACAAATTAAAAGATCAAATTGTATAGAATGGATAAGATAATGGAATGGATGTATAGAATGGATAAGATAATGGAATGGACACCATATTTTTTACTTTAAGGTAATTAAAGATTTTTCTTAATTAGACTCTTACAACGAATATGTTTAGGGTCTATGATACTATATATATATATATATATATATATATATATGCGAGGAAAGATGTATAATATAATGAAATAAAATTTTTGGACGATGTTACATCCGGAAGAAATGTAATGTTATTATTATTATTGTATGCATGCATGTATAATAAGTTATATATAGGTAGTAATAGGATATAAAGCTATGTGTATGCTCAGGAACAATATAAAGCATGTTAATTACGTAAACTAAATCGGATCTTTATGAAATCAGTATAAACTTCCAAATTTGCATGTGCAAAAGAAATAACTAAATATATATAATATTAGTTATAAGAGCAATACTTCTTTATTCTGAAATTGGCCCTTGGATTTTAAAATATAATAGATGGTTCTAGGGTGCACATGAAGTAACGTGCATCCTTATCTATGTCACGTATGTGTTAATGGCTAGACACGTATTATTATTAGAAAATAGTTTGTTTAGGAAAGTGAAGTATAAAGAAGGACACGTATCATGAGAAAAGGGAACCGTCGAGAAATAAGATATAAGGATACGCAGGAATTACATCTATTACCTGAGGCATCAGCCATGGGATGCACGAGAGGAGAAGAATGGGTCGTGCAGAAAACGAAAGAAGATACATACGGAGGTACTCTATTTCTATTTTATGTAGATATTGTAGTAGGGAAAGTTTTATATATGGGAATATTGATCAGCCTTCGTTAAATTTTTAATTGTATAGGAAAGCCAGTAAGAGATCGTATATTTGAAGATAAATATACAAAGGACATAATCTCATCATTATAGTTTGTTATATGGTCCATGTATACGAAGATGTGCACATTGACTAAGTAAATTATATGTTGCTATTAGAAATTATAACCGCAAGAAGTACATGAACCCATACAATGATATTGAACGTGACTTTTTCATGTTCTGCACAGTTGGTATATAGAACAAAACATAAAATTTCTAACAGTTATTTTGCTAAAAGAAAAATCGTAGACAAATAAATCTTCGTAGTATAATCCATGCCAAGCAAATGTTTAAGTATAAGTTGGGTAAGACCCTTGTTTCTTTGCTATCATAAGGAATGGAAGTTGATATCTAAGGAACGTTCAAATAGATTTATTAATTACAATCCCTATAAGTTATCACTATTGAACAATTCAGGATAATTGTTGTATTCACAGGTCCTAAGTGGTTATTATGCAGTCATAAAATAGGGTTCAATGTGCGTTCTTTCCAAAGATCTAAGAGTTTCCATACATATAACTACAGAGATGTGTCCTAAACATATACGATGGAGAATATAGGGTACTAACATGGATATAAAACTAATGGATTAGAAAACATTCCAAGAACCTAATATAACGTAGTGACTAAGGAAATATGAGAATGAGAATATAATATATTAAGGTATCTGTGTATGTCTATATATATCATTAAAAACAAATAATAATTAATGAGTATCCTTCACAAGGAATATTGTACATTTATTAATTACTAAAGGCATACCTAATTCCTCGGTGTAATAGTATATTCGTGATAGAACTCAACTTTAGATATTCACATGTTTCTTAATATTCTAGGAAACAAGGTAGTATGGAGGGCTTTTAAACCCATGGAGGCTAGATATCTGCTAGGATAAGGTGAGTGGTTCATAAGCTGAAGGTCTTATTATTATTTTATTCCGTGCAAATATTTTTACGATGCAAGCTTTTAATATTTCAAATAGTCATTGCGTTTCAAGTTTTTTTTGTATACTTGATGCTAAGTTTACCAATCTTTATTCTTCCTCATTGTATGGTCTATGCCTTATTATGGTTTAAGTATGCAAATTTAAATGATATGCAGTATGAAGCTTTCAGGTTCTATATAATTCTTGTTTAAGAAATTGTGTTATGTTAAGAAAGTTCTATATGATTCTTATGTTGATTATGCGAGTTGTTTGATTAGATGATTTTTAAGTAAGATGCACACGGTGTCCTACACTCTAGGAAAGTCATGAACAAGTAAGAGGACTTTGGGTCCGCATTCTGTATGCAATAGGCTTTGGGCCGTATGCAGGGTGTTTATTGGCCTTTGGGGCCGTCTGCGCGTATGACAGTAAGATAAGGTCCTAGGTGGAGTTCGCTCTCCTAGGCTATAAGTAAGGCTAAGGTTCGCCTTAGCAGTAAGTGTTCATGAACTTATCAAGATATGTCGGGGTAGTGTTGCATCATTAAGTATGAAAAAAATAACCTATATGTTCATTTCCAAGTAGGAAGTATGGTTTCAGAATAAGTTTTGGTTATTGTTACCCATTATTTTACTGGTAGTTGAGAACTATCAAGCTCTGTTTTGATTTTGGAAATACTATAAGGAAAATGTTTTTTTTCTTGTTATACAGTAACCAAGTTTAAAGTACTTATAATGTCCATTATTTTGCAAGCTATGTTAGATAGAATTTTTTTTATCATGTAGCTGGATGTTTGTGACCCATTCACTGGGTCTAGGCTCATGTCGATGAGTTTAGGCTCACCACTCCAGATACAAATTTTTTTCAGGTACCCTAAAGAAAGAAGATATTGACCTAAGTAGATCAAGTCTGGAAGAGAGATATAATGAAGAGGTTGTGCCATCATAGTTATTACTTATTTTATGATGTTTCCCGACCGTGATGTTTTTTTTCTAGCTAGACCGATTTGGATTTTTTTATTGGTTCATTCGATTTTAGAATCATGTATGCCATAATATGTATTTTATTTTTATGTGTGGAGATGTACATGATTACAGTGATAAATTTATTATGAGTTGCAGCATTTCAAAAGCTATTTTTCTTTATTGGTGATTATTTTGTGCTATACATGAATAGTAAAATTTGATAAGATAAGCATATGTTTTTCAGTCACGCTCGTCTCAAGGATTAAGTGGGACGGGTTGTGACAGTATGCCTATTCTTGAAATTTCAAGAAAAGACACGGTTGAGAAATTGAGGTAAAGGATGAAGGAACATGGTTGAAATATGGGGGTCCTCATCAAACGTTCGAGATAAGAGGAGACTTGCGAATAGACATCTCATGAAATGTGGTTGTCTCTTGTCAAATAATAAGAAATAGTTGGACCTTCACAAGAACAACCGAGCATTATGATAATGGCGGGCTCATCAACACGAAAAGGAGCATCCATTCATGTGACTATGTAAACAGTATTTACGAGGAAATCATGTGATTATGTCAATGATATTTACGAGAATTTCATGTTGCAGACAAGTTAGCACAAACTGTTTGTAATTATAACACCCATACTCCCAAACATATTGTCACATTTAAAACTCACGGAGTGTGGACGTGATTTATAAGTGGTGGGGACTACTACTTGACAATATGAGCTTAAGCATTTTGGGTAGTTGTTAACGGGTCCATTCAGACCCGAACCCAACAAGTTGTCAGGGCCAGTTTTCCTCGATAACTAACCGTGCAACCGCCACAGTCACTGAGAATAAGTGATGAGTCATGTTGCAGCGAGGACGTTGCGAATATAAGTGGAGGAGGTTGTAACATCCATACCCACAAAAATAGTCCCACATCTAAAACTTACAAAGTGTGAGAGTATGTTATAAGTGGTGGAGATTATACTTGACAGAGAGGGAGGGTTGACGCATGGTTCACATATTTTAGAAATAACGAAGGGAGAAAGGAAGGGCTGAAATAACGAGGGAGGAAGATAAGTTGCATGACTTGTTGCAGACAAAAGGGAAAGGAGGGGAGGAGCTCAGTTTTAGTGTGTAGTATGGATATTCTTTTAGCTTGGAGAAGTGGTATTTTAATGTGGCATGTTATCTTAGCATTATTTGCATGTGTCCTTCCAAGGAGTTTACATAGCGTGGAAGTTTCAGGTGTACATGGATCAGATAAAACATGTAATCGGATCTAATTTGATATTATTATTGGATTGATTTGGCTTTATCATTCTAATTGATCCGATCTGATTGGTATTTTTCAATCCGTTAAAGTACAGATTAGGTCGGATCATTATCGAATTCCATTATGATCCAATGATACACACTCATACAAGCATGTGTGCCCACACATATAATATATCTATTTGCGCACATTCCTAATTTCCCATAAGTCTGTAATCAATGTCATTTATCTTCTTTTTTATATCAATGCTGGATACAAAGTCATCTTGTCACCAACATCTCTAGTCTCTTGAAAGACAAATACAAATCCTTATAATAATAAATATGACTATAATTTGTAAAGTTATAAATCATATTCAATTATTTCCCTTCCAATTCCATCTCACTCTCTTTTACTATTGTTGTCAATCTCCACTCCCAATTCCCTCTCCATCTCAATCCATTTCAAGCCCCCTCATGTACAATGGTGTCCTCGCATATAGACATCGCCTCTCCCTCACGATATTGCTATCCATTTCACACTATATTGTCATCATTTCCACGCAATACCTTTTGCCCAAGCATGCCCCTTGTTTGATCTATGGTAAAAAAAATAGATTTGAGATAATTGTCTACTATGTTCATTTGTTATTCATTTTTTTATCCTTCTATATATTCCACCATGCAACCTTATCGCAATGATGATCATGGATTAGATACATGTTTACATGTACCACACTTGTCTAAAAATAAAGAAGCATTACTTGAATTCTTTTTTTATATTGATATAAGATCTTGACTCGTTGTATATATTGAATATAGATATAATTTAGTAATTCCATTTCCAATCCATTCTAAATGAGAGAAATGATGCCTGATTGGTGGGCTATATTTAAATTGATTTTCCTATCGATACTAAATCAAGTATGGATATTTTATGATTCTTATCTATTAGTTATACATTATAGACCCTTGAAGGGTGTTTTTGGCAGTGACTTGGTTTTGGCATAGCTTAACAGGGCTAAACTAATCACGGATTTCAGCAATGCCCAACCATAGAGACGCATGCTTTGTTTATCTTAACATGTATTTTTATCCTTATTTTGTAACTTGCATCGTTTTTATTTGAATTATTTGTTGACAATTGTTTGCAAAAAAAACATACTAATGACCATCTATAAAAAGAAACTTAAATTCCAAATCAATTGTGTGCTCTTCGATTATTTATAATTGATTAGTGGAGTTCATCGTCTTTAATAGATGTAGTCTTCAAATGTTCTTTTCTTGGCATCTAACCACATTATTGATTTTCGAACCCTAATTCAAATGTCGAGGGTTAGTTTGCTATAAAGTACAAATATGAGAGAGTGCACTATTTGGGGGGATATGTAAGTATAAAAAATCTAACCGAAACTGATTCAATCCGTAACGCAATGGACTGAATCGGATTTAAGTATTTGATGGATTGGATTCTATCAGAAAAAGATAAAATCTGATAAGGTTGTGTTGGACATAGATTAAGCTAAAATCCAATCTATGTGTACTATTGCTTGAAGATTGAATTTAGCCTTGTTGCGCATAAATCATATCAATTGAGCTTGAGCAACGCCACTTGAGCTTGAGATCAATATTGAGTGATCATGCTTCATCCTGATTGCCTCATCAACATTGCTACCTGAAATGTTAGTCCTTAACGAATATTGTAAACCAAGTTGACATTATAAAAATGATAAGAAACTATATTCTTTCAAATAAAAAAGTTGCATGGACAACTATCCATGTTGCTATCATGCTCTCTCATTCATTCATGCCTTTAGTATTTTATTCACATGCTTGAGGTCCACCACTTTTTTCTCCTTTTTCCCTTGCATGTGCTAGTGGTACCTCATGCAAGACTTCATGTTCCATGTTTGATCTTAGCTTCGATCCGAGAGAACTAGAGGGAGAAGAGAAAGGCAAGATACATGGAAAGAAGGAAGAGATTCTCTCAAACGAATGTGGGTTCTCATGTGTTGTCACTGATGCGTCTGCCTCTTGCTTTATGGCATGGACCTTGACGGTTTGTGGTGGTGTCGATGCTAGCAGATGAGCTTGACTACGACCACATGTGGGGACGTCTGATGGTCGCGTGGGAAGTTCAGGGTGGCCTTACTGAAGCGGTCATGGAGGCAGCATGTGGCGGAGTCAGAGCACAGAGCATTCCGATGAGGGTCGATAGTCGGGCTCTGCGGGGTGGGACGGTGGAAGAAGATGAAGGGAGGACAAAAAAATGCATCATAGTTTGTAATTTGTTCTATAAAAGATTTTTTTATGATTTTGTTAACGTTAATAGGAATAGATTTTCTCTAGCAGAATTTTCTTGAACACCAAACACAACAAATGGATTCATGTTGTTGAAGCCAAGGAGCCTGTCACCTGAATGCCGATTCCAGTTCGTCGTCAGTTGTTTAGAAGTACATAGTTGTTTCTAAATAATGGCATGCTTATAGCCCAAATTCGCGTGAATACATAGGTGAATTCCAACTGAGAATGCACTCATATTTGATTGTAATACTTACATTACAATTCCAATCTTTTCTAAGGAAAACTCAAGATCAAAATCCAGATAGCACACGGAAGAAGAACAGAGCAACTGCTGCAGTCATCTCCTTCCCAATCCTCGTGTCTCTGACAGATTCAGATTGAGGACCCAGATGCTGATGATTGTGCAATGGCTCCGGGCATGGTCGAGAACCGCTGCAGTTGAATCATACGAGCATAAGAACCATCTGGGAAATGCTTCAAGAGGTAGTTGTGTGATCCCTGCTCTGCCACCTTGCCATCATCTATCACTGCGATGGAATTAGCGTTCCTTATCGTCGATAGCCGGTGGGCAACAACAATTGTGGTCCGCCCGGAGGATGCTCGTCCCAGAGCCTCCTGAACACACCTTTCCGATTCTGCATCCAGAGCGCTGGTTGCCTCGTCAAGAAGCAAGATCGGGGCCTTCTTCATGAAGGCTCGGGCAATGGCGATTCTCTGCCTCTGGCCACCTGATAACTGCACACCTCTTTCCCCGACCATCGTGCCATATCCGTCGGGCAATGCCGATATGAACTTATGTGCACTAGCTAGAGTTGCAGCTTCGATTACCTCAGCTTCAGTAGAGTTCTCGCATCCATATGCAATATTATCATGGATCGTAGCAGCAAAGAGGCATGGTTCTTGCATGACAACTGCCATGGCCTTACGTAACGACTTGAGATTGTACTTACGGATGTCCCTGCTATCAAGAAGCACACGGCCAGAGTTTGGCTCGTAGAATCTCTGTATCAGTGCGATGACAGAGCTCTTCCCACACCCACTTGCGCCGACAAGTGCGAGCATCTTGCCGGCCCTCGCTCGCAGTGTCAAGTCTCTGAAAACAGCAATATCTGGCCTCGAAGGATAAGAAAAATCGATGTGCTTCAACTCGACCTCCCCTCGAAGAGGCTCAGGCAGCGGTGCAGCATCAGGATCATCTGGCTCTATCTCCGTCTTCCGATCAATGATCTCGAAAACCGATCTCATTGCCTGGCCACCCTTGGCGAATTCAGGAGCTAGTGTGAGTGTCTCCGCAACGCCATTGGCAGAGACCATGAGGATCATGAAAACACGGATCGTCTTCGAGAAGTCGGAGATTTCATGCTTAACTAACCAAGCTGCGTACCACAGCCCAAGTGCGTATGAAGCATAGAGCAAGAACTGCCCAATGCCAAAACCACTTCCAGCTATCTGGCCCTTCCAGAAGCAGCGACGGAGCGGTGTCTGGAGGTTGCTTGCGAACAACTGCGTGATCTTTGCCTCTGAATTGAATGCAGCAACGGTCCTAACATTCGCAACTGCCTCTCCCGCTATCTGCGTCGCCTTCGAATGCGCTCCCTCCAGATCACCAGAGAAACCTGTCATGAACATTTTCTGCCACCAAGCACATGCATCATCCGTTAGTACAAAGTTTCATCTATTGGTTCTTGTGGAAGTAACTTAGTACCTGCAAGACATTAGCCGCAACGACAATCGGCAACACGGCAATGAGCACGAGCGTGAGTCGCCACTGCAGGATGAAACCAACAGTGCAAGCTACGAGCATAAGAGCTGCATTCTGCACGATCACTGAGATACGATCGCCGATCGCTGACCGCACGTTATGAGCATCTAACGCAAGCCTTGCTGCAATCCTAGAGCTGGCATTCTCGTCCATGTCGAACCACGCGATCTCATTCTTCAGGATAGAAGTCAGCATCTTCTCTCGAACCCGTTTCGTAAGATTCTCCCCGACAATGTCCCAGAAGAGATGTTGCACTGTGTTGAAGATCAGAGCAGTCGAGGAGACTCCAATCAAGATGAAGCAGTACTTCCCGATCTCACGCTTCATGTAATTGTGATCCTGAGCATAGTAAGCACTCATGACAGCACTGAGCACGTAAGCGAAGAGCGCGCTGAACGAACCACAGACCATCGAGCCAATGGACGCAATGAGAGCATAAACCCATTCAGGAGAGTTCATCTTAGCAAGACGCCAGAAGGTGCTTGCTTGATCTCGGAATGCGAGCTTATCCCCACGGTAGTTTGGGTCTAGTGAGAGGCTGAAGTCAGATGTGGAGAAGTCTGAAAGTCTACGAGAGTATGGTGATCTACCATACGAGGAATTACGACATATGATTGGAGAGCTGACCGAATTGCGAGCGCTAGAAGGCCTGTCAATATAATCTAAATAAGCCATATAGATCAACTGTACTATCGTTAGAAAAATAGAAAAATCACCATACCTGGCACTACTCTTTCTCGCATTGGCCATTGCGGTTTCGTGTGCCATCTCCTGCATCCGAATAAGCTTTGCGTACATCCCGTTGCTTCCCTTCGCCATAAGTTCATCGTGTGTTCCCATCTCAGAGACACGTCCCTGCTGCAACACAGCAACCACATCTGCCTTGCGAATTGTCGATAAACGATGTGCGATCACAAGTGTTGTTCGTCCGATCATGAATCGGTCTAGTGCCTCCTGCACGAGTTTCTCTGACTCAGAATCCAGTGCACTGGTTGCTTCATCCAGCAGAAGGATTGCCGGGTTCTTTAGCATGGCCCTTGCTATTGCTACCCTCTGCTTCTGTCCACCGGATAGCTGCAAGCCCCTCTCCCCTACCTGCACCAGAACTACTACATGTAACCACTTGCAGAAGATAATTGTGGATTTCCTTTCTGCGAAGTTTTTGATTAGATGTAATCACAAAATTTTGTTGCTTAGCTTACCATAAGAATCTTGCAGCTTTATATAAAGGATGTAATCGGTGGATATATAATTGTTGACTGCTGGAGCTGTTCACAATACCTTTTCTGTTTTTTTACAATACGAGGGAAAGTGGATTGCTAAACAATTTGCACTTTCACGATCATTGTCTTTGCAAAGTTTACTATAAGAGAAGTAGATCAAGCAGAAGTTCATGCAAAAGTTGTTCTTGGAAAGCTATGACGACAACTGAATAGAAGATTTGGATTGAGATCATAAAGAGATTAATTTAATCGAAGCAGTACAAGTGTACAACCACATGATGTCCATAATCACAGCTGGTTAGAGATAAAGCAAGAGCGGGAAAAGGGAGACATAACACGTTACTTTAAGAACCATGATGTCGAATACGATTAACTTAATCATGACGATCGAATTATACCTGTGAATCATAACCATCTGGAAGTTTGATGATGAAGGAGTGTGCATTCGCAACTCTTGAAGCCTCTTCTATCTCCGCTTGGGTTGCATCCGGTCTTCCCAAGAGCAAGTTCTCCTTGATTGTTGTTGCAAACAATGCAGGTTCTTGGCTCACCAGTCCAATCTCTTGCCTCAACCACCTTAGATTCAGGGTCTTCAAGTCATGACCATCAAAAAGTATTTGCCCTGTGATTTAACAAGCAACGTCAAGCAATGGAAGTTACGTAGGCAGGTAACATCCAATATCAAGATCAAAGTCTTACCAGAACTTGGATCGTAGAACCTCTCGATGAGGGACACCACCGTGCTCTTCCCGCAACCACTGCTCCCAACCAATGCCAGCGTCTTCCCTGGCTGGACACTCAGCGTCAACCCGCTAAGCACTGGCACGTCAGGACGGGATGGGTATGAGAAATCAACATTCTTCAACTCAATAAGACCTGTCACACTCTCCAATTCAATCCCAGACTTTGCATCCCGATCAATCTCGGGCTTGTGGTCGATGGTGCCATAAATTTTTGCAGCTGCAACTCTAGCCTTCGTGAATGCAGCCATGCTGGGAGCTGCCTGTCCCAAAGCTCTGCATCCCATCAATGCATTTCGCGTAAAATTCGAATAATAAAAGTAGTAAGCAACAGATCAAAACCAATTGGAGAAATATCTTACAGTCCTCCTATCATGACAGAGAACACAGTTATGATTGCAAGGCCACCATTAGTCTGCCTGTGCCTCACTAGATCTCCACCATACCATAAAAGAAGAGCATAGCAACAGAAGACGGTGAAGAAGGTCGATCCTAAACCGATACCCTTTGACAGACCACTTTTATACCCAATTTTCTGAGCAACTCGCAATGCTGACGAGTACATCTGAAACGTCCTCGACTCCCCGACGAACGACTGAACTATCCTGATCTGTGCCAATGCCTGCAAAATCCACTTCCACAAAATTATGGGTTGCTTAAGCAACATCGAATTCGGTCATTGGCATTCATTACCTGTTCAGCAATATTTCCTGCCTCAACAAGAGCCTCCTGGCTCTTGGAGGAGAGCTTGGATAGTGTTACAGTGTGAATGGCACCGATCACGATGATCACAGGAGCGACGGCGAGGGTCACCAGAGCAAGCTGCCATGCAGCGGTGAAGCCGATCACGAACCCAGACACGAATGTCGCCATATAGTGCAGGAAGTTCCCGAGCTGTCAAGAGACCAATTCACTTCATAAGAAACAGCTGCACATGGAGGAAACTGTGATGGCTTGATTGAGGCTGTGGCCATGGCCTCACCTTCTCGCTGATGGCGTCTTGCACGAGGACTGCGTCGGAGTTAATGCCGTAGACGATGTCTGACGTGCGGATCTCCGTGTCGAAGTACTTCACGTCCTGTTTGAGAGCCGCTTCGAGATACCTAATCCTCATTTTCGTGGTCTGCCTTTCTCCAGTCCACATCCAGCACGAGATCTCTGCGCCCCAAAATCGGATCTTTGATCCAGACCAACAAAATAAATCGCAAATCGAATCCAAAACAATCTCTTACCTGCCCAGGAGGAAGCCCAGATCGACGCACCCACCACCAGGAAGTAGAAAGCATACTGCAGAATATCACAAAGATGGAAGCTTTGTCAAGAATCAAGCATTACCCATCAAGCGATCTCGTGGTTAAAGAGGGAATAGCACCTTAACGACTTGTCGGATCATCTCATCAGGATCGTCCGTGCCTGATGCGAAGGAGTTCACGAGGTCGGCAAAGAATCTGAAGAAGATGGGGAGGGAGCAGCCGTGGACTAGAGCTCCAACAGTGCCAATGACCATCAAGATCACGTCGACACCGTCAGCGAAGCGGAAGAGTTCTCCGAAGCTCGTGGTCGGGGGAGTGGGGACTGGTTTCTCGCTCTTGTCCCCGCCACTACCACTTCCCTTGCTGTTGTTGCTAGTGGTGGTGGTGGTTGTGGTTGGAGCACTCTTATCAATGCCATTGGTGGTGGACTCCATGTAGAGAGAAGCGACTCTGTTGCTGTTATCACCTCTCTCCACTTCTATGACCACCACCAAGTCCTCCTTCTCCTTCTCCTTGTCCTTCTCACCTTCTTGCTTTGTGGGTACGTGAGGATTCTCATCTGCTTCGTGTGCTTCCATTGCCAGGGTATTGGGGGGATTATCCGTCTGGGAGGTGTTGAAGGAGAAGGGAGGAGTGTGGAGCTCGAAACATTGGAGTTCTTCTGAAGATACCCGTGGCTCCTCCACTCCCTTGCCACTCTTTATCTCCTCCTCCTCCTGCGCAGATCCCCAAGGCATTCTCTCTCTCTCTCTCTCTCTCTCTCTCTCTCTGCCAGAAACAGCTACTGGACTTTCTGTGCAAGGAAAAGCAGGGCGAGGGGAAGGTGACTGAGAAATGTAAACAGTTTTGTATTAACTCATCTTTGACCATTTGGAGGTCGGAAAGATACCGATAGATTTATCTTTGTGTGAAAATAAGATATCTTGATTGGATTTTGTTGTACACCGATGGGGAAGCTTTCTATGATTTTTTTATTATTAATTTTCCATTTTTCTTTTCTTTTCCTAATCATGGAAACTTCAAGTTGGTGGGCACATCCTGTCTGCCATTAAACTTGTTGAGTACTCAACGAAGCGTCACATGATCTGACGATGCTATGGTCCTTCCACAACCACTGAGAAGAAATTTGCCGGGTAGAAAATGGATGCATCCATCTCCACCACGAACATTGAAGTGTTGTGGACTCCATCTCGCATAGTCGCATGTATAGAAATAAACGCAAGTCCCTCCGATCATATTATCAACATGTGTCTTTACATGAAACACTAACTCTTCAATTCTATACATGAAAGAAACAGTATCTTTCTTGAGTTGAATTGCATTGCAATGATAATGCATAATCGCCATGCACCTCTCTGCTCGTCGTGCTTGACCATGTGCACGAGGAGGATCACGGGGTTGGACAAGCTCACTTATGCATGTGTGCGTTCCGCGATGAAGTTAGCGAGCATTTGGCCTTTGATGGAGAGCTTGGACTAGGAAAGAATGTCAAATTCGAGAGTTTGAGTGACCATTGTAACTAGCGACCCAACACAAATAGGTGATGTAGCATCCTTTTGGAGGAGGTGTCCGGCAGTCACCATCAAATATATGTGTTTAGAAATGCACATGTAGCTTTCTGGTTGGGGAGATTAGGGCAAAGGTTAGTTTTTTAA
Organism: Ottelia alismoides; assembly: GCA_037367405.1. Taxonomy (NCBI): domain Eukaryota; kingdom Viridiplantae; phylum Streptophyta; class Magnoliopsida; order Alismatales; family Hydrocharitaceae; genus Ottelia; species Ottelia alismoides. The sequence goes on along the minus strand of JAZKJV010002638.1, from coordinate 80,208 downwards.
GCTGGCTGTAGTTGGATTCTACCTTTGTGTAACGTCTTAGTTGTGAGTTGCTGGGCTTTTCGCTGCCTTGGTTGGATTTCACAAGTACCGAGATAATTGCATGTTTGGATATGATAAAGTATACAAATAAAACCTCGCTATTAGTTGGAATTGGTAGCATGGGAAGCTTTTAGAGATGCGTATTTAGCTCATCGAGTGCCATGAATCATTATTCTCGTGGTGGTGATGTGTTCATTTACTAATGGGAGATGATGGAAGAAAGGAAGGTAGCAATATGAAGAGGGGGAGAAGAATTAGCTAAGGGCAGCAAACTTACCCCACCATACCTTGGACTCTCTTGAGGGTGTTTGTTGGTTGTAGGTCCATAATGGATCTGATCAGATCAAGATTGACCTGTATTCCCCAATCGGATATTATCAACCCTTGGAACTTGCATGCGGAGACTGCAACGTGTCTTTTCTATATTTGTTAGAATTAAGGTCACATTAAGATTAGGAATCCTAGTGGGATTGTACTTTTAATCCTAATAGTAATTGAATTGTATTCTATATGTAATCCTGATGGGAATATGACTATAGGGTTGTAATTTGGCTATATAGAGTATGGGAGCATTGCCTCCACACCGCAACAAAAGGGAATACCACATGAGGAAAAGAGAGTGAAAGACGAGAGAGAGAGAGAGAGAGAGAGAGAGAGAGAGAGAGAGAATGACGAGACTTGTACTCGTTTTACATCTTAATAATTTTCTTCTCCGGTGATTGCGAGAGGTGACCGACCAAAGTCATATTTGGATGCCCTCTCTCCTTCACATGCTTCTGTTGTGGTGGTGGATTGTGCAGCTGCATCTTTATCCAGTATTTGATCCCTATCAACTAGTATCTAAAAGGGATTGATATTGATCCATGTCCCAACAACTGGTATCATAGTTGGTTTTGATGACACTGAAGGATACGACGTGGCGGATCAGATAGAGGTCTAACGTCAAGGAGATGATGTGATGCAATAGGTATACCTTCTTCAGAGGTTGTGAAGAACTAACAACCATGGTATACCATTGAGATCGAGAGCATCTAGAGTCTGATTGAGGTGATCTCGGAATCCAACACAGGGGTTTTTGCATGCTAAAAAGGAGTTGGACAGCTCAGATTGGGAGGATTATGCTCTGATTTTTCATATCGTACAAGGAGGTGTGATAGCAATCAAATGGCAGAGTTCACATTGAGGGGTGCATCATTTTCCAAGGAACCCTTCAATGGAAATAATGAATTCACCTTATGGAAACAACTGATGAAGAATATACTCACACAAGAAGTACCTGCGAAAGTTCTCTGGGATAAAGAAAAGAAGCCAGAGAAGATGAAAGAGAAAGAGTGTAAGGAGATGGGGGATCTCACGAATAGTACAATACAATTGTTCTTGGCGCTTGACAGACAACACTCCTGGAGGATCAAATAGTGGTCTCGATGAAGTTCGAGGGACAGTACAAGTCTAAATCTCTGAAAAATCGATTATTGACAAAGGAGAAGCTCTATGGTCTAAAGATGGCGAATGGGGGACAAAGCTTGATGTACACTTAGACAAATTCAACAAGATTTTGACAGACATACTCACACTTAAGGAGAAGAATGCGAAAGGATAATATATCTTCAAGGAGAATAAGGTAATGATCTTACTACTTGCATCTTCTTATAATCATATTGTGATGATGTTACACTGTGGAAAAGATACCATCACATTGAACGAGACAGTTGATTCATTGCTTATGAACGATTCTTGAAGGAGGTCGATGAATGAAGCAACGAATGATGAAGGTCATGTACTAGAAACTGAGGGTAGATGCTCAAAATCAAGGGAGACATGATTTAGAGGTCGATCCAAGTCGCGACGTCCAATCAGATGCTTATATTGTAACACGGAGGGTCACAAAATTACCATTTATCCGATATGTGAAAAGGAGAAAGGAAAGAAGATGGTTAATGATTCTGAATCTGACAAAAAGGATTGTACCATAGTCTATGATGTAGACTGCTAGCATGCACTAGGGAGATTAAGGTAGATTCAAGATGGCTTCTGGACTCAACATGTTCAGATCATATGTGCCCATCGAGGAAGTAGTTCAGTAAGTATCAGGCATGCAATGATGGTACGACCAAGATGAGAAGTGGAGAGGTTCACCATGTCAAGGGATTTGGATAAGTGTAATTTCACAAGTTTGGTGGAGCATTACAAACTCTAACAAATGTCAGACACATTCCTACATCCAAGAAGAATTTTATTTCACTAGGAACGATTGATTCACGAGGACATCAAGTCGCCATTGAAAGGGGAGTTCTCAGAACAAGCAAGGGAGCATGCATGGTGATGCACGTGATGAGGATGATGAATAGGATTGACATGCTTGAGGGAAGGGTCGTGATAGGTGATGGAGCTCTAGATATTCCCAAGACGAGTTGTTATGATAAGAGAGTCGTAGGTTATTGACATCTCTTATGCAAAAGTACACAGCAATGAGAAGCGAGTGTGACTCGCTTTACAAGAGGATGACATCACAATCTCTAGTCACGAGAGATTTATGGTATCATTTCAAGAGGCACAATGCTGAGTTGTGTGAGCATTGACCAAGAGGTGGTGAGTTCCTGTTAATGAGACTTGCTGATGACGAGGATGTCCCGGTGCAGACTCACAACGATGATGAGATCATGATGGAATTCAACTTAAAGGAAATATTATTTGAATTAGTGCCATATTAGTATTAGGAATCCTAATGGGGTTGGACTCCTGATCCTCATAGGATTGTAATTGGGATATATATAGATGGGATGGGGGCATTGCTTCCACGCCACAAGAGAAAAGGAAAGCGGGAGAGAAGAGAAGAGAGAGCAAGGGAACGACGAGCGTTGTACTCATTCTACATCTTGTGTTTTACTTATCAAGTTGTTGTGAGAGGTGTCCGACCATCATCTGTATCCAGTGTTCGATACCCACCAAATAATATCCACATGAAGTTGATACCGGTCAAGTGTCCCAATGTATTTAACATCAACTTAAATCAACACAAGAGCGTTAATATTTCGTGTAGGTTGGCAAGGTGCACGTCAAATGGTTCTCCTTTTACCAACACGTCATCGATATACACCTTAAAAGACATGACTATTGAACTAGAGAAGATAACGTTTAAAGGTCTTAAGTATGTATTCTTGTTATTTTTAGGACGTCACGTGGTACATGTGTAGTCCCTGATCAGTGATGAAGGATGTATGCTTGTGCTCCTCCAATCGCAATGAGATGTCGTTGTAGCCTGAGTATTCACAAAGGAAGGACACATGACTCTAACTCAAGCTTGAATCTATCATGGTGTTAATTCTCAACAACATGCACTCATCCTTTATACGAACTTTATTAAGGTCGATGAAATTAAAACACATTTTGTTATAAGAGGATTCAATGGGAATACAAATAATAAACGTAATTTCAAGTATTCTCATGAATTATTTCGATGACTTCACATATTGGATCGAAGATAATCAACTATTTTGTAAATATAATCCAATTACATATTTAAAATATGGATGAATTAATAATCATTCGGATACAATAAAACTAAGGCAAGATCCGGATAGAACAACAAAACAAATGTGATAAACAGATAACAAAACATATTAAGTTATAGATCATTGAAGCATCTGTTATATAACCATCCTTACAGAAAATTCCACTGCACAATACCAGTGCGTAGGGTCTGAGGATCTACTCTCAGGACAGCAATGTGATCATCATCGACAAACTTCGATGGGCCTTCCTCAAAAGTACCTAAGAGAAAAGAGAAAGCATCAAAGAGATAGAAACAAGAAATGTTCCACGTGGATTACTAATTAATCCATTAGATTAATCTATCCAACCCGTTTAGTGAAAACAACAACAAAAGTATTGAGATATGAATTGATTCTCCCAAGCCTGAGTCCGAGCTGAGCGCACATGTATGGAGTCCTCCAACCATCCTCTCTACTATTGCTACAAAAGATCGGGGAGAGAACTCATTATCAATCCACCAAGCTTTACAACAATCATATGTGGCTCTGAGAACACCCCCCTCCCATTTCAAATTGGGAATTCCAAACTTGCCTCAAATAATTAGCTTTCCAATTGGAGCCAAATAAGTTTCCAAATGCAATAACAATATGCATACCAATTTAAACATATTTATTCAACAATCCTCCACAAATTCACTGTTTTGAAAAGAAATTCAATGTGAATCCAAAGTCTATCTTTCGGTTGCCGCAATTTGCTTACAATAAAGGTATCTTGTGGTTTAAACCTTACTTGAGTTTAGTACTCTCATTAACATGAACAAAGTGAGCTAACTCTTTAACTTCAAATCTTGTTGTCAAAAGTATATAATAGCAACAAAATGTTGTTTTTGGTACAATGTTTGGGATTGTTTCTCTTAAAGGTCACGCACTCTTATCATGTTTACTTATCATGTTTAATGATTGTATTATAAAAAGACCATCTTCCTCTAACTGCATTCCATAATAACCCGTGTACATGTGGAATTCTTCAAGGATGTGTTGCTAACATCTTGCCCAAAGGCTTGAACCCTTTCATAGTCTACATTGTTCCTTGTCGTGTTGCTTAAATGTCACTTAGGCTTCAAGGGGTAAGGCACTCATGCATGAGCATGAAAATAATAGTGTAAACTAGTTCTTCAAATAGCTTGTTATTACCATATTGAACACATTTTGTAGGATATCCACTCAAATAGGTTGAGTTACTACTATGGAGGAACTCCCAATACAAACCTAGACTTTAGGATCAATATCAAATCCTTTAATCAATGGATCAATTGCGTTATCTTTTCATCCAATGAAATCCCCAACCATCACATCTCAAGATGTTGAAGTCCTTGAAGTCTTAACTTGGATTTGTATGTATCTCCTTGTGTTGTTATTGAAGTTTGAACTCTTAATATTGACAACTGTTATCATATTATCACAATGTACCTAGATTGGGAGATCTTGGTTGCCCATGATTGGTTAGAAAGAAGTTCCCTTATCCGTTCATCCTCAAAGGTAGATTGAGCTAGAATAACCTGTTTCACAAAGATCCAAGAGACTATACCGCCTTCGTGGGTAAAAAATATCCAGCATCACCATTACTCCCAAACTCCTTTATTTTCCTCGACCATTACTCCCAAACTCTTTTATTTTCCTTATCTTGCTTGCATCAGTATATCCTTCCAGCACAGACAAGTGGCTACCATATTGCAAACTAAGGGAAAGTTTCCTTCAAGTATTGTAGTCAGGACAACTTGTGTATCTACTCAGTTTTGCAGTTGAGAATGAAATGTCAGGTATTGTACTGTTGGAAAGAAAATTTAAGCTTCATATCACTTGTGAGTACTTGAGGTGGGACACAAGAATTCTGCTCTTGTTCTTGAGTGTTTTGCATAAATCAAAAGAAGTACCTACATCCTTGCTACATTGATATCCAAATTTCTCAATACCTTCTCAACACAGTGAGGTTGAGAAACTACGATCCCAAACAACTAAGCTGGCCAGTTTGAGACCTAAGATTAAATCAGCAACTTAGATGTCCTTCATCTTAAACGCGTTGCTTAAGAACTTTGGTCTCAATAATAATTCATATATGTGATCCAAATTGCAGTATGTCATCTGGGTATTGGCACAAGATGATATACTCATCACCTTTCACCTTGGAGTAGACACATGTGAATTTATCAGATTCATGACTTTAAATCCACATGACAAAATGGTTCTATGAAATCTCCATGCCCCGCTAAGTTGGTGATTATTTTAATCCTTAAATAGATTTAATAATCTTGTAAATGTACCCTCATTTACAAGTGTCGTAAGGCCATCACGTTGATCTATATAGATCTCTTCATCAAGATCATCATGAAGAAAGGTGTTAATATTCATCTGATGAATAGAGATATCATATACATATATCGATGCAATAGGCATTCAAATTATGGTCATCCTAGTCACCGAGAAATAAGTATCAAAATAATCAATATCTTCCTTTTGCCTAAATCCCTTAGCAACTAATCTGGCTTTATATTGTTCAATTGATCACATAATATGACAGTAGCACAATCCTCAGCGCACTTTGACGGGTCATCCTTGAAAGTACCTTAAAGAACAGAGAGAATTGTTGGGAGACAGAGAAGCAAGAATGCATGCGGAAAGAATAGAGGATGAGCATATGCAGAGTCTAAAGAAATTGTATGGGGATATGTATAGACATAGTACATTGTCATATCTATAACCACCCACTAAAGAGGGTGTCTCCTCAGATCTTTAACGTCGGAAATGACGCATCCAATTTAATTTAAAATGCCAACATTCAGATTACAAATTAATCCGTTGTACTAATTTAGATGGCCCATTTAATGCAATTCGTAGCAAAAGTATCAAGATACAAGAACCAAATTAAACCCAGACAAGAACTGAAGGCAGAACTAGAGAAAAATAGAGGGCGCATATGTGTGTGATGTCCTCCATTCCTCCTCTCTACTATTGTTACAAAATCTTGTAGAGAGAATGCGTATATAAGTCCATCAAGCTTTTGAACCACTTAATGTGATACTAAAAACCACAGCCGAATTCCCCCTTTATTTCAAATTGGGAATTCCAAACCTGCCCCAAATATCGAGCTTCCCAATTGAATCCAATTAAGTTTTCAAATGCAATGACAATGCTAATTTATATTCAACATATTCGTCGTTTTCCATTTGCCTTCTTCACCATCTTAATGTTGTTAAGTCGATCATGGTAAATGCATTACTTTATGAACCTGATATTCAATAAATTATCCATCTATTCATCCGTCGCTGCCCATTGCTTGGTCGACCCATGCCAATGAGCTTGATTAATGGGCTTAGTATATTCAGAAATGTTGGATCGATGCACAATGACGTCTGATGGGACACCCAACATGATTAAGACTAATATTGGGAATAAGAATCCTAAAAAAACTGGCTCATAATAATTCTATTGAAGGTACCCACGTAATGAAAGGCATGGGAGCACCATTTGGCCTCTGATATCAACCTATCGAGGAAGACGATGAATTGGGGAGGGGAATATGTGATGCATGAGAAATTGCAAAGTAGAAGTATGCTGGGAGACAATGAGGTTGTATACCAATGATGGATCCTGAGAGAAAGATAAAGATGGGAGAGGGCGGAAGAGAAGCCCAAACTTTTTCTTTCCAAGTTGAGCGATTCACGATGAAATGGTATTTTTGTTATTTGATCTCGTCAAAGTCTGTCACCTAACATCCAACATATCATGGTGAGACACGAGAGTGCATTGTCTACCATCACCATGGAGAGATCATGGTTATCCCAGCTTAAGTCACATTCAAACAATTGACAAGTGAGATTACACTCTTTACCCTTCAAGTAAACTATGTATCAAACAAGACCACAGGGGCCCATAAACTTGTAATTGAGGTTGCAAGTGTACCCACAAGCAAACTTGCATGCGGAAACTTTTCTGATATAGATTAGTAACCCATCAAAGAGCTTGCATGAGAAAAGAAAATAGGCATTCTTTAATCAATTGTTGAAAGGAATAAATTGTGACATCACATTATTAGAGAGGTCTCCAAATACAAGTGTTGTAATTAAAATAGATAGAAATAAATCCAATCATTGCATATTATTTGAGAGCCCACCAAGTAGAGCGCATGAAACCCTAATCTCTAATTATTAAAGCGGGCACAAATATATCTATATGTGTTCATATCCACGTTCGTTTTATAAAAGGGTGTGGATGCCATTGATTTTTATCGGGCAAATACAAATGCAAATACAAATATTGAAATCCAACATCCAACGAATGCAAATATAATAGGGTTTTTATCAGTTGTACCCCTCTTAGATATTGCAATATCAATTTTGCTCCTCCCTTTTTTGGAGTATCGGGTGTGCACCCGACTTCTTCCACAATGATCACTTGTGCCTCTCGGCTTAGTTGTTGTCCATCCCCAACACAAACGGGCGTTAACTTCGGAACATAATGAGAATTAAATAAAAAAGTGGTTTAATGGTCAATCTACCAAACTCCTTCCCCTACCCCACCTCCCACCCTTTCTCCTCCTCCTCCGTCACTTGCTTCTCCTCCTCCCCCCTCCTCTGGCACTGCCACTCCTCCTACTACTACTCTCCAGCCACCTCCTCTCACTGCTCCTTCTCCTACTACTACTACTCCACGGCCTCCTCTTCCCCCTCCCCAATCATCTCCGCCCCCGCCCTCTTCCTCTTCCTCCCTCTCACCGAAACTTCCACCTCTGACTGCCCCTTCCCCTCCCCAACCATCTCCGCTCCCTACTCCTCCCCCCCCCCCCACTCCCCAACCTCCTCTTCCCCCTCTCCAGTCACCTCTACCCCGCCCTCTTCCTCATCCCTCTCCCCTACAACTTCCGCCTCCGTCTCCCACTCCCACTCCCCGGCCTCTTCTTCTCCCCTCTTCCTCTTCCTATTGCTCCTCCCCCGTGCCTTCTCCTCCTCCGCCCGTTGCTCATCTCCAGCAACCCCTCCTCCTCTGCATGCTCCTCCTCCCCTACGCCCTCCTTTCCACGTGTGGCTCCCCTCCGCCACCACCTTTCCCATCCTTCTCCTCTATCATTCCCCCATTTCCGACCCTCTGCTTTACCTCTCCTCTCACACTGCCTCCCCTTCCCCTCGCTCTTGTCGGTGATCTGCCCCCATAGCCTCTAGGTTTCTCCTCCTCAACACCCCCTCATGTGCAGTCCCTGCCTCCCTTGACACTCATCCGCAACATCCCCCGCACCTCTTGTCCTTCTCCGCCTCCGAACCTCCCCCTCCTCCCATCTTCCTTCCTCCTCCAATCCACACTACAACAAAATTGAGCTATAATAATTATTTTTTCCAAAATATGTCACTAAATTAACCGTTATTAAATATATAATGGTAATAGTATTCATTGCGAAATGATTTTTCGTACTCGAAATTAGCGACGAATATGATATATGTCATTATATCATTAGCAACGGTCCACATCGCAATGCTTATTCGTTGTTATTTTTCAAACTTCTAATTAATCGTCATTAAATTTTGAATTGTCGTTATCTATTTAACAACGGATAATTTAATGATGGATTTTGAAAATAACGTCACTATAGCTCTTTTTTTGTAGTGCCACCTCCCTCCATTCCCACTCCCCTCTCATGTTCCTACTCCGACCCCCTCCCTCTCACGTCAAGGACACACTCCCCTCAGTTCCCTACATGTTCTCCCCCTCTTGTTGCTCATTCAACGAGGATGGGGGTAATGTGTGTATCCTCCAAGAATGTTGCCATGTGTTCCACCGTCGCTACCTCGAACCTTAAGTCGACATCCACTCCTCACCGGCGAGGACGTAGAGATGGAGGACAAGCTCCTGGATGGGAGGGGCATGGGGAGTTTTTGGACCTTTATATCCCTCTTAACCTCATCATAGTTTGAAAAAAATATGGTTAAGTTCAACTCATAGATGACAAAAGTAACAGAGGGGCACAAGTGATAGAATAGCAAGAAGTGGGGGCACAATTGATATTCTAAAAATGGAAGGGGCATAATTGATATTGCAATATCTTAGAGGGGCACAAGTGACAAAAATCCAATATAATATATTCTAAATTTTGACAAATGCAAATATGGATATAATTATATAAATTTTAAGGATGCAAATACAAATATTTATTTTTCCCTAAGGATTTAAATACGTGTCTAGTAGCGTAGATTAATTAAGAGGCATTACCTTCCATGCTCTAAGTTATCTATAGTCATAACTCCGGTTGTTTTTTTCTAAATACTAACATTTTTATTCATCATGATAATATTTCTCGTAGTATGTACGTGTTTATGTTTTCCCCTCGTATCAACGTATATTATTATTGTTTTTTCACCTTTTACTTATGCTCCACCAAACTATCACTATTATGACTTGTGAAGTTTTTAAATAACTAGTGAGATTAGCTTTCATTGTAATTTTAAATACAATATTACTTATGTTATTTTTTATTATCTTCATAACAAATAAAATGAATATCATTCTTTAGATATATCATTGGTTATTGTTCTTATATAATATGTTTTTGTACAAGTAAGTACTTCCATTGTAAATCTATATAACATATCATATCTTATGTAAAATAAAGAAACCATATAAAAATAGAGTAACCTGATTAATCTCCATTTCATTACTTTTATTCTTTCATTTTTTCCTTTAACCTTAGCTAAATGCATGTAAATATCATTATTTCGCATAAATTAACAATCATCGGTTATCATATAAATAGTGTATAAAATACATTACTTAAATCCAAAGTAAAAGAATAAAAAAGAAAAGAAAAAATATATGAATAAAATGCCAAAGGTATTTTGTGACCCTAAACCCCAAGGCCTAGGCATCACGATGAATGGGTCGACAGAGAATAAAGTATGGGGAGATAAGGGTTAAAACGCAATAAAAACCCTAATTTTTATCTTTCAATAATTCTCTTTTGGGACCCATTTTATTTTTTATTATTTACAAATCAAATAAATAAATTTTGTACATGAAGATTGTAGATAAAAATACATAGAAAAATATAAAATTGAGTTCACACAAAAATAATATACAACGTACTTTCTATACTAGGCATAAAAATCCAATACTCAATTTTCCCAAATACATATCTTCTCCATATGAACTCAAACTGCACGAAAATCACTTTAATTGTATATGACTTTTAATAAGTTGTTTAATGAAGGTGGTTTCATTTAATTTGGAGTTAAGTTGCGAAAGTTGGATTTTGAACCCCTATTATACTTTATTCCTGAATGAAATATTCATTTTATTTATTCTTCGTAATGTTTATAATTTTATATTTATATAATTTTTAAATATTATATATAATACATGTACAAATTTATAATACAATAAAACCATTAAAAATAAATTAAAATAAAAAAGATGCAAAAAAACATAAATCAATACACTACACTTTACATATATAGCAAATACATCTATTTATTTAAGTATACATATTACATCATAAAAATACAACAAATATATTTATGTATATTAAAATGAGATATAAATATATAAATGATGTTCATAAAATAATAAAATACAAAATAAAAAATAAAAATTAATACACATAACATAGGTAAATATACATATAAATAAAACCCAAAAAAATGAGTCATAAAAAATTAACTTATAAAATTAAATAAAAATCATATTAAATTACTACATTAAATAATAAACATTCTTTATATTTTAACCAAAAAATAATAAAATCATTTAATAATTTATTTTGAATTAATTTTGAATTTCAAATCTATTTTATCCTGGTGTGTCCTAACTAGACCAATAAAAGTCGTTCAATGGTTGACCCGCAGTCAACTCTCTGACCAAGGCACCACATATGTCAAAACTCCGTTGACCTTGTCCTTCTCAGATTTTTCACGCCTAGCCCTCACATCCATTTGGGATGGTCTCTTCTTTACTTTTGATTCTTGATCCTCGCACTTTTATGCCAAAGCTCCCTCTTGATCAATGGGTCATCACCTCAGGCAGAGGTCGCCGTCAAAGTCTCCATGTATATAACATCACCTCCCATCATCCTTGATCTCTTGATCCTCTTCCACTCCAGCAAACCCTAACCTAGACCAGATCAAGTAACTTGGCGTCAGTCACCTTTCTCCCCTAGTACGTTGATGTTATGAATTATCTTGTCTCGAAGAGAACTCCACCAGATTGGTTGAAACTGAAGGTATACAAATTCTTGTCTGATATCCATTTCTACATGTGGGAGGACCCTTGTCTATTTTGTGAGGGGGGAGATTGTATATGGAGAAGGTGCATTCCTCAAAAGGAGCCTACAAGCGACCTCGCACATTACCATGATCGAGAATTAGGAGGACACCATTCATGCAGAAGAACGACAATAAAAGTACTGTAGTGTTGCCTTTGGTGGCCGACTGTATTCAAAGATGAAGAATATTATGAGAAACACTGCACTGACTGCTAGAAAATGGGCGGAACTATCGAAATGAGAGGCACAATGCCCCTGGAATTTATTCAGATTTCAGATATATTTGATGCATGGGGCATTGACTTAATGGGCCCATTTCCAAACAGCCAGGATTTGAATCCATTCTGCTCGTTTTCAATTATGTAAGTCATTGGGTGGAGGCTTTCCCAACCCAAGCTGTTGACAATCGGATCGTCTCTCATTTTCTGAAAGATCATGTCATTTAAAGGTCCGGGATACCTAATATTCTCATATCTGATGGTGATAGCCACTTCATCGATGAATAGGTTAAGAAGCTAACTCAAGAATTCTGCATTGAACATTGTGTAGCTTCTCCCTACCACCTACAGTCCAATGGATTAGCAGAATGCTCCAACAGGGAGTCAAGATAATTCTTTATAAGCTTGTGTATTTGGATTGCAAGAACTGTTCTCAGTTGCTTGACTCAGTTCTTTAGTATTATAGAACAATGTACAAGGCACCTTTGAGAATGCCTCCCTATCGCTCGGTATACGGCAATCCATGCCATTTGCTCGTGGAACTCATTCATAAATCCTTGTGGGCAATCAATGTTTGAAATTTGGATTCCAAGAAGGTTGGACATGATAGAAAACTGGATATGAATAGACTACAAGGAAATTGTCAAGAAGTGGTATGACAAACATATCCGCCATAAGGCTTTTGAGCCGAGTCAGAAGGTTTAGGTGTTCGATACGAAGTTGAAGATTTTTCTAGGTAAGTTGAAATGCAAGTAGACTGGATCGTTTACAATGAAGCATATGCTTGACAATGACATCGTAATGATATCAGAATTGTCATCTGACTCGCAACCTTTCATGGTCAGCAGCCAACTACTCAAACCATACCTAGAGCACAACACGTTCTTGTCCGTTGTAGATTCGATCTAAGTTGTATATGAAGATGAGTTGAATGCACCACATCTGATGAATCAAACACATCACGTAAACATTTTTGAATGATGTTTCTTTACTTTTTTTCTTCTTTCCATTTTTTATTTTCTTTTTCTTCTAAAAATTTAGCACCCCTTTCATCATTGATATACTTAGGATGTACTTTGTCTAAGTATAGGGGGTATATCTATTTAAGCCGAAAATCGAGCGGTCTTATGTTCCACACAAGGCGGGAAACAATCATCGAATCGACCACACGAAATCCAAATTAAAACAATAATTAACCCACAACAGATGATTAAGCAATGAAAAACAATGCGGAGTGAAATTTTATTATAACTCTTATAAAATATGTGTATAGTGCAAGTAATGTAGAGGTCGAACACATGGAACAAGCAGGTAGATCGGGGCAGAAATGCACAAAAACGAATGCGATGTATATGTCTATGTAAGTGCTATTTGTTGTGGTTTTTTTGTTTTATATTTTTATTTGATTTTTATTTTTATATTTTTTATATTTCAATTTTTAGTTTTCTAATTTTGTATTTTCTTTTTATATTTTATATTTTTATATTTTCGTTTTTTCTTTTAATATATAAAGCTATATATAAGATATATATACAATGTAAGTGGGAGAGAGATAATATATATAGAAAAATAGGGAAAATAGTCAAAATACAGGAAATAAAATGTTTTAGGTTTTTTATATTTTTTTACTATTTTTGTGATTTTCCAGAATTTTGCTAATTTGTATGTAATTTTAAAGTAAAAAATACTCAAAACATGGAATAAAATAAATAGCTGGATTTAAAATGGAGATAAAAATAGTAAACAGAGTCAAAAATTCTCCAAATCAATTTTTATATAAATATAATAATATAGAGAAAATTTAGAGACATAAAATATATTTTTAGGTTTTTTAAGGATTTTTATATTTTTATAAAAGTTTTAAGGGTTTTCTAATTTTTATGAGTTTTCTTTTATATTTTTTTAGTTATTTTTGATCTGGAAGTTAAACCTACATAAATAAGCAAAAATATTTTTTGGGGAATTTTTCAAAAAGTTTTTATGATTTTTATGTATTTTCTAGTGCAAACAGAGATAAAGTGACACTTTTTGATTTTTTATAAATAATAAATTGCTTCAAAATTTAAATTAAAAATATGGAATGATAGAGTAATACAACGGGAAGCTATGCCTATTTTTTTGAGATTTTTTTGAGTTTTATAGATGCATAATATAAATAGAGACAACAAAGAAAAACTACACTCCTAACATGGGTATTTTTGTAAATATAAAAAATCCATGGGCTAAAGTACAATTTTCATAGAAGTAAATAACATAATAAAAATATTTTTGGACCAATCAGAAATAACTATCTAAGTCGTTCCCTGCAAAATTCCCAACGCACGTGTACAAACAAGTGAGCCTAATCGGGGCCAAAACGTAATTACAATAAAACCTGGGGACTTCTTTGCAAAATGCACCAAAATATTTCGGTTGAATAGAAACGTTTATGGACTAAAGCTAAATAACCCCAAGTACGAGGGTCTCTGTGCAAAATGGCCACGCACCTCACGCACACAAGCATATAAGCTGACGTGGTTAGGACCCAAATGCAAATATGGAAAGTTAGAGGGACTGGTTTGCAAATATTACAAAATTTCATCACCTATAAATGAATGATTAGAGTTTAAATGTTAAATACAAAAACAGTGGGGGTAAAATCGCAAAATACCCAAAGCAGCGGGAAGCGATAGTTCATATCTCTTCACCTTTGCCACGTGGCGGTGCCACAGAAGACGATGGTTCGCAAGCGACGACCACGATTACATCCGATTCCGGGGAATCGACGGCTGAAGCTCTCAAAAATCGGATGGTTGGGAGGAAATATGGAGATGGTTGTCTGATCCGACGGTCGAGAAGGGGCCTGGAAGAACCAAACAAAGACGAGCTTCGATCGGGCCTAGCGTCCTCCCCTTGCAACCTCCGACCCTACTGATATGACTTCGAGCCTCCTGACGTCGTCATATATCTGCAGACCCTCCCAAAATGGTCGAGGAACTCATCAAGAGCTCGGACGAAGCCCCGGACATGGAGGACCTGTTCTATCCTTGAGAAGCCTCGCAATGGTGTCATTTCATGTCATTTCCTGTAGGGGTAATGCTAGAATAAAATGGTGGTGCTGAGGTAAGCTATTGGGGGTGGAACGAGTGTAATGGGCGCGGATGAGGCTCTCCGACGAATGGCAACGGAGGGAGAGCTGGGATCCTGCTCCAGAGAGAAGCAGGTTGGATGGAGTTCTGCGGGGCGAAGACCAACAAGGGGAAGGAGATAAGGCAGTTGGCGAGTTGAAGAACCGTCAGGAACAAGTGGGAGGAGTTTATCGTAGAACAGCTCCGGAGAAATACGGGTGGTTGATCTACGGCTAAAGCGCGAAATTAAAACACAAACTAACAGTGGAAATGAAACCTAGAGACTAAGGTAACCTAGAAAATGCAAGAAAAATGGTTCCTCACCGGCGAACTGGGAAGATGGTACCTTGACGCCGACGAGGCGGCGGAGATAGGTGGAGCACCTTCAACTTCGTCCAAATCCATCGCAAAAGGAGTGGGGAGAAGGTTGTCACCCTCCTCTACCCACAACACCCAAGAGGAGGAGATGAAACTCGGTCAAAAGGGTTCAAAAATCGGAGGGAAATCAATGCGAGTTTTTGTACAAGTGACGGAGTGACAAAAATCGATGACTCTGGAGCGCGTCATTGATCCATGGATCGAGATAATGATTGGGCGTGTATGGTGGATGAATGAGGTGTAATTGTGCAGAAGGAAGCTATGTCGATTGGTGAAGGAGACGGTGTGGAAAAAATCGAGAAGATGAGGGTGGACAAAAATCTGGTGGGCACATACCTGGGGTCATGGAGTTGACCCCCGATCAATGGATGGCATGGCTTGATTGGGCCACTGATGAATCCATGTTTCATCATCTTTATTCTATCATTTTAGCCTTAAAACCCTAGTAAATGAGTGTAAATAGGCTTAATTCATGCATTTTATCATCCACGCATGTGTGTGTAAATAAAGTATAAAATACGGTTTTTAAAGCCAAAATTATAGAATAAAGAAAAGAAAAGAAAAAAGAATAAAATATAGCAAATATTTTATGACTGAAACCCCGAGACCTAGGCATCTCGATGACTAGGTCGACAAGGAATAAAGTAGGGGGAGATACGGGCCAAAATACAATAAAAATACCTTTTATTTCATTCATTCTTTATTCATTTTGGGACCTATTTTTGGTTCCACTTTTTATACTTCAAATAAAGAAACTTTGAACATAAAAGTGTAGATAATTTCATATAGAAAAATACAAAATTGATTTCACCCAAAAATAATACACAGATAAAATGTTATAATCTGAATAAGATTCCAGAAACCCAACTTCCCAGACCTGTATCTCTCAAATAAAAACTCGAAACGCATCAAACTCCCTTTAATTGTATATAATTTCAAATAAGCTATTTAATGGAGGTGGTTTTGCATTTTGCTGGGCTACGGTTTGAAAGTTGAGCTTTGGACCCCTATTGTATACTTGTACATATTAAAATATTCATTTTATTTATTATTCTTTATTTTCATAATTTTATATTTTATAATTTTGTAAATATTATTTATAATATATGTGTACATAGAAACAGGAATAAAACACAAATAAAACATAAAAAATAAAATACTAGTATAAAATACCTAGGTATAATACCTATAACTATACCCATGTGAATTATACTTCTATTTTATTAAGTGTACAAATTATCTCAGAAAAATAAAATAAAAATACATTTTTAGTTCATAAAAATAAGTTATATATTTATAAAATAATAAACAAAATAAATAAATTAAATATACAAAATAAAAATAAAATATTAAAATATATATACATATACCTATATACTCCATAAAACATAACTTGTAATTATAAACCTCATAAAATAAATAAAAATCATCATAAAATAATTTATAAAAAAATAAACATTTTTTATTTTAAAACAAAAAAATAATAAAATCATTTGTTATTTTTATTTTAATTTACAAGACATTTATTTAGTTTTTTGTCTTTGTGCGGATGACGTGGCCCAATTAGGCCACGCCATCCGTTGACCCGAGGTCAACTCCATGACCCCAGGTCTGGGACTGTTGGATCTTAGTTTCTACCCTCCTTCTCGAAATTTTCCCGCTCGCATCCTTCCCCATTGCGCCTAGGACCCTTCTTGACTTTTTTCGCCAGTACATGAAGCTTTCACGCCTAGGGTTTATATCGAGTATTCGATTATCAGTTTGCTAGATAACTCCAGTTCTTCTCGCCACCTCGACAACCTTATGTCTGTTATCTCCACTATTCTGTCGGATCATGCTTTGGTCATCTTTCTCGATTTTTTCGCCATCGCTACGTTGCTTGAGGAAGAGTTGACCATTCACGAGATTTCACTACTGTAGCTCCATGATTTTCGCCGGGCATGTAGATTGCCCCAGATCCTCTTCGTCCGTTCTGTATCACGCCTCGAAGAGTGCTCCAACATCACGCCACTCACTGTACATAAAAAATCAACCGCCTTTCCCCCAATTTTTTGAGTCTCTTTTGGCCCCTTTTCTCTCGCCTCTTGTGCTCAAGCGAACGTGGATGGTGGCAGCATCCACGCCAACCACCTAAGGTGATCGAGGGGAGTGGTTTTGAGGGATCTCCGCTACCTCCGTCGCACGTCGGCGTGAGGTCCATCTCGTGGTTTATTGCCTCTTGAGGTTGTTTCCTTCCTGTTTTGTTCCATTTTCTTCTTATTTTCAGATCCTAAGTTGATCGCCCATCTTTTATCGTCGATTTTGGTTCGTGATTTAGTTGTAACTTCAACCTTCGAAGTTCGCCGGACCCAGCTCTGATGAATCCTCCAGCCACGCCATTACGCCTCCACCACATCCTCTAGACCCCTGGAGCCTATATCCTCTTGTGTTTAAGTTCTCTTGCAAGTTCCTGGAGTCAACAGACCTCCTTGGGAGGTCGATTTTGAAGAAACGAGGAACATGGACCCCAGTGTCTTCCCCGACCTTGCCGCAGAGCACCGAGGCTCAGCTAGCCATTTTGGGCCCCGCCGCCAGGTTGGGGAACCTTTCAGGAGTCGTCGGAGCACTGCTGAAGCGAAGGAGGAGACCGGAGCACCGCCTGATCGCCGATCAAAGCTCGTACTTGGCCGTGTTCTTCCCTGTTCTTTCAGGGAGGTCCACAGCTGTTAGATCGGGCTTTGGTCCCAAAATTTCCAACCGTTGTCCGATCCTACGATCCTCAGTCGTAGATCGCCACCAGCATCTTCTAATCAGAGTCGTCCGTGACAAAGCATCATCGGCACATCAGGGTGTGCCACGTGTCAAGTGGAGGCACCGACACCGTCCAATCCGCCCCTCGACTGGGTATTTTGCAAGTTCAACCCATCGCTTTTTGTATTTAATATTAGATCTTTAATGATTCATCTTCCACTTTCGTATGTTCATAATATTTATTAAAAGACCCCTGAGCTTGTCAGTATTGCGCGTAGGTCCCCAGCCACGTCACCTCGCGTGTCAACGCGCATGAGGTGCGGGCATTTTGTGGGGGGGGGGCTCGTTAGTTCAGTTATTTATGTAGGTCCAAAAACTATGTTGTTACGTATAAAATTTGTGGTGATTTTGCAAATTGGCCCTCGGTAGTTTGGATAATTGCATAACGACCCTTCCCAGGCGCGCGTGCTTACGCACACGCGGTCTGGAGTTTTTGCACTTGTACGTCTACGGGTCTTCAAATATATATTTGGCCCCGAAACATTTTTAGCTGCATTATTTTTGTGGGAAAATTGCATCTTGGCCCTCTGACTTTTCTATATTTACAAAAATACCCCTACCAGAATGTAATTTCTTTTTGTTTCCTTTATTTATTCATGCATCTCTAAATCACTAAAAAAATCCACAAAAATTACCATAGCATCCTGTTTTGTTTCTCTTTCACGCCATATTTTTATTACGCATTTTTGTTGCATTTTATTATTTATAAAAATTCAAAAGCACGCATTTTCTTTATTGTTTGCATTATAAAATCCATAAAAATTATAAAAACATCTCAGAAAATTCCCTAAAAATATATTTTGCCTATTTTAGTGTGTTCTAACGAAGTCCAAAACTCATAAAAATACAAAAGAAAACTCCTAAAAATTTTAAAACCCCAAAAATCTTCATAAATATCTTAAAATTTTCAGAAAAATCCTAAAAGTATAATTTTGATCTCTGAATTTTCTCTGTTCTATTAGATTTATTTTAAAATTAATGTGAGGAATTTTGGACACTATTTGCTATTTTTCATCCTCATTTTTGTTTCGGACAGCAACCTTTATTCATTGTTTCTAGTATTTTTTCTTTTAAAAATACCAAAAAAATAGGAAAAATCTACAAAATCACAAAAACATTAGAAAAAATATAAAATCATAAAAACATTTTGTTTTCTTTATTTTGACTATTTTCCCTATTTTTATCTCTCTCTTATCTCTAGTGTGTATATATATATATTCCTTATAGTTTATATCTTTATTAAAAGAAAAAAGAAATATAATAATATAAAATACAAAAAGAAAGTAAAAAATTGGAAAATTAAAAATCAAAATATAAAAATATAAAACCAAAAATTAAATAAAAAATATATAAAATTGAAAACCCACAAAAATTGCATTTAGAGACAAGTCATCACATTCCCTTTGTGCATTATTGCCCCGTCCTACATGTCTGCTCCATGTGTTCGACCTCTACACATACTTGCACCTATACACATCTTGTTGTAGAGTTATAATAAATTTTAACTCCGCACATTTACTTTCATTGCTTGAATTACTTTTTGTGGGTTAATTGTTGTTTGAAGTCCGGATTTCGTGTGGTCAATTCAGCGACTGAGTTCCCGCCTTGTGTGGAACTTAAGACCATCGATTTTTGGGTTCAACAAATGGCGCCGTTGTGGGGGAGCAACATCACGTAGTTCGGGTTTTTACTCATGCTTGTGATTATTTGTCTATTTTTGCGGTTTTTATTTTTGCTTATTTTATTTTCCTTATTTGTGATATTTCTATTGAGCTGTCTAACCCCTCTCTTTGTTGACTTCGTGCGAGGTACCATTGATCGAGGGAGATGCTCCATCCTAGGTGCCTGTGCACCCACGTGAAGGCGGTGACAGTCTGCCAGCCTAGCACCTAGGAGACCTAGAGATTTTTGAAGACTGAGCTCTATTTATTTTATTGCATTTATTTGTGTAATTTTTGTGAGAGAGAGACCACTATTTATTGTAATAATACAGGTACTTGAACTTTGGACTTTCGGGCCCAATTTCCAAGTGTTTGTTCACTTGGGGGCTCACCGCGGTTTTATCGGTTTTCATTGCATTCTTTCCTTTGATTTCTCGGTTTTGTTTTCCTTACTTTGTGTGATTGAGCCCTTAGATTTAGGATTACTTGTGATAGATTAAGGCCAAACATCTAACATATTTGCATGTACCTATAGTGACGTTTGGACTTAGTCAAATTTTTAAAACTGCTTCTCACTTAGTCTCGAAACCACCGCGCCGCGAGAGTCCTCCATACATCGCGTGCAGGACCCATTATGGTGGGCATCGAGGAGGCTCCAAGACCGGGCACTTCGGTTCCATTCTAGGTCATTAGCATCGGTTCTTCACGCTAATAGCAATCTTTGAAACTTAGGGCGATTTCATCAGCTTGCATTTGCATATAGATAGGTTTCAATTCTGCTGAGCATCTTTGCATGTAGAGTGCTGGAGGCAAGGTGAGCATTTACGCTTTAACATACATCATCATTTTGCCTCCTGCATTGCTTTTCCATTTCTCTATCTCTGATTTTGCCAACCTAGGTGCTAAGTGAAATTAACTCCTCATTAGGCTCGTGCATTTCTCACTAAAAATCCAAAAAAAGTGATAATCAATAAAATTGGGACTGCTAACATTACTTGACCCTAAAACCAACCAAAAAGAAAATCTTGTATTGGGGCGAGTAATCCCCTCATTGTCCTTGCTTTTACTTGCTCGTGAACACACTAAGGATAGTGCTAAAATCCCATTCAACCCCCTAAGTGTTTGTGCAACTTTTGGACTTCTCACCTAACTCTAAAACAGACAAGATAAAAAGACCGACTTTTCGGTCTCTACCGAGTTGAGTAGGTGAATTGAGGGTTTGATTTGTATGAGTTTGCTTGTGATTGTTTGTGTGCTTTCTAGATCACTTATGCGCATTTGCGCCTTCTTCTTCACTCTCTTGACTTGACCTTCATGTTCTCCTGACTATCATCTCCTTTTGTTTTGAGATGGACCCCTGGAGCGTCTTTTATCCGAACTTTGCCGATTCCTCGTTCACTCCAGTCAGTCCACCTCCCTTTTTCCATGAGGACTTTGCTCCTGACTTTTGTACATATCCTCCTCAGCCACAGATTCAGACCTCGGATTTCTACCCACATCCACCACCACCTTCACATTTTCCACCTTCACAATCACCCGAGACTGATCTGTTGGAGTCACCTTTCATGGAGTCCACCCTTGAGCACTTGACCTAGATGATGGATCATATGAGATAGAGGATTGACAACCTCACTAGAAAGAATAAAAGCGACCATGATACTCCACCATTTGATGATATGGGTTCATTCGAAGATTTCCATGAGAGCTTGCAATCACCCAAAATATAAAAAAATGAGAAAAATTTAAACATCTAAAAAGAGTTCGGGAGACACGTGATCGATTCAGAATGTGAGGAGAGGGAACCTTTGCCAGATCATTTGACCACACATCCTTTCACACCTTGTCCCACTTTGACCCTGAGGATGTCGTTGTACAGACTGCTCTTGGCATGGCTCGTGTATATGCTGATTCCGACTTCCTCCCTTGTATGGAGGAGATCCAAAAATCAAAAAAATTATTAACTGAACTCGAAGTGGTGGCCACTATTCATGAGATCATCCGTGCCCCACTTCAGTAGGCCATGATCGATTTATCTGCTCCTCTTCCCAAGAAGAGAAAGCGGAGTAGCAGATCTGAGCGTCAAATTTTGACCATGGCCACTTCCCACGCTATCACACACCATCCCATTCCTAGGAAAAGGAACACTGCCACACCTTTCATTAGTTGCACCATCTTTGACCATACTTGTGATCACACTCTCCTCGACAGCGGTGCTTTGATTAACATATTACCCTTCTCGTTGGTACAGTATCTTCACTTGGGGCCTCTCAAGAAAACCAGGATGATCGTTCAGTTTGCTGATGGATCTATCAAGAGGACGAAGGGTATCCTTGAAAACGCCGTCATTTCGATTCAGGACGCGAGCCACAATGTTGATTTTGCCGTATTGCCCATGGAGGCCTCTACAGGGGAGCACTCTCCAATCATCCTGGAATGACCATTCCTTGCCTCTGCGAGGGTCATTATTGATTACGGATCAGGAGAGATTCGCTTCCGTCCTGGTGACGAAAGCGAAGTGTTGATCACCATACAGACTGCTGACCTGAGACCTGCACCTGATGCACCTTCACCTATCTTGGCTGACCCCGAGGACTATGATCTATATGAGGATATCAGAGAGACTTTATTTATGATCGATAATGAGACCCGAGAATTCCTCTCTAAGGAGGAACCCTCGAAAAGCATAGACCTTGGTGTTTCCGCTTCTTGTGATAGGCGATGTGTTGATGACATCCACGGTATTTACACGATTTATACCATTGAGCGGAGGGCAGATCCTGAGACTAGACAGGACGGACATGACTCGACTACTTTCATTGATGAGTCCGCTCCTGTTCATTTAGATTCGAATGAAACGAAGGCCGAATTTGATTTGATCGCTTTTATTCGGGAATTCGGGCCTTTTGATGAGAAAGATGATCCGGTTGAGATTATTGAGGACGAACAGAGTTCGGCTACTTCCACTGATGAGTTCGTTCCTTTTGGTTTTGACCTGGATGAGACCTCGCAGGACGACACTGAGTACACTTCTTCCGATGAGGATGAGTTCGTCCTATTTCACTTTGATATCAGCAAGATTCCCAAGGCCGGACCTAGTTGTACTTCTTCCACTACCCCGTCTGTGCCTTCACACCCTAGGGCCGCTGAGGGCTTACACCCTGTCGACCCTGATCGGTTAATGTCATCTGAGGACCCTGATGTCCACTTACACCATACTCGATCTATTCCTCAACGGTCCCACAAGAAGGTTCACTTTCTACCTTCTTGATCATATGTACATCCATCTCTGTTGTATATTTTCTCGTATATATCTGTCTATCTTCCGTATTGCTCATCCACCCATTCTCGTGTTTGCCTTACTTAGGACGTACTTTGTCCTGAGTATAGGGGGTGGACGAGACGAGTGTTCATTCGTTGTTCCGTTTCATTACTCATGTTGTTGCCTATACTTAGGGCTTCTTTTACCCTAAGTATAGGGGAAGTGATGTGTATATCCTCTGATCTCTTCTTCCATCATCATATCTCTTTTCTCCTTTTCTTATTTTCTTCTTTTCCTCTTCTATCTACCTTATTTATCAAAAAGGTGTCGCCCCTTTTTGTCAGTCTTCTATACTTCAGACGTACGTTATCCTAAGTATAGGGGGTGTGCACCTCGAGTTTCTCTATTCTTTGATCCTCTCCATTGTCTCCTCTTCTTGTCTATACTTAGGGATATCTTACCCTTAGTATAAGGGGAGACAGTCTGAGTACGATCTGTTCATTCCCACCCTTGACCCTCCCTGCTTTGTGTACAGTCTGCTATACTTAGGATTATTTGATCCTAAGTATAGGGGGGACGGTCAACTTCTCATTCGTTCATTCCTTCATCCCTTATTCATTTATTCTTTAGACTTTTCTATACTCAGTACGAGTTATGTCTTCTCTTTTCTCTCTTATCTATGAGGACATAGCTTAAGCTAAGTATAGGGGGGTCTTATATACTCCGTATATACTTTAGCCATAACTCGTACTTTCGTATTTTTCATTAATAATTATACTTAAAAATTCATTAAAAACCTTAATAACATGATGTGATTATTCCTCAAATTCATTTTTATTTACTGATTAATAAATCAGGTGAAAATATTTTTTGCAACATGTTTGAAAAATAGTTTGAAAATATTTGTGAAAAATCTTTGGAAAACTATTTGGAAAACATTTTGTTACATGTTTTCAACCTTTGTTAAAACATTTTGATTGAAAAATTTATTTTCTTTGCGTCAAATAAAATGTTTGAAAAATGATTTGCAAATGGTTTGAAAAATGATTGCAAAAGTATGTGAAAAATCTATATATATTGTTTGGAAAACCTTTGTAAAATGATTTTCAAATGTGTGTACATGTTAGTAAAAAATGTTTGTAAAAATTATTTTGGACTATAGTTTTCAAAATTGATTGAAAAACATGTGTCAAATAAGTTTGAGGAATACTTACATCTCACCTAAAATTCTCTATATATATACTTATAAAATTGACCACTTACCCATTGAGAATTTTTTAAATTTAATTCTTGTCAATAAAAAATCCCCGTGTAAATATTTATACATAGTTTTTGGCCAAAACCATTTTGTTTCAAAAAATCCCAAAAACATTTGCAAAACTAAAATCCAAAATCATTTGAAAAATCTCTTTGAAAAATACAAAAAAATACATATGCATCATCTTTTCAAAAATCCATAAGAAGTTCAAAATCTTTGAAAATTGCATCACAAAAATATTTTCTGCATAGCATTTGCATAGCATGAGCATTTTTCGGATTAAATTTGATAGTTGGACGAGTCTAAGTAAAATCCGAAGATTGGAGCTTGGTTAGACCTTAAATCTACCTAATTAACAGGAACCTTATAGGAGCTGGAATTGAGGTACTTCAGGTCTAGTTGACTTAATTCTTTGAGAATCGCGAGACTTAGTTCAATGGACTCTTGTTGATAATGACCTAACTTGGACGCCTACACCTTTCACTTGGCTCAACTCAGTTGGAGTGATGAGGGGGTTGGATTTGCTAGTATGAGACGCACACAGATGGAAACACTTGTCCTCCTCTAGGAAGGGAAGTGCACCCCAACCCATCCGGTGATGATGAGTTTTGAGGACAGGAGATTGTGGGTTGCAATAAAGCTTCAAAAGAGGGATAGTCTACTGGCTTAAGAGGAAAAACTCCCTATGTAAATGTTGTTGTATATAGTATTTCAAAAAAAAAGAAGAAAAAACTCCAAAAAAGTGTACATGCATGTACAAAAATAAAAATGCCTGCCGGAGTGTACATATGTGTATAGTCAATAAGCAAACTTGAGCTTTAAAGTCATATAATGTGAGCTTGCAGCTGGATGACTTGAGTACACTGGTCTTGCATCCTAGGATAAGTAGCTACACTGGCTATCGTCCATTCTTCTCTTCACCCCCTCCTCTTGAACTGGTCACCACTTGAACTTAGAAGGGAATACCCTGCTCCTAGAGGAATGAGTTGTTGGATTGGGGAATCATTGGGTTGTCATATTGGAGAAGTCAGCCTTTTGTCATTTCAGTTGGGGAGAGCCACAATCACTTACACTGTACGAGTCAGATTCATAGTCATAAGAGTTTGCGTATGAGTTGAAGTATTCTGACCTGGCTATTGAGGAGACTTGAGCAGAGTTTTGGGATTCTCGAAGGCTATTGGATTTCAAATCCGGTTCTTATTAAGGTTCCGCCCGCATTAAAATTCCAAAGATCCGACATAAGCACCAAACTTTGATTTTGTGAAGATAAGTTCGATAGTTAAAATTAATCCAATTTTCTTCTTTTCTTTGTTTTTCTTTTTTGCACTTATTGCATAAGTGTTTGCAAGGGACTAGTAAAGGCAAGTATAGGGGGATGATGAATCCATGTTTCATCATCTTTATTCTATCATTTTGGCCTTAAAAACCTAGTAAATGCGTGTAAATAGGCTTAATTCAAGCATTTTATCATCCATGCATGTGTATGTAAATAAAGTATAAAATACGGTTTTAAAGTCAAAATTATAGAATAAAGAAAAGAAAAGAAAAAAGAATAAAATATTGCAAATATTTTATGACCCGAAACCCCGAGACCTAGGCATCTCGATGACTAGGTCGACAAGGAATAAAGTAGGGAGAGATAAGGGCCGAAATACAATAAAAATACCTTTTATTTCATTCATTCTTTATTCATCTTGGGACCTATTTTTGGTTCCATTTTTCATACTTTAAATAAAGAAACTTGGAACATAAAAGTTGTAGATAATTTCATATAGAAAAATAAAAAATTGATTTCACCCAAAAATAATACACAGATAAAAAGTTATGATCTGAATAAGATTCCAGAAACCCAACTTCCCATACATGTATCTCTCAAATAAAAATCGAAACGCGTCAAACTCACCTTTAATTATATATAATTTCAAATAAGCTATTTAATGGAGGTGGTTTCGTATTTTGCGGGGCTACGGTTTGAAAATTGAGTTTTGGACCCCTATTGTATACTTGTACAGATTAAATTATTCATTTTATTTATTATTCTTTATTTTCTTAATTTTATATTTTATAATTTTGTAAATATTATTTATAATATATGTGTACATAGAAACAGGAATAAAACACAAATAAAACACAAAAAATAAAATACTTGTATAAAATACCTAGGTATAATACCTATAACTATACCTATGTGAATTATACTTCTATTTTATTAAGTGTACAAATTACATCAGAAAAATAAAATAAAATACATTTCAGTTCATAAAAATAAGCTATATATAAAATAATAAGCAAAATAAATAAATTAAATATACAAAATAAAAATAAAATATTAAAATATATAGATTTATGTACCTATATACTCCATAAAACATAACTTGTAATTATAAACCTCATAAAAATAAATAAAAATCACCATAAAATAATTTATAAAATTATAAACATTTTTTATTTTAAAACTTAAAATTAATAAAATCATTTGTTATTTTTAATTTAATTTACAAAACATTTATTTAGTTTTTTGTCTTTGTGCGGATGACGTGGCCCAATCAGGCCACACCATCTGTTGACCCGAGGTCAACTCCATGACCTCGGGTCTGGGACTGCTGGATCTTAGTTTCTACCCCCCCTCTCGAAATTTTCCCGCTCGCATCCTTCCCCATTGCGCCTAGTGCCCTTCTTGACCTTTTTCGCCAGTACATCAAGCTTTCACGCCTAGGGTTTATATCGAGGATTCGATTATCGATTTGCTAGATAACTCCAGTTCTTCTCGCCACCTCGACAACCTTATGTCTGCTATCTCCACTATTTTGTCAGATCACGCTTTGGTCATCTTTCTCGATTTTTTCGCCATCGCTACGTTGCTTGCGGAAGAGTTGACCCTTCACGAGATTTCACTACTGTAGCTCCATGATTTTCGTTGGGCATGTAGATTGCCCCAGATCCTCTTTGTTCATTCTGTATCACGCCTCGAAAAGTGATCCATCATCACGCCATTCGTTTTACATAAAAAATCAACCTCCTTTCCCCCAATTTTTTGAGTCTCTTTTGGCCCCTTTTCTCTCGCCTCTTGTGCTCAAGCGAACGTGGATGGTGACAGCATCCACGCCATCCACCTAAGGTGATCGAGGGGAGTGGTTTTGAGGGATCTCTGCTACCTCCGTCCCACGCCGACGTGAGGTTGATCTCGTGGTTTACTGCCACTTGAGATTGTTTCCTTCCTGTTTTGTTCCATTTTCTTCTTATTTTCAGATCCTAAGTTGATCACCCATCTTTTATCGTCGATTTTGGTTCGTGATTTAGCTGTAACTTCAACCTTCGAAGTTCGCCGGACCCCGCTCCGACGAATCCTCCATCCACGCCATTACGCCTCCACCACATCCGATAGACCCCTCGAACCTATATCCTCTTGTGTTTAAGTTCTCTTGCAGGTTCCCAGAGTCAAAGGACCTCCTTGGGAGGTCGATTTTGAAGAAACGGGGTACCTGGATCCCAATGTCTTCCCCGACCTTGCCGCGGAGCACCGGGGCTCAGCGAGCCATTTTGGGCCCTATCGCCGGGTTGGGGAACCTTCCAGGAGTCGTCGGGGCACTGTTGAAGCGAAGGAGGAGGCCGGAGCACCGCCTGATCGCTGATCAAAGCTCGTACTTGGCCGTGTTCTTCCCTGTTCTTTCAGGGAGGTCCACAGCCGTTAGATCGGGCTTTGGTCCCAGAATTTCCAACCGCCGTCCGATCCTGCGATCCTCAGCCGTAGATTGCCACCAGCATCATCTAATCAGAGACGTCCGTGACGAAGCGCCATCGGCACACCAGCACGTGCCACGTGTCAAGTGGAGGCAACAACACTGTCCGATCCGCCCCTCGACTGGGTATGTTTGTAATATTTATTAAAAGACCCCTCAGCTTGTCAGTATTGCACGTAGGTCCCCAGCCACGTCACTTCACGTGCCAGCGTGCATGAGGTACGGGCATTTTGTGGGGGGACCCCTCGTTAGTTCAGTTATTTATGTAGGTCCAAAAACTATGTTGTTACGTGTAAAATTTGTGGTGATTTTGCAAATGGTCCTCGGTAGTTTGGATAATTGCATAACGGCCCTTCCCAGGCGCGCGTGCTTACGCACCCACGGTCTGGAGTTTTTGCACTTGTAGGCCTGCGGGTCTTCGAATATATCTTTGGCCCCGAAACATTTTATTTGCATTATTTTTGTGGGAAAATTGCATCTTGGCCCTCTAACTTTTCTATATTTGCAAAAATACCCCTGCCAGAATGTAATTTCTTTTTGTTTCCTTTATTTATTCATGCATCTCTAAATCACTAAAAATTCCACAAAATTACCATAGCTTCCTGTTTCGTTTCTCTTTCACGCCATATTTTTATTACACATTTTGTTGCATTTTATTATTTATAAAAATTTAAAAGTACGTATTTTCTCTACTGTTTGCATTATAAAATCCATAAAAAAATATAAAAACATCTCAGAAAATTCCCTAAATAATATATTTTGCCTATTTTAGTGTGTTCTAACTTCAATCCAAAAATCATAAAAAATACAAAAGAAAACTCCTAAAAATTATAAAACCCTAAAAATCTTCATAAAAATCTTAAAAATTTCAGAAAAATCCTAAAAGTATAATTTTGGTCTCTGAATTTTCTCTGTTCTATTAGATTTATTGTAAAATTAATGTGAGGAATTTTGGACACTATTTGATATTTTTCATCCTCATTTTAATTTCGGCCAGCAACCTTTATTCACTGTTTTTAGTATTTTTTATTTTAAAAAAACCAAAAAAAGGAAAAAATCTAGAAAAATCACAAAAACATTAGAAAAATATATAAATCACAAAAAAAATTTATTTCCTGTATTTTGATTTTTTTTCCCGATTTTTATCTCTCTCTTATCTCTAGTGTGTATATATATATTCCTTATAGTTTATATCTTTATCAAAAGAAAAAAAAGAAATATAAAAATATAAAATACGAAAAGAAAAAACAAAATTGGAAAATTAAAAATCAAAATATAAAAATATTTAAACAAAAATTAAATAAAAAAATATATAAAAAAATTTAAAAACCCACAAAAAATAGCATTTAGAAACAAGTCATCACATTCCCTTTGTGCGTTATTGCCCCGTCCTACCTGTCTGCTCTCTGTGTTCGACCTCTACACATACTTGCACCTATACACATCTTGTTGTAGAGTTATAATAAATTTTAACTCCGCACATTTACTTTCATTGCTTAAATTACTTGTTGTGGGTTAATTGTTGTTTGAAGTCCGGATTTCGTGTGGTCGATTCAGCGACTGAGTTCCGCCTTGTGGGGAACTTAAGACCATCGATTTTTGGGTTCAACAACCACGTCATCCGCAAAAAAAGACAATAATTAAATAAAAGATTTGTTGATTCTATTAAAAATAACAGGTGATTTTATTAATTTTAGGTTTTAAAATAAAAAATATTTATTATTTTATAAGGTAATTTATTATGATTTTTATTTATTTTTTTGAAGTTTAGAAATATAAGTTACTTTTTGAGGGCTATATATAGGTATATTTGTCTATATATTTTAATATTTTATTTTATTTTGTATTTTTAATTTTATTAATTTTGTTTATTATTTTATATATTTATAACTTATTTTTATAAACTTAAATGCATTTTTATTTTATTTTCTGATGTATTATACATATTTAAATAAAAATATGTATTATTTATATAGGTATAAGTATAGGCAATTCATCCATATGTTTTCTTTACCTATTTTATTTTTGCATTTTTTTATGTTTTTATTCTTATTTTAATATTTACATATATTATAAATAATATTTTACAAAACTATAAAATTATAAAAACAATGAATAATAAATAAAATGATTGTTTTAATCGGTACAAGTATACAATAGGGGTCCAAAACCTAACTTTCAAGGTGTAACTTCAAAAAATATGAAACCACCTTCATTAAATTACTTAAAAAAATTTATATACAATTAAAGATGATTTTGATATATTTTTAGTTTTTTATTTGAGAGATATGGGTCTGAGAAGTTGGGATTTTGGAATCTTATTTAGACTGCATTTTGTACATTGTATATTGTTTTGTATGAAATAAAATTTGTATTCCTCTATATTTAATTATCTACAACTTTCATGTTAAAAGTTTTTTTATTTAAAGCATAAAAAGTGGAACTACAAATAGGTCGCAAATATGAATAAAAAATGAATTAAATAAAAGGGATTTTTATTGGTTCTTGGTCCTTATCTCCCCCTACTTTATTCCTTGTCGACCTTGTCATCGAGATGCCTAGGTCTCCGGGTTTTGGGTCATAAGATATTTTCAATATTTTATTCTTTTTCTTTTATTTTCTTTATTCTATAATTTTGGCTTTAAAAATGTATTTTATACACTATTTACACCAAGATGCACGAATGATAAAACACATGAATGAAGCATATTTACACGCATTTACTAGGTTTCTAAGGCCAAAATGATAGAATAAAGATGACGAAATGGAGATTCATCAATATCCCAAGTTGTTCATTCTCTGATACCTCACATATCCCTTCAACTTTTGACACACTGTCCATACATAGGGATATTTACCCTAAGTATAGGGGGTACGGGTCGGACGGATGATTTCGTACATTCACACCTTTGATCCCTTTTCCTTGTGTACAATCTGTTATAATTAGGGTTATCACATCCTAAGTAGAGGGGGACGGTCAACTTATCATTCATTCATTCTTTAGTCGTTACAGTTTAGAATTTTCTATACTCAGTAGAAGTTATGCCTTCTCTTTTTCCCTTTAATCTATGAGTAAGTATAGGGGGTTGTATATACTTTGTATATACTTTAGTCATAACTTGCATTTTTATATTTTCAATAAGTGGTAAAATTACAATTAATTAACTGTAAAAAAACATACTTATATAAAATTCATTAAAATTCTTTCTATAAACTGATTAATACAGGTAAAAATGTTTTCCCAAATGTTTGAAAAATGGTTTGAAAATCTCTTTGAAAAATCTTTTGAAAACGATTTGGAAAATATTTTGTAAAATATTTTCAACCTTTGTAAGAATGTCTTATTTATAAAAATTTTCTTTTCTTTGCTTGAAATAAATGGTTTGAAAATCTATTTGCAAATGCTTGGAAAATGGTCACAAAAATATTTTTGAAAAATCTATATGTATTGTGTGAAAAATCTTTGCAAGATGGTTTTCAAATTTTGCAAAATGTTTATAACAATTATTTGTCAAATTAGTTTGCAAAATAAAGTTTTCAAAATGTTTGCAAAAATCTTTTTCAAATTATTTTAAGAAATATGTAAAAAAATTAAGCAAATAATCATTTGTAAACCTTGTAGGTACGAACTATAAATACCTGATGTAAATCCTTCACGCTAACTCTTGTAAATAATAAGAAGCATTCACGTGTAAATATTTCTTGTCCAAATTTAAAAAAACCCTTAAAATTTTGTAGAATTTTAAAAATCGAAAACAATTACAAAAACCTTTTCAAAAATTATATAAAAATTAGCAAAAAAACTTTTTTAAAAATCCATAAAAAGTTCAAAATCAGAAAATCGCATCACAAAATATTTTCCTTGCATTGTGCATAACATTCACATTTTTAGGAATAACCTAGACGATTGAACAAGTTGAAATAAACTCTGAAGATTAAAGCTTGGAATAGACCTTAATACACTTAATTTCAGAGGAACCCATTGATGACTATAAGTAGAGATATATCAGGTCACCGTGACTTAATTCTTTAGGTTCCATAAGATTATATTCATGAGTCAATTCAATGTGCCTAAATAGAACCCTTCATATCATCCATAAGACTCTTGAGACGGTGACTTGACTGTAAACCTCACATCTAGCACTTAGCTCAACTCAGATGGACTGTTGAAAACTCTTGGAGTCTAAGTCAGGACGATCCAAGGCTGCTTCATCAATGATGGCTCAGGAATCATTCTTGGGGATTGCTGACACCGGTACTCTGACCCACTTCTTTTTGTAACAATGATATCTAAAGACTAGAGATGGATTGAGACAACGCTTCGTATGAGGAATGGTCTACGGATGCAACTTTTTCCAATACCCCAAAAAATAGGTAGAACAAAAGATGTTATATCCATCGGGGCACAAGCAAGAATGTAGAAGTTATACAAAGTCAAAGAAAATATCCAAAGAAGACTACAACAAAAAATTCCACAAAATTTAAGCTTAAGAAAAAGCCTGCTTCCTGGTGAAGAATCAGTTACATTAACTGACTTCACAAGAGAATGAAGACTGCATTGGTCCCTTCCCACCTCTTTTCCCCTTCTTCTAAATTTCATCCCCGTTTGGTTGTAAAGATCGGGAGTACCTGACCTCAGAAGGGAATATTTTTCTCCACGAGGATGAGTTATCATAAGAGCATACGCCTCGAACGTTCATCGATTTTGTCTAGGGAGAGCAGAACAATTTCACACACATGGTTCTATCACTTCAAAGTAGCAAGAGTATGTGATTGGGAGGATGGTTCTTACCTGGCTATGAATTAGACTGAGACACCTCGAACTTGTATTAAATTGCAAAAGTACCCCTCCGAGTATATATTATAGGATATTGTTGGGAAAATTATAGATTTGCCCCTGTACTTCGCTATGGTGTTCGGGTAAGGTCCAGAAATTAAATATTTGCATAAATGCCCATGCTAGTATGCATTTTCTTTTTGTAGCTTTTATTTTGTTAAAAATAGCTTTCATCCCTTAAAATTTATGGAAAATTACCATAATACATATACATATATTTTT
The DNA here is from genome assembly GCA_037367405.1 of Ottelia alismoides. Lineage (NCBI taxonomy): Eukaryota > Viridiplantae > Streptophyta > Magnoliopsida > Alismatales > Hydrocharitaceae > Ottelia > Ottelia alismoides. The sequence goes on along the minus strand of JAZKJV010002638.1, from coordinate 46,906 downwards.
GGTTAGGTATTTATGAGTTATTTTCTATTTATCGAAATTCAAAAACATAGCTATTTTCCCCTATTTGGCTTAGAAAATTACAAAAATATAAAAATATCTTGAACAATTATAAAGAAATAGAATTAGTTTATTAATATATTTTGAGTTTACAGATCAAAAATCACCAGAAATAAAAAAACAAAAAATTAAAAGGCTTCAAAACCCTATCTAAAAATTATAAAAAAATCCTACAAAAATCCAAAAATTGTGTCTTCTATCTATAAATTTTGTCTATTGTATTTATTATTAATTAAAAATAGTTTTAGAAATTTTTGACTTTATTTAGTATTTGCTAATTTCCAAAATAATTCGGTCTATTTATTGTATTCACTATTTTGCCTTCTTTTTTACTTTGAAGATACCTAAAAATTCGCAAAAACTTCTCAAAGATCACCATTGTCATACTCTTTTGACACATGGAATTTGCACCTTTCATGTGGTCTTACCACCCTCGAACTCTTTTGAAGAGGTACAATGTCTTACCTTCATTTATCTCCTATGTTTCTCATTCATAAAGATCAATATTTTCAGAGGATTCAGTGAGTTCATTTAATCCATTCTTGTCTTTTCTTTTAAGGAATTCATACTTTGAGTATTGCACATCCCTAGAGACGAATACATTTTGAGTCTCAAGTGGTAAAGTTTGTATCCAATACTGTTCTTTATATACCCGATGAAGTAGCACTCTTTAGTGCGATATTCTAGCTTACTTGTATCCGCATTCTTGCCATGAACCAAGCAACTCCAAATCCTCAAGTGTCTAACACTGGGCTTGGTTCGAAATCAAAGCTCATGAGGGATCTTAGGTACAAACTTGCTAGGAATCTTATTAAGGATGTATATATTGTAGTCTTTGTTTCATATCCCTATAAACTAAGAGGTAGATATGTTTTACTTGTCATTAATATGACGATATCCATGAAAATTCCATTACGTCTTTCAGCATTAAGGTATTCCCCAAATTCATATGAGAGGTACTTGCCACCTCAATCATATTGAATTCGTTTAATCTTATTATCAGTTTGGTTCTCGACCAAAACCATGAACTCTTTGAACTTTTCAAAGGTTTCAAATTTTTGACGTAATAGGAAGATAAATTTTTATAGCGGATGATTGTCAATAAAAGTCGCATAATATTGATATCCATTTCGAGTCACGGTACTAAAGGGACCACATACATTAGTATGTATTAGGTCAAGTATACTTTCACATCCAGTACCCTTTTTCAAAAGAGTGATGTGGCCATTTTATCTCGAATATGGTATTCACATGTAAGTAAAGTTTGGACTTCAAGAAAATCTAAAGGTCCATCTTTTATCAATCTATTGATCCTATCAATAGATAAATGGCCAAGATTTTGACGCTAAATCATGGTTAAATGAGTATTATCCTCTATGGATCGCTTGAGGTTATTAATATTATTAGTATTAGTGGATGTCACATTCATGACGCATTCGTCAATGCACAATTCGAAGAGTCCACTGGAAGTTAGAAAACCATCTACGATATTTTTACCCTGACAACTTATGACAACTTTATTGTAAAATTGGAACTCATATCCATTTCAAAGTAATTTGGATACATATAACAAATTCCTTCTAACTTTAGGTACGCAGAGACACTGTCTAAGTAATAAGACTCTCCACTAGTTAAAGATAGTGTGCAAGTGTCGATGGTGGTCATTGCAACAGTTGCATCAGATCCCATCTAGATGACTAACCCTCCTTCCTTAAGCTTTCTATTTTCCTGAAATAGATGAAACATATTGCATACATGAACTGAAGCACCAAAATCAATAACCCAATTATCTTCTCATCCTACAAGAAAAAATAATTGCAATGATGAATGTAGATTTTATACCTGCTGGAGCATTTTTTTACCCTTCTCTAAGGTTTTCAGATAATTTGGACAATTTCTTTTCTAGTGCCCTGACCTTTTTGCAGTGATGGTAGGCATATGTTTTATTGATGTTAGTGAAGGATACGAGGATCCTCAAGCACATCACGGAAGCGTGTTGATCGCATCATATGCGATCGGGACGACTAGTCGCACTAGTCGCTAGATGCAGCGAAAATTAATTTTTTTTAATCAAGTGATGAAACCACATGATCACAAGAACATTTCTTGGATCGTTTCATCAAACCAAAAAGTATTAGAAATAACTCTTGAAGCGTGGTTGCGATCACGAGATCTCTAAAGCAAGAGATCCTTCTAACTCAAGTCCGATCTGCGAAGATGGCACTTGCGGGCGCGATGATGAGACGCGTTCCTCCCGCAATCCTCGATGAAGATCCAAGCCTTGAATCTCCTGATTTCGTCAAATGAAATCCGTCGATGGAGATCCACAAGCAATCAAAGCGACAGCGAACTGGCGTGGAGACGATTGCTTCTTCCCTCAAAACACAAGGTGGTTGTGCACCTTAGAGAGAGAGAGGACGAGAATGAAAGAGAGAGAGAGAGAGAGGAAGAGTAGGTGTGTACTCTTGCTATTTTGTGTACCTTGTAGAGGCTAGGGTTTCCCTCTATTTATATTAGTTTGGAAGTCCATGGATCACAATCCATGGCATATACAAAATCAATGGTTAGATTGATATGTATGTTAAATCAATGGCCATGATAATTGTTGTTCAAAAACAACAACATATTAATTTATTTAAATTAAATATATGTTGCATTATCATCAACACAATTTAATTCAATAAATAAATCAATAATCACAAGATAATGATATGATAATTAAAAGGATAATTATCCACCTAAATCACATGGGGCGTCACCCATGAGATTTAGTGGATTATCTCTTCCTTTTAATTCATATCATTATCTCTTGTTTATCTTGCAACATTATCCACTAAATTAATTCTAAATTAATTAGCGTATATCCACTGCAGAATTATCCACTAAATTAATTCTCTATTAATGAGTGAATATTTATTGCAAGATTATCCATTAAAATAATTCCAAATTAATTAGTGAATATTTCAATCATGCCATGCATTGAAAATATGTGAATCACATTCACAACCCAAAATAAATTGTAAATTGCATTTTCAATTAATTGCTTAATGTGAATCCAATTCACATTAACAATTAACAAATGCTATTTACAAAGGTGCTCTCTCTCTAATATATTATAAATCACATTTATAATATATACACAGATATTATGGATAGCACTATCCACAATCTGTATTTCCTTGATAATTAAATCCCATTTAATTATCTTGGATAATCATTCCCACAATATGAATCCTATTTATTTTATTCTTGATAATTAAATCTCATTTAATTATCAACATCTTGTTGCTTGGATACAGAATTCATCAAATGAATTATTCTTGAACTCCTTCAAGAATAATGTGCTTTCTCCGTAGATACTTGGAGATAAGGACATAGCGATTGTATTGTTCCGTGTATAGTAACTTGGATGTTGAGATCTCATCTCAAATCTAGATCTTACGAACCTCCCACAGATGCTTGATTAAATCAAGACCGCAAATCTAATCTTCTCATTGCATCTGAATCTCATTCAGACCAATGTCCAACACTTGGACCAAGATCAGATTTCTTCTCTACTGAGAGGAGTCACTAAAATCCAGACCTGTTTCATCACTCCCTCGGAATGGAAGCGTCATGGTTATACAATCGTTTATGATCATATCACCCTCAGGTATTTCCAATACCTGTACATCCTGCATACTGACGAGCACAAGATTGGGACTTAGGTAAAGGTATCTAAAATGGTCGTCGCGACCCGAGTCACCAAATGCGATCAATCAAGAAAAATGAACCACTAATAATAGATAAAATCGATCAAAACACGAAAGCGGTCCTGCTATTAGATTAACCTGGTATAGCGACCAGGGTCGAACTCAAGGAGCACGGGTTGGCCTCTCGGCCTACGAAGTAGTCAAAAAAAGAGATAAAATAGAAGGAGAAAATATTTTTGGTGATTTTTGAATATTTTACATTTTTTTGGATTTTTAATGTATTAAGGAAATAAGGCGAGTAAACAAACAAACACTTCAACAATTTATTTAAAGCACTAAAAATAAACCAAAAATTCAAACAAAAATATTTTTATGTGTTTTATATTTTTTAGTGTTTTTGGTGAATTTTTGAGAATTTTCTGATGTTTATTTAATTTTCTAAAAATCAAACAGTAGCTGAAATCAAAGGTATTGTCCAGCCGAGCTAAAAGGGCCTAGATAAAATATCTAAAGGCCCCAAATTAGCTGGGAGGTAATTTTCCTGTGAAGAGAAGAAAATGAGGAAATTTAGGCACCTATTTTATTGTTTTTGGATTTTTAATTGATTTACTGGAATTTTTATAAGATTTTGAAGGTTTTTCAATTTTTAGTGGTTTTCAGTAATGAAAAATAGCCAAAATTGGCTAGAAAATCAAATACATTAAAATAGACAGTAGACACTTTTTTTGTAATTTTTGGATAAGTTTTAATATCTTTTTTGGTTTTTTTAAAGTTAGACAGTAGCAAAAATAGATGTTTTTGATTTTCTAAAAATATCAAACAGTGAGGAAAATGTCTCCAAAATTTACAGAAAATTTTACATCATGGCAGGAGCCATGTATCCAATTTTCATTAAATTTGGAGGTGATTTGCTATTTTATTCGAATATAAAGAGGGGGCACAGTGCACAGGGACCAAAGGGCAAATACCCAAGAGTCTGGGGGGTCTGGTGCAATTAACCCAGCAAAACACGTGCAATGCGTGTGTCTGGGGCACTCGGGGACCCAAATGTAAGAAAAATAAGTTCCGAGGGCTTATTGGTAACAGGTACCAAAAGTCCAGGGTCCTATTCGAAAAATACCCAAAATATCACGCACATGCTCAAATATATCACGCACAGGGGTATAAATGCAAATAACTAAAAACTTTCATTCATTGAAGAACAACCAGCACTACAGGGTAGATAATGTAAAAAGCCCAGAAACGCACGTGTCGATGCACGTGTCAGACCACACATAAGGGCATATCAGTAAATACACGCAAGCACAAGGGTCTCGATGCAAATATCCCAAAAACTAAACAACTAAACTAACTAATTACAGGACTAAATACGAAATGAAATAAAAGAAGGGCCTAAGGGTAAATTACCCTTTATTACATGGACCGGCTGGATGGAGGGCACGTGGCACATCCGACGGTGGGGAACAGCGGCCGCTCCACAGCTGGGCTCCTTGGGCGAATCCGATGGCGAGGGTTCCTCCACGTGGACGATCGGACGGTGTATGGCGCAGGTGGCTAACCCTTATGCATCGGATGGCTGGGATCTGTCCTCCTGAGATCGGGCGGTGACTGCTGCTCCTAAGATGGACGGGCCCGATGAAGTCTAGAGTTGGAGGGCTGATCGAACGGAGGAGGAGGATGCTCGAAGAACAGATGACCGGCGAAGTTCGCCGGCCCGGTGGTCTCGCTCCGAGGCTCCTCTGCTGCGCCTGAAGGTCGGAGAAGCTCCGCAAGGGTGTCGCGCAACTGGTGGTGGGCTCCGATGATCCAGCCGAGCTCTGAGGAGCTCGGGCGAGGTCGGCGGAGCTGTGCCTCCTGGCTGAATGGCGAAGGACCTCAGATGGCCTTCGTTCGACCTGCAAAGCAATCCAGAAGACTCGCGGGTCGAGGGCAAACTGCCTCGACCCGGTCAGGTGGGGTGACGGTGGTCTGTGGGTCGATATGGCGAGCTCCGGCGAAGGGGGTAGACGAAGGAGCTCGACTCCCAGCTCCTGTGCGAGCTGGGTTGGACGGAGGGGTGAAGAAGGTGCACGGGAAGTCGGCGAAGGCTATGGCGATGCCCGATGATCGGATCTATCTACTGGATGGTCGGAATCGAAGGAATGCGATGGAGCGGTGATTTGGGCGTAATCGAAAATTAAAGGAAAAGGCGGAGCGAAATGGATACCTGGGTGGACGAAGAGACTGGGGAGGAGCTGCGGAAGCTCCTGGTCGTTGCCTCGAGGAGCGTCTCCCTCCGAGGCTCGGTACTCCTGCTGGTGGCGGAGCAGCGGCAACGTAGCTCGCCGGATCGATGGTCTCTCCTCCTCTCCTCGCTTTGACAGCACCGGACGCGAGCTGTCACTCTCGCGCACTCTCTGGAGCTCACAGGTGAAGGATTCGAATGGCCAAAGATAGGTAAATAGGGTGGCAGAGCTCGGCTTTATACGTGGGGGTGATCCGGAAAGAATCGCGCGGGTAGGGAAATCATGAGCGCGGATCTCGATGCGGTGGCTCCGGCGAGGGTCTCGGGTGTATCGCGAAGAAGTCGGACCCGGGGTTTGGTGAAATGGGCGTCGGATCAAGCGGGTAGAAAAGGTAGAAATCGGGTCCGTCACCCAGATCCGCGGGGAAGAGGGTCCGCGGGGGAAGTTGACCGGGGTCAACAAACCCCCGTGGACCAATCAGGAGCCGCCAAGCACAAAAATTCTTATTTATTTATTTTAGGCTAGAAAATGATCGAATTAATAAAAACTTAAAACATGAAATATTTTTATTTTATTTTTTTCTATTTTTTTGTGATTTTTAAAAAAATTTTCGAAATAAAAATAAGGTATATACATAATATGTAATACATAGGTATATATACACTATATAGGGTTTTTAATTTTGATTTTTAATTTGTTATTTTTATACAATTTTATTCCCATTTTATATTTTATTTATTTTCATTATAAAATAAGGAATAAAAAGGTATTTTTATTTTATTTTTTATTATTTATATGCATAGGTAAAATAAATACATATATACATTTATATACATGGTATATTTACAATATGTTTTTGTATTTTTAATTTTATTATTTTTATTTTGTTTTTGTTTTAATTGTTTTTTTATTTAATTTATTTACATTATATAACATAGAATATTTACAAAAATTTTGGAAATTAATTTTATTTCTTTACAAGGTTAAATAAATATATAAGAGTGGTTTAGGTACATGATGAAAGTGGTGTTTTTTTTTCTTTTTGATTTTTACCCTTTTTCTTTTGTTTTTTATACTTATAAATATGTACAAGTATTTACAAGCATATTTTGGTCTATTTTTGTGAGGAAAAATATTTTTATTTATTTACATAAATATTTACACATGAGCCCCTATCTCCCTCTACTTTGGCTTTTATGCGGTCAGGCCCATGCTGAGCCCTCCCTTGGGTTAGGTTGCTCAATATTTATTCTAAATATTTCCCTCTTTTTCTTTTTAATCTTTATTCTTTTATTTTTGCACAAAAACATGCTAATTATAGGTTTTTACACAATGCATGCTTTTGGTAATTATTTGTATTTACACATATCTACATGCATTTGCAAAGGTTTTTGTAGCTAAAATATAAGAATAAAGAGTGATGAATGGGTATTCATCACCCCCCCTATACTTAACTTTTGCTAGTCCCTTAGCAAACACTTATTTGAAAAAGAAGTGAAAAAGAAAGAAAGAAAGAAAAAGAAAAAAGAGGGGAATGTACATGGATCAATGTTGAATATTAAACTTTCCTTCATTAAATTGAATTATGAAGCTCGATCAGATCTTTGGATTATTAATGTGTCGGAACCTTATTTAGACTTAAGCTTAAAACTCAACAGCCTCTAAGTTCCACCAATCTATGGACAAGACTCCTCAATAAACCAGATCAGAACAAGTCTACATACACAAACTCTAATGACTATGAATCTTTCCATGCAGTGTAAGTGTTATGTAGCTCCCCACCTCAGAAGTAACAAAGAAACAACCTCCCTCAACCTGGTAACTCTAATGCCTCGGTCTAGCAACTCTTTCCTCGAGAAGCGGGGTATTCCCTTCTAAGTTCAAGTGCAACTGGCTCAAGAAGAGGGGAAAGAAGTATAGACTTTTGGAAGCTCAGCCAGTGTAGCTAAGTCTCCCGCTGCAAGCTTCATGAGATGTAACATGGATACCATAAGCTTTTGCTTTATTTGACTATATATATACTCCGGTGGGGTTATTAAATTTTCAATCCGACCCACCACTTTTTTGGAGTTCTTTTTGCATTTTGCAAATTTTTTTTCAAGTGCTTCTATACAACATATCTACATGGTGCAGCATATAAGAAATTTTCCTCTTGAGCTAGTAGACTATCCCTCTTTTGAAGCTTTATTGCAACCCACGGCTTCTGTCTTTAGCCTTCATCACCACTAGACCAAGTTGAGACGCACTTCCTTCACTAGAAGAAGAAGAGAGGTTCCGCCTAGAAGTACTACCCTCATATGCTACCCCAAGCCAAAGGAAACTGCCTCCTCACCACCTCATCCGTGGAGAGCCATGTGTAAAGTGCTGGTGCAAGTCAAGCCATTGTCTCTAAGAGTCATGTGTGTGTTGTTAAGTGCTCTACTTAGGCTCATCAAGATGACATATGCTCATAGCCTAGTGGACTCAAAGAGTTAAGTCCTTATGGACCTGAAAAGCCTTAACCCTAAGCCCTATAAGGTTCCTCTTAGAGTTAGGTGGATTAAGATCTTATTCAAGCTCCATTTCTCAATTTAATTCCAGGCTTAGTTTAAATGTCAACTCTCATCCAGGAAAAAACTATATACATATATATATAAAGATGTTATTTACAAATATTTACAATCGTGCAAAATTTTTGAAAAATGTTTTGAAATCATGAATGGATGGATGCATGAAGTGCAAGTTTTGCAAAAGTATTTACAAACATTTAAACAAGATTTTTGCAAACTTTTGATTTTCAAAACATTTTGGAAAAATTTTGTACTATATACATAGTTTTGATAAGAAAATATTTACACAAACTTTACACAAAAGATTTTTGAAAACATTTTTACAAGAATAATTTTGTACACTAGCTATGTATGTGCAATAAAAGAATGATTATGTACAGGAAAAATTTTTAATTTTTGTGATTTTTAAGGTTTTTAGCCAATTTATTTATTAACACACTCACACAAAGTACGAGTTATGGCTAAAGTATATATGAAATATATACACACCCCCCTATACTTAGCTCGAACGATGTCCTCAGAGTGATCAAGAGCGATGAAGAAGACATAACTCGTGCTTAGTAAAAGGGAAGTGAAAAGGAATGGCTAAGTACATAAATGAATAAATGAATAGAATGAGAGGAACTCGGTGGTTTCCCCCTATACTTAGGATTAACTAATCCTAAGTATAGCAAGCTGTACATGAAGGGAAATTCGAGTGAAGAAGATACAGAGTCTGCCCCCCTATACTTAGGGTAAAATATCCCTAAGTATAGGCAGCAAAACAGGAGCAGAAAGAATGAAAAGAATACCAGCAGGTCCTACATCCCCCCTATACTTAGGGTAAAGTACACCCTAAGTCTAGCATAATCACAAGATGAGAAAAGGGATGTGGGACTAAAGAATAGAATGATATGGACAACTGGATCTATACAAGTCGGAAGAACAGTGATAATCAGGCGTGAGATGCAAAAGATGTGAGTCAAGAGACCACATCTCACGCAAAATGAATAGGGGCAACATCAATGACCCGCGGCTCATGATCTAGAAATGGCTTGAGCCGCTGGCCGTTCACTCGAAAGGTACTCTCAGAAGACAACTCGGATATATCAATGCTACCATTGTCGTGTACCTTTCTGACCAAGTAGGGTACCTTCCATTTGCTCTGTAGCTTTCCTGGAAACAAACGAAGCCTCGCATCAAACAGCCATACTCTCTGTCCAATCTCAAAATGCTTGTGGCTGATATGAGAATCATGCCACTCCTTCACTCTCTCCTTATACTGTAGGCTGTTTGAGAAAGCTGTATCTCTAAGCTCCTCCAGGGCAGCTAACTCTGCCCTCCTCTGGTCTCCTACACCATCTGGATCCATGAGAATATCTGTAACTGCCCAAAGTGACTTGTGCCTCAGCTCAACAGGTAAATGGCACGGCTTGCCATATACGAGGCGAAAGGGAGATGTGCCCAATGGTGTCTTGAAAGAAGTCCTATATGCCCACAAGACCGAGTCCAAAAGCTGTGACCAATCCTTTCGGTCAGGGCGGACGACTTTCTGCAAAATAGTCTTGATCTCCCTGTTCGAGACCTTGGCTAGACCATTCGTCTGTGGATGGTAAGGTGTAGCAACACGATGGTCTATACTGAACTCGCTAGCAAGGGCCTTCACCTGGTCGTTGATGAAATGAGACCCCCCATCAGAAATCAGAACTCGTGGAACCCCGAACCGCGTGATGATGTGCTTCCTCAAAAATCTGCAAACTGTCCTCGCATCAGCGGCTCGGGCGGGGATGGCCTCAACCCAACGACTAACATAATCAACGGCCAACAGAATGTACTCAAATCCCTGACTCTTAGAGAATGGACCCATGAAATCGATGCCCCATGCGTCAAAAACCTCACAGAAATGAATGGGCTGCATCGGCATCATATCACGCTGTCCACAAGTGCCCATCCTCTGACAGTCAGTACACCTCTTCACGAACTCATCAGAGTCCTTGAAGAGGGTAGGCCACCACAAGCCGGATTGGAGCACTTTCTGTGCCGTTCTCCTCCCAGAATGATGTCCTCCTGCCTCAAGCTTGTGGCAGTAAATGAGGATGCTATGGTGTTCCTCCTGAGGAATGCACCGACGCCAGACGCTATCCCCTCCTTCGTGGTAAAGGATGGGATCCTCCCAGTGGTAGGACTTGGCCTTCGCAAAGAAGGTCTCAAGCCTCTGCCTGGGCCAATCTTGTGGGACTTTCCCAGCAACGAGAAAGTTCACAATATCAGCATACCACAGGAGTGAGGCGATAGCAAGGATCGTCTCATCTGGGAAGGTATCTCGAATGGGATCAATCTGCTCAGACTCCTCAGGCTGCTCTAAACGGGAGAGGTGATCCGCCACCACATTCTTGACTCCAGGCTTATCCTTAATCTCAATGTCGAACTCCTGGAGTAGAAGGATCCATCTAGTCAGTCTGGCCTTGGCATCCTTCTTTGCCATGAGGTACCTGATGGCGGTGTGATCTGTGTACAAAGTCACTCTAGATCCAATGATATAAGATCGAAACTTCTCTAGGGCGAACACTACGGCTAGCATCTCCTTCTCTGTGACCGTGTAATTCCGCTGGGCGGAATCCAATGTGCGGCTAGCGTAGTGGATAGCAAACGAGACTCCATCCCTCCTCTGTCCCAGCACTGCCCCTACAGCAAAATCGGAGGCATCCGTCATGATCTCGAATGGGAGAGACCAATCAGGCGGCTGGAGGACAGGAGCCTCAATCACACACTGCTGGAGAGTCGCAAAGGACGAAAGACACTTGTCATCGACAAGGAACTCAGTGTCTTTCATCAAGAGGTCAATCAACGGCCGGGCAATCCTGCTGAAATCCTGAATAAATCTCCTATAAAATCCAACGTGCCCCAGGAATGACCGTAGCTGCCTCAAATTGGACGGTGGTGCGAGTTTTCTAATGACATCAACCTTGGTCGGATCAACCTCCATGCCCCTGTTGGAGATGATGTGGCCAAGCACCGTCCCTTGAGTCACCGTGAAGTGACTCTTCTCCCAAGATAGAACCAAATGGTACTCAATACATCGCTGGAGTACTCGGTCCAGGAAGTCAAGACAGGAGTTGAATCCGTCGCCATAGACCGAGAAATCGTCCATGAAGACCTCCAAACACTCCCCTACCATGTCCGAAAAGATCGACAGCATGCACCTCTGAAAAGTCGCAGGGGCATTGCATATACCAAATGGCATGCGTCGAAAGGCATATGTACCAAAGGGACAGGTAAAGGTGGTCTTCTCCTGATCTTCATGAGCGATGGCCACCTGATTGTAGCCCGAATACCCATCCAGGAAGCAATAATGGCTCTTCCCTGCCAGTCTCTCAATAATCTGGTCAATAAAAGGCAGGGGAAATGGTCCTTCTTGGTGGCCTGGTTGAGTCTCCTGTAGTCAACACAGACCCTCCAAGAAGTGGGTACTCGTGTAGCAATCTCCTCTCCCGACTCACTGATCACAGTCGTGATGCCCGTCTTCTTGGGCACCACATGCAAGGGGCTGACCCACTTGGAGTCGGAAATGGGATAAATGAAATTTGCACTCCACCATTTTGATATTTCCTTCATCACAACCTCTCTCAGGTTAGGGTTCAGTCGCCGCTGGAACTCACGCGACGGCTTCGCCCCCTCCTCGAGATAAATATGGTGGGAGCACACTAATGGACTAATCCCATGGAGATCTGCTACGCTCCATCCAATTGCCTTGCGGTTCTTTTCAAGAACCCCCATCAAACGGGATTCTTGCTCTCCAGTCAGATCGGCAGAGATGATGACTGGGTACATCTCAGGTTCGCCCGCAAGGAACCGATACTTCAGCGAAGTAGGGAGCGGCTTCAGCTCTGGACAGCTGGGTGCTGGCAAGTCTGGCCTCGAAAGAAGGTGCGTGAATGTTGTTAAATCTGCCAAATCTGCCTGGGAGAAAGAATACGAGCTCTTGCAAACTGGATCTGGAGGAGGTTGCTCAACTGTGTTGTCTCTGATCTGCTCTGCCTCTACCTCCTCATCATCTGTAGGCTCAGGTGGACTCAGGTCTGGCATCTGGTCATCACAATCTACCCAATCAGACTCTGAATCCAAGGGATCTACATCAAACAAGGTGGCATCAGTACCACCGTCACGCAAGGTGGCCTCAGTACCACCATCACTAGAAACCGTGTCGCGGTCAAGAACCGGCTCTGCTGCCTCTGTCATATCCTGGACCAGGGCTGTGCTCTCCAAGCTCTCCTCTGCTGTCATCTCCGCAATTATATTAGGGTGTTTGGATCCTATGAATTACGTCACAATCAAGCAGAAAATCCTACGGCTAGGGGCTCGGAAATACGTGTGAAACCGGAAAAGGCAGTAAGAGAAAAACCGCGTAAAAACCGCGAAAAACCAAACTAACTAAGGGGTCCCCCGAGCACACCGGTGCTCGGCGAAACAGACCCCGAAAGTTCAAGTGTCTCTAAATGTACCTGTATTATTACAATCAATTCAAATGTGCGAATAATAAATCCTAATCTAAACTACGCTAATCCGCGCCTCCCGCACTCATGCTTGCTCCTCGCGCTCTCCTGCGGCTCTGTGAAGAAGAGAGCCGCCTCCGGTTCTCACGGTTGCGTCAGCTTCCGAGGAAGCCGCCTCGATCCTCGAGCCCTCGCAAGAAAACAAAAACAAGAGTGTCAAACCAGATTATTGTAAGAGAATGTCAGAAAAATATAGCTACAGAAATATATACAAAAAGCCGCGAAAAGAAAACTGCGGAAAGAAATGAATCGACTACTAAGCCGTGCTCCCCGGCAACGGCGCCTTTCTGACGAGCGCAAGATTGGGACTCAGGTAAAGGTATCTAAAATGGTCGTCACGACCCGAGTCACCAAATGCGATCAATCAAGAAAAATGAACCACTAATAATAGATAAAATCGATCAAAACACGAAAGCGGTCCTGCTATTAGATTAACCTGGTATAGCGACCAGGGTCGAACTCAAGGAGCACGGGTTGGCCTCTCGGCCTATGAAGTAGTCAAAAAAAAGATAAAATAAAAGGAGAAAATATTTTTGGTGGTTTTTGAATATTTTATATTTTTTTGGATTTTTAATGTATTAAGGAAATAAGGCGAGTAAACAAACACACACTTCAAAAATTTATTTAAAGCACTAAAAATCAACCAAAAATTCAAACAAAAATATTTTTATGTGTTTTATATTTTTTAGTATTTTTGGTGAATTTTTGAGAATTTTCTGATGTTTATTTAATTTTCTAAAAATCAAACAGTAGCTGAAATCAAAGGTATTGTCCAGCCGAGCTAAAAGGGCCTAGATAAAATATCTAAAGGCCCCAAATTAGCTGGGAGGTAATTTTCCTGTGAAGAGAAGAAAATGAGGAAAATTTAGGCACCTATTTTATTGTTTTTGGATTTTTAATTGATTTACTTGAATTTTTATAAGATTTTGAAGGTTTTTCAATTTTTAGTGGTTTTCAGTAATGAAAAATAGCCAAAATTGGCTATTTTATCAAACACATCAAAATAGACAACATATAATTTTATTGTAATTTTTGGATGAGTTTTAATATTTTTTTTGGTTTTTTTAAAGTTAGACAGTAGAAAAAATAGATGTTTTTGATTTTTTAAAAATATCAAACAGTGACGAAAATGTCTCCAAAATTTGTAGAAAATTTTACATCATAGCAGGAGCCATGTGTCCAATTTTCATTAAATTTGGAGGTGATTTGCTATTTTATTCAAAAATAAAGAGGGGGCATAGTGCACAGGGACCAAAGTGCAAATACCCAAGAGTCTGGGGGGTCTGGTGCAATTAACCCAGCAAAACACGTGCGATGCGCGTGTTTGGGGTACTCGGGGACCCAAATGTAAGAAAAATGAGTTCCGAGGGCTTATTGGTAATAGGTACCAAAAGTCCAGGGTCCTATTTGCAAAATACCCAAAATATCACGCACATGCTCAAATATATCACGCACAGGGGTATAAATGCAAATAACTAAAAACTTTCATTCATTGAAGAACAACCAGCACTACAGGGTAGATAATGTAAAAAGCCCAGAAACGCACGTGTCGATGCACGTGTCAGACCACACACAAGGGCATATCAGTAAATACACGCAAGCACAAGGGTCTCGATGCAAATATCCCAAAAACTAAACAACTAAACTAACTAATTACAGGACTAAATACGAAATGAAATAAAAGAAGGGCCTAAGGGTAAATTACCCTTTATTAAGTGGACCGGCTGGATGGAGGGCACGTGGCACATCCGACGGTGGGGAACAGCGGCCGCTCCACAGCTGGGCTCCTTGGGCGAATCCGATGGCGAGGGTTCCTCCACGTGGATGATCGGACGGTGTAAGGCGCAGATGGCTAACCCTTATGCATCGGATGGCTGGGATCTGTCCTCCTGAGATCGGACGGTGACTGCTGCTCCTAAGATGGACGGGCCCGATAAAGTCTGGAGCTGGAGGGCTGATCGAACGGAGGAGGAGGATGCTCGAAGAACAGATGACCGGCAAAGTTCGCCGGCCCGGTGGTCTCGCTCCGAGGCTCCTCTGCTGCGCCTGAAGGTCGGAGAAGCTCCGCAAGGGTGTCCCGCAACTGGTGGTGGGCTCCGATGATCCAGCCGAGCTCTGAGGAGCTCGGGCGAGGTCAGCGGAGCTGTGCCTCCTGGCTGAATGGCGAAGGACCTCAGATGGCCTTCGTTCGACCTGCAAAGCAATCCAGAAGACTCGCGGGTCGAGGGCAAACTGCCTCGACCCGGTCAGGTGGGGTGACGGTGGTCTGTGGGTCGATATGACGAGCTCCGGCGAAGGGGGTAGACGGAGGAGCTCGACTCCCAGCTCCTGTGCGAGCTGGGTTGGATGGAGGGGTGAAGAAGGTGCGCGGGAAGTCGGCGAAGGCTATGGCGATGCCCGATGATCGGATCTATCTACTGGATGGTCGGAATCGAAGGAATGCGACGGAGCGGCGATTTGGGCGTAATCGAAAATTAAAGGAAAAGGCGGAGCGAAATGGATACCTGGGTGGACGAAGAGACTGGGGAGGAGCTGGGGAAGCTCCTGGTCGTTGCCTCGAGGAGCGTCTCCCTCCGAGGCTCGGTACTCTTGCTGGTGGCGGAGCAGCGGCGGCGTAGCTCGCCGGATCGATGGTCTCTCCTCCTCTCCTCGCTTCGACAGCACCGGACGCGAGCTGTCACTCTCGCGCACTCTCTGGAGCTCAAAGGTGAAGGATTCGAATGGCCAAAGATAGGGAAATAGGGTGGCGGAGCTCGGCTTTATACGTGGGGGTGATCCGGAAAGAATCGCGCGGGTAGGGAAATCAGGAGCGCGGATCTCGATGTGGTGGCTCCGGCGAGGGTCTCGGGTGTATCGCGAAGAAGTCGGACCCGGGGTTTGGTGAAATGGGTGTCGGATCAAGCGGGTAGAAAAGGTAGAAATCGGGTCCGTCACCCAGATCCGGGGGGAAGAGGGTCCGCGGGGGAAGTTGACCGGGGTCAACAAACCCCCGTGGACCAATCAGGAGCCGCCAAGCACAAAAATTCTTATTTATTTATTTTAGGCTAGAAAATGATCGAATTAATAAAAACTTAAAGCATGAAATATTTTTATTTTCTTTTTTTCTATTTTTTTGTGATTTTTAATAATTTTTTCGAAATAAAAATAAGGTATATACATAATATGTAATACATAGTTATATGTACACTATATAGGGTTTTTAATTTTGATTTTTAATTTGTTATTTTTATACAATTTTATTCTCATTTTATATTTTATTTATTTTCATTATAAAATAAGGAATAAAAAGGTATTTTTATTTTATTTTTATTATTTATATGCATAGGTAAAATAAATACATATATACATTTATATACATGGTATATTTACAATATGTTTTTGTATTTTTAATTTTATTATTTTTATTTTGTTTTTGTTTTAATTGTTTTTTTATTTAATTTATTTACATTATATAACATTAAATATTTACAGAAATTTTGGAAATTAATTTTATTTCTTTACAAGGTTAAATAAATATATAAGAGTGGTTTAGGTACATGATGAAAGTGGTGTTTTTGTTCTTTTGATTTTTACCCTTTTTCTTTTGTTTTTTATACTTATAAATATGTACAAGTATTTACAAGCATATTTTGGTCTATTTTTGTGAGGAAAAATATTTTTATTTATTTACATAAATATTTACACATGAGCCCCTATCTCCCTCTACTTTGGCTTTTATGCGGTCAGGCCCATGCTGAGCCCTCCCTTGGGTTAGGTTGCTCAATATTTATTCTAAATATTTCCCTCTTTTTCTTTTTAATCTTTATTCTTTTATTTTTGCACAAAAACATGCTAATTATAGGTTTTTACACAATGCATGCTTTTGGTAATTATTTGTATTTACACATATCTACATGCATTTGCAAAGGTTTTTGTAGCTAAAATATAAGAATAAAGAGTGATGAATGGCTATTCATCACATACTGGAAGACCTATAATCAACCTGAAGATCAAGATCAATTTTACACTGTCTTCTTCAGGGTTTGATTACCAAGTTTCTCAATCTTGGTCATTGGGAGTTGGTATCGATCATATGCTTTCCCAAAGCATATATCATACCTTCAAATTCATGTCATGCTTCCAAAGCACGACGACCATGCACGGAATTTGATCGGTCCCAATACCTCATGAGTGATCTCATGTCTTCCGGTTCATAAGTGAACCTGCATGATCCCCTTGAGAGATCGTATTACTCATATGCCCTTACATGCACACCAGCGCACCGATGTATAGACCTTGGTTAGGTCATCAACCTATTGGTCTGCCAAATGTACACACTCAGACATATAGTAACACATTTGTCTCCGATCAGAGGATGCATGCCTATGTTGTGACAACATTCAACATAGGACTTAGGTTATCTCGATCTCGTTAAGTCAACCCATTGACCTAACTAATCTGACACCTCTGAATCACTATTCCTATGCAGAGGAAGCATCAAGAGGTCGGTCAGATATTAGCCTATGTAAGAAAGGATTGCCATCTCCTACTCAGGCTGGAGATCTTCTCTTAACAATCATTTGACGGTGCTTGATGAGTCCTCAATCTAACCCTTTAGATATTCATCCAAGCACCAGCCTCTATGATTCAATTATTGAATCAACAGCTATATGATTATTAAGATGTCCATGGTACATAACCCTAATTGTACAGAGGAACCTATTATGCAAATTATTTATTCTTTATTTCATATCAGGGAATGATATGTGCAATGACATTTATTGCATAATGGCTCGTCGTGGGCTTTCATGTCCAACAGTTACATGTGGAAGCTTGAGAGGATGAGTCAGCACTTTGACTTTTCTTCTTTACTTGCTAGTCCGGACTCTTCTGAAACCCATGTTTCCGACTACGCTCTATGTAGTTCACATCGTCGAATATATCTTTTAGATTCATCATTATATCTTGGGTATTCTCTATGTCCATATATTTCCTCGGAAGCACATTGGACAGGGACCCCCAAAATATAACACCAAACCAACAAGTGGTCCTTATTACAAATTTCATTAAATTGTGATTATTCCATTAAAATATGGTATGTATGCTTGTTCTCAGTGGGCACATAACCGATGCGCTCTGTAGAGAGAACATGCTCCAAGTTTCTGAGCCAACACGAATAGTTCGGCTCGATAAGTTGGTTAACCTTCAGAAGCTTGCTGAGACGGTTCATAGATTTCATAAGAGATTAAAGATACACTTATTAGAATATATATAATAAAATTATTTTTTGTGTATAAGCTTCTTTGATTAAGGAGTTTTAAATCAAAGTTGTCTTGCTTTTTAATACTTTGAAAGTCGATTAACTTATTCAATTTTCAAAGCAAGAAATATAATTACTGCTATATCTCTAGAAAGGTACGGGATCTCCCTTCCACCTTTGTCACACCCAGTAATATGTGAAAATATAACTCGGGTGAAGGAAGTGGGATTCTTTTCACCTTGCAAGTCCAACTTGCATGTCTCAATTCGGTCTTTAACACTCAAGCCCAACACCTCTAAGGTGATGTTGACTCGATATTAATTGAACCGACAATCAATATGATTAGCCCACATCATAAGCAGTCCAATATCGCCTCAATTATATGAGGAACACTGTTGGGGTCACTATGCATACAACATGTCTCTTACGAGAAACAAAGAGCCATGTACCATGTGCGCTTGTACACCGGAGCTATGACTTCGCATCGGCGTCTCCAATATACAATCCATGATGATGGAACCTTTCATCTTGATGGGAGATCATGGATGCCATCTTATGATCCTCCATATCGAATTTAAATTTTAATTAGTCATTATGAATCAAATTCTTATGATTAATTCTTCCAAGGGAATTACAGTCTTATTAATAATAAACTATTTGTTTTCATTGAATGAAATTAATTTAATCACATTAAAGTAATTTGACAATCTAATGCAACCAACAAACAATTAGGTTTGCTTAATATTGCCATATAGTATTAGCTCTCACAAGTCTTTACTATTTTGATTTTAGTAATTAGAGTACAACTTGACTTACTCATATTACCTTTCCTCGAAAATAGATCCAGCTAAACGCTCGGGTTATGCTGGAAGGGAGCATTTCCTTAACATACAAGGTGTTGATTAAGAACCAAGGCAACATACTTGGTCTATGCATCTTCACCATCCCGATTATGAATAATACAATTGGGTCAATGTACTTAAGATTTTATCCATCATTCCTTTGATGACCAGGATGATAATATATAATATACAATCAGAAATTTAGGCATCTTATAACATTTTTGATGACTCTAAATGTCTAATCATATCGAGTAAATAATGTTGATTTTGCATGTAAAAGTTATCTTACAACTATTGTAGAATAAACTAGGGTTTTCATGTCGTGAAGCAATCATTCAAGATTGTTGTTTGTCATGTATTTCTCTAAATAAATGATACAATAATTATTCATGGTAAATTCCAAACTGCCTTGTTTATATTTGAATGATTAACACAACTAAATATATCTATTTTGATGATCTAGTCATCTTCCAACCCATATGCACTAAATATCACATATCCATAGCATACGGACTCGGAATCACGTGAAATAATTT
The DNA here is from genome assembly GCA_037367405.1 of Ottelia alismoides. Classification (NCBI taxonomy): domain Eukaryota; kingdom Viridiplantae; phylum Streptophyta; class Magnoliopsida; order Alismatales; family Hydrocharitaceae; genus Ottelia; species Ottelia alismoides. The sequence continues at coordinate 27,234 of JAZKJV010002638.1, read as the reverse complement.
GAACAATTTTTTGATTTGATTCATGACATAATTAATGTGTAACTATCATGTTTAGCGACATAAGAACAACAAGAAAAAATTATTTTGTTACATATTCGAACTTACATGCAAAAAGAATAACAATGCGAGGATTTTTAATCAAAAACAATGCTTGTTCTTTGCCAACATTTTGGTGACATGTCTAGACCATCTATATATGTTTCAAATATCCCAAGATTTGTTCAAATAGGTCACTAACAATAGCTTTTCATATTCACGAAAAAAATTGAAAATTTTACATCTTATACAAAATAAACAAGTCCCCGCATAACCAATATCCAAAGTTTTGTTAATTATCCAAGACCTTAAAAAATAACTCTGATACCACTTGAAGTCAAGATGTTAGGCCCCATGCATAACGGAAGTGTGCAAAATGACATCATATGCGATCAAGGTCGACTAGTCATATTGGTTGGCATGGCAGCGATTTTTTTTAAAGATGAAATCACATGGCATGGGAACCTTTCCCATGATGTTTCATCAAAATCGTACGAATCTCGGCTTACCTCTTGAAGTGTGGTTGTAATTCTCAAAGCCTCTAGACGAAGAATCCTCTTGACTCAAGTCCGATATGACGAGAGTGCACTTGTCGGCATGATAATGAGTCGCGTACTTCTACAATCTCGAGCTCCAATCCAAGCGAGCAACCTCTTTATTTCGTCTCATGAAATCACCTGTCTTCTTTACGATCACGATGCACAGAAGAGACCAGAGTTTCGTGAGTATCCGGTCTGGCAACACGATAGCAACCTAATAATGATTACAATCTCCACTAACCTTGGGCAAGAGGACAACCTAGGCTTATGGAGAGAGAGAGAGAGAGAAATTGGACACGTAGAGAAGAGAGAGAATTAATCTATGCAACAGTTGCAAAAAACTTATGTGTGTGAAGAGGGTTAGGATTAAACTCTCTTTTATAACATTGTGGAAGTCCATGTATCCAAATTCATGTAATTTCAATAGTCAATGATTTAGATTAAGTTGTATTTCTTTTTAATTCACAAAAACACAAAATAAAACAAAAAGAGTTAAAATCATTAACACTTTTCAAATTACATCGTTAATTAAATCAATTAATTAATAAGTGGATTAAATGGCTCCATAATGAGACATTTAAGTTATACTTTATTTATTAACCGAGGAATTGAATAACACCAAATAATTCAAAATTATTTGTGATAATTGTAATTATATTATTGACTATTAATAATTAGTTTCTATCCAATATTCAATGTAAATCATATTTACATTAAATCATGTAATGTGAATCCAACTCACATCAACATAAATTATGAATCCCGTTCACAATTTACTCTCTCTATGATATTGTGGACTATATCCATATTATCCATTATTATTGTGGATAGTGTTATCTACATTAATCGTATCCATGATAATTAAATCTAATTATCCATTATATCTCTCTACACATATCTAAATAATGTGAATCATATCCACATTATATGTAATTATTCAATTTTCTAATGCTCAGATAAAATTGCTCATGGAACAATTCTTGAACTCTTTCAAGAATTATGTGCCTTCTCCTCAGATACTTAGAGATAAGATAAGGGACATTGTATATGCCATGTATAGTGATAATCACACTTTATCGAGGGTCTAAATACGTCGCTGTGGCGACCCACAATAAAATGTAATTAATCAACAATGAACCCACAATCAAGTATCAAACAATGAAAAACAAGTGTGGAGTCAAATTTATTTTTAACTCTGCACAAATGGTGTATAGTGACAAGTATGCAGAGAGTTCGAACACAGGGAGCAAGCAGGGTAATTCAAACAAATGTGCGTGAGTGAATGTGAGTGATGTCTAGTGTCTACACTAAGCAAGCAAACAATGAAATTCTTGTGGGTTTTTTATTTTTAATTTTTTTTATTTTTATTCAATTTTTAATTTTGTATTTTGATTTTTTTATTTTCTGATTTTTACATTTTATATTTTATATTTTTTTTCTTTTCAATATTGGAATTGATAAACAATGTAATACAAGACAAGATAAAATATTTATAAAAATGTGCAAAAATATCTAAAAATTCAGAAATAAACTCTTTTTGGTATTTTTGTGGTTTTCTACTGTTTTTGTGATTTTTGGGGATTTTTCAAGGTGTTTTTGATATTTTTAAATAGTAAAACAAGGCAAAACAGTGAAATATGTGCTGGCTGTGAGTAAAATGGGATTTTAAAAATAGCAACCAGTGCTCAAAATTTTTCACACTATTTTTCAAATAATTAGAATAAAATAAAGAACAAACAGGAACTGAGTTTGTATTTTTAGGAGTTTTCTAGGATTTTCTATATTTTTTTTGAAGTTTTTGAGTGTTTTTTAATTTTTAGTGTTTTTCTTTTGAGATTTTTAGTGATTTTTGGACTGACACTAAAATAGGTTAAAATAGACACTAGGTAATTTTTTTGGAATTTTTCGAAGTGTTTTAATATTTTTTTGGTGTTTTCTAAGCTAGACAGTGCACAAAAAGCATGTTTTTTGATTTTTAATAAATGTAAAAATATAATAAAATCAAAAAACTAAAGTGATAACGTCAAAGTACAAGTTGACAGGAGCTAAACCCTATTTTTGTGGAATTTTTGAACTTAAAAAGATAGGTTAAATAATTAGAACAAGCATCCAATCATTAAACAGGTCTGGCAGAGGTATTTATGCAATTTCTCAAACATCCAGGGGCATACATGCAAATTTCCACAAAAGTTTGAACTGAATATTCAATTTATATCACCAAAATCCAATTACAAAACCCGCCTGGGTGTCCTGGCAATTCTCCCACTAGGGCGCGTGACTTGCACGCGCCTGGCGAGGACTAAAATGTAATAATCCAAAACCCTGGGGGCTTACTTGCAAAATATCCAAAAATTTAACACGTGATGTCACAGTTTTGGTACTAGAACAAAATACAACAAAGACCGAGGGTCCCAGTGCAAAATGCCCACACCTCACGTGTACAGGTCACGTGAGGTGACGTGGCAAAGGACCTGGATGCAAATATGGAGAGCTCGGGGTTCTTTGTGCAAATAACCCAAAGTTTTTACACTACAGACTAAAGTTTAAAAACTAAATAATAAATACAAAAGGCGCAAGGGTGTAGATGCAAAATACCCTCGACGCACTATCCGACGGCAATGAAGTTGCCACTTGTCACGTGGCGCGTTTCGAACGGCCGATGACGCTTCGTGGATCCGCGGCTGAGATTAGATCTCCGGGGGAGATCAACGGTCAAGGCGTGGCGCGATCCAACGGCGACGGTGCGATCTGGAGGGGCTCCCTTGATCGGACGGTGGCGAAGGCGGTTGGAAGAACTCGGCGGAGCTCCGACTGGGCGAGGTTCCTCGAGCTCCTCCGGCCGACTCCGGTGGCTTATGGGCTTCAAAATCGGGCTGGAGCCTCCTCTGGTCCTCCTCTATCTTCTGGGGGCGTCAAAAAGCCACGGCGGTGGCCGTGGTGCTTGCTGGTGGCTGGCGGAGCTGGGGAGCTCCGTTAGCTCCGGCGAGCTTCAAAACTCGCCTCCAGATGTTTCCACTTCGGCTTTGACCTGCAAAAATGGTCAAAGGGTCCAGGGCAAACTGCCTGGACCCTTGGATGGTAGGAGGAAGGCGCGTATCGAGATGTGGGAGCACGGCCGGAGGTGCGCTCCGGCCAAGGTGCTTGATCGGACGAAATGGTCGATGGAACTCAAATTTTTTTGATGGTTTTCGATCCTTAGACTAACAGGACCCTAAAGATGCAAAGAGATACAAGGGGGAATGGTCCTCGATGGCCGGAGCCAGAGGAAAAAGATACCTCGACCGACGACTTTGCGGGAGGTGGTGGAAGCTCCTCCGACTTCCTCTGCCCTGGCTGAACGCACGGCGTGAGAGCTGTCACCTCCACGAGTGCTTGGAGCACAAGAAGAGCAAGGAAGGGTGGACCGAAGGTGTTCAAACTTGGGCTCGAAGGTGGCGGATTGTTTAAGTAGAAGATGGTGGCATCTCCTTCAAGCGAGATCCACGCGCGCATCATGAGGATTTTGCGTGATCTGAAGGTGCGTCGTGGGAGAGGGATGATCAGGGAAGAAGTTCCAAGAAGGATTCGAGGCGAGAAAATGGAAGGATCGGGCGCCAAAATTTCTTGAAAACGGGGGAAAATCAGGGCGTCAGAAGTGGCAGGCCTCGGTCAGGGAGTTGACCGAGGTCAACTCTAGACCGCACCTGGTTGGTCCACGTGGACCAACCAGGGAAAAGAATAAAGAATTATTTTATTAATTAGTTTAAAAATAGAAAAAATCCGAATTAATTTTTGGTTAAAGAATAAAAAAAGTTTAAAATTTTATGTAGTATTTTATTGTGATTTTTAATTTATTTTATGAAGTATATTTTTACAAGTTACTTTTACACCCCTATATAGGTATATTATCTACATATTTGAGTATTTTATTTTTATTTTTGTATTTTTAATTTATTTATTTTTGTTTATTATTTTCTAAAATCATAAAATACTTTTATATACACATATATATTTTTATTTTATTTTTCTGATTTATTTCGTATATTTAATGAGTTAGAAGAGGATGTTATATAGGTATGTACATAGGTATTGTATCTTTGTTTTGTGTATATAAGTATTTTTATTTTGATTTTTATTTACATTTTTATTCTGATTTTAGTATTCCCAATTATTATAAGTAATATTTACAATATTATAAAAATATAAAAATTTAAAAATAATGAATAAATAATAAATTGAATATTTTAATATGTACAAGTATACAAAGAGGGTCCAAAACTCAACTTTCAAACTGTAGCTCCGCCAAATGCGAAACCACAGCCATTAATTAGCTTATTTTCTTCTATATACAATTAAAGGTGAGTATGCTGCATTTGGAGTTTTTATTTGCGAGATACGGGTCTGGGAAGTTGGGATTCTGGATTTTTATTCAGACCATAACTTTTTATCTGTACATTATTTCTCAGTGAAATCAATTTCGTATTTTTCTATATAAAATTATCTACAACTTTCATGTACAAAGTCTATTTATTTGATGTATAAAAAAGTGGAATAAAAAATAGGTCCCAAAATGAGTAAAGAATGAATATAATAATATGGGTATTTGACCCTTATCTCCCCCTACTTTATTCCTTGTCGACCTATTCATCCAGATGCCTAGGTCTTCGGGGTTTTAGGTCATAAAATATTTACAATATTTTATTCTTTTTCTTTTCTTTTATTTATTCTATAATTTTAGCTTTAATTACAGTAATTTATACACTATTTAGATGCACATGCATGAATGCTAAAATGATGAAATAGAGGCTATTTACAAGTATTTGCTAGGGTTTTTGGTGCCAAAATGATAGAATAAAGATGATGAAATGTGGATTCATCATCCCCCTATACTTTACCTTTGCTAGTCCCTAGCAAACACTTATGCAATAAGTGCAAAAAGAAAAAAAGAAAGAAAAGAAAAAGAAGAGAATTAGATGAAGTTTAATTATCGAACTTGTCTTCACAAAATCAAAGTTTGGAGCTTAAGTCGGACCTTTGGAATTTTAGTGCGGTCGGAACCTTAATGAGAACTAAGTTTGAAATCCAACAGTCCTTGAGAATCCCAAAACTCTGTTCAAGTCTCCTCAATAGCCAGGTCAGAAATATCTTAATTCATACGCAAACTCTTACGACTATGAATCTGACTCGTACAGTGTAAGTGATATGTAGCTCCCCACCTCAGAAGTGACAAAGAAACAACCTCCCCCAACCTGGTCACTCTAATGCCTCGGTCAAGCAACTCTTTCCTCTAGAAGCGGGGTATTCCCTTCTAAGTTCAAGTGCAACCGGCTCAAGAAGAGGGGGGAAGAAGTATAGACTTTTGGAAGCTCAGCCAGTGTAGCCAAGTCTCCCGCTGCAAGCTTCATGAGATGTAACATGGATACCATAAGCTTTTGCTTTATTGGACTATATACACTCCGGTGGGGTTATTAAATTTTCAATCCGACCCACCACTTTTTTGGAGTTCTTTTTGCAATTTTTTTTTAATTGCATCTGTACAACATATCTACATGGTGCAGCATATATACAAGAAATTTTTCTCTTGAGCCAGTAGACTATCCCTCTTTTGAAGCTTTATTGCAACCCACGGCTTCTGTCTTTAGCCTTCATCACCACTAGACCAAGTTGAGGCGCACTTCCTTCACTAGAAGAAGAAGAGAGGTTCCGCCTAGAAGTACTACCCTCATATGCTACCCCACGCTAAAGGAAACTGCCTCCTCACCACCTCATCCGTGGAGAGCTATGTGAAAGGTGCAAGTGTCCAAGTTAGGTCATTATCAACAAGAGTCGTGCGTGTGCTACGAAATACTCTACTTAGGCAGTCAAGAATCCATTGAACCAAGTCCCGTGATCCTCAAAGAATTAAGTCAACTAGACCTGAAGTACCTCAAACCCAGTTCCTATAAGGTTTCTGTTATTAGATAGATTTTAAGGTCCAATCAAGCTCCAATCTCCGGATTTTACTTAGACTTGTTCAACTATCAAACTCAATCCGAAAAATGCTCATGCTATGCTATGCAAGAAATATTTTTGTGATGCAATTTTCAAGATTTTGAACTTTTTATGGATTTTTGAAAAGATGATGCATGCATTTTTTTTGTATTTTTCAAAAAGATTTTTTTTGTTTTTTTTGGATTTTAGTTTTGCAAATGTTGTTGGGATTTTTGAAAACAAAAAGTTTTGGCTAAAAACTAGGTGAAAATATGTACACGGAAGTGCTTCTTATATATACAAGAAGTGGATTTTAAGATTTTACAAGGGTAAGTGATCGATTTTATAAGTACATATAGTGGATTTTGGTGTGATGTAGGTATTCCTCAAACTTATTTGACACAAGCTTTTCACACGATTTTTGAAAACTATAGTCCAAAATAATTTTTACAAACATTTTTTTGCAAACATGTACACACATTTGAAAATCATTTTGCAAAGGTTTTTTTAAACAGTATATATAGGTTTTTCAAATCATTTTTGCAACTATTTTTCAAACCATTTGCAAATTATTTTTCAAACATTTTATTTCACACAAAGAAAATAAATTTTACAAACCACACATTTTTACAAAGGTTGAAAACATGTAATAAAATATTTTCAAAATAGTTTTCAATAGATGTTCTCAAAGATTTTCAAACTATTTTTTTTCAAACATTTTGCGGAAAACATTTTCACCCGATTTATTAATCAGTATGTACAAAAAGAATTTGAGGAATAACCACATCTTTTTATTAAGAATTCTTAATGAATTTTTAAAGAATTATTGGCCATATTTATTAAGAAAATACGCAAGTACGAGTTATGGATAAAGTATATACGCAGTATGTACGACCCCCCTATACTTAACTGGAGCTATGTCCTCATAGATCGGAAAGAAAAGAGAAGACATAACTCGTACTGAGTATAGGAAAACCTAAAGAATAAATGAATAAGAAATGAACAAAAGAATGAGAAGTTGACCGTCCCCCCTATACTTAGGATCAAATAATCCCAAGTATAGCAGACTGTACACAAAGCAGGGAGGGTCAAGGGTGGGAATGAACAGATCGTACTCAGACTGTCTCCCCCTATACTTAGGGTAAGATATCCCTAAGTATAGACAAGGAGAGGAGACAATGGAGAGGATCGAAAAGAATAGAGAAATTCGGGGTGCCACCCCCTATACTTAGGACAAAGTACGTCATAAGTGTAGAAAACTGTCTACAAGGGCGGCACCTTTTTGATAGATGTAGAAGATAGAATAGGAAAAGAAGAAAAGAAGAAAATAGATCAACTCATGAGAGAGTGATATGAACAGATGAACTGTACAGCGGAAGATAGAAGTGATCACCATGTATGAGATGCAGATGATATGAGTCAAAGGACACATCTTATACCAAAAGAATGGGGGCAACGTCATTGGTCGGCGGGTCATGATCTAGATATAACTTCAGGCGTTGACCATTGACGCGGAAGGTAGAGGAGGATGACGGTTCGGATATGTCGATGCTGCCATTGTCATGTACCTTCTTGACCACAAACGGACCTTTCCACTTGCTCTGCAACTTTCCTGGGAATAATTTCAGCCTGGAATCAAACAACCATACTCTCTGATCTGGCTCAAACTGTTTATGGCTGATATGCGAATCGTGCCATGTCTTCACTTTCTCCTTGTACTGTAGGCTGTTGGAAAAGGCTGTGTCTCTCAGTTCTTCCAGGGCTGCCAATTCTGCTCTTCTCTGTTCTCCTATACTCTCGGGATCTAACAGTAACTCAGTGACTGCCCAAAAAGATTTGTGCTTGATCTCCACTGGCAGATGGCACGGCTTGCCATAGACGAGACGAAAGGGAGATGTCCCCAATGGATTCTTGAAAGAAGTCCGATAGGCCCATAAGACCGAGTCCAAAAGCTGTGACCAATCCTTTCGGTCTGGGCAGACAACTTTCTGCAAGATAGTCTTTATCTCCCGATTCGATACTTCGGCAAGACCATTAGTCTGAGGGTGATATGGAGTGGCAACCCGATGGTCAATGTCGAACTCGTCTGCAAGGGCCCTAACCTTATCATTGATAAAATGAGACCCCCCGTCTGAAATCAAGACTCTAGGAACCCCGAACCGTGAAATGATATTTTTCCTCAAGAATTTGCACACGGTTTTCGCATCTGCGGCTCGGACGGGGATGGCCTCAACCCATCGGCTGACATAATCCACAGCAAGCAAAATATGCTCGAATCCCTGACTCTTAGGAAATGGGCCCATGAAATCAATTCCCCATGCGTCAAAAACCTCACAGAAGTGAATGGGTTGCATGGGCATCATGTCTCTCTGCCCGCAGGTTCCCATTTTCTGACAGTCAGTACATCTCTTCACGAACTCATCAAAATCCTTGAAGAGAGTAGGCCACCATAGGCCGAATTGAAGCACCTTCTGTGCTGTCCTTTTTCCTGAATGATGTCCTCCTGCCTCAAGCTTGTGGCAGTATGTGAGGACGCTCTGCTGTTCTTCTTGAGGAATGCACCTTCTCCAAATACTATCCCCTCCTTCATGATAAAGGACGGGATCCTCCCAATGGTAAAACTTGGCCTTAGCTAGGAAGGTCTCAAGTTTCTGCCTGGGCCAACCCTGAGGGACTGTCTTGGCAACAAGATAGTTTACAAAGTCAGCATACCACGGGAGTGAGGTGACAGCCAAGATCGCCTCATCTGGAAACGTCTCAGTGATAGGTGCGCTGGGCTCAGATTCCTCAAGATTCTTCAATCTGGAGAGGTGATCTGCCACCACATTCTTGACTCCAGGTTTATCCTTAATCTCAATATCAAATTCCTGGAGTAGAAGGATCCATCTGGTAAGACGTGCTTTGGCATCCTTCTTAGACATTAAGTACCGGATGGCGGTGTGATCAGTGTAGATTGTCACTCTAGATCCGAGAATATACGATCGGTACTTATCAAGAGCAAAGACTACGGCCAGCATCTCTTTCTCAGTCACAGTGTAATTCCGCTGAGCGGCATCCAAGGTCCGGCTGGCGTAGTGAATAGCAAAGGGTAATCCATCCCTCCTCTGTCCAAGCACAACCCCAACGACAAAATCTGAAGCATCCGTCATGATCTCGAATGGGAGAGACCAATCGGGTGGCTGAAGGACAGGAGCTGAAACAACCATTTCTTTGAGAGTCTCAAACGACTCAAGACACTTATCATTGACAATAAACTCGGTGTCTTTCGTCAGCAAGTCAGTGAGCGGTCGGGCAATACGACTGAAGTCCTGAATGAACCGTCGGTAGAAACCGACATGCCCCAGAAAAGACCGCAACTGACGCAAGTTAGACGATGGATTGAGTTTTCTGATGATATCCACCTTAGCTGGATCGACCTCCATGCCCCTGTTGGAGACGATATGACCAAGGACCGTCCCCTGAGTCACCATAAAGTGGCTCTTCTCCCAAGATAAAACAAGGTTGACCTCTATGCAGCACTGAAGCACACGGTCTAGGCAGTCAAGACAAGCATCGAACCCGTCGCCGTAGACCGAGAAGTCATCCATGAAGACCTCTAAACAGTCACCCACCATGTCCGAGAAGATGGACAACATGCACCTCTGGAATGTCGCCGGAGCGTTACATAGACCAAAGGGCATCCGTCTGAAAGCATACGTCCCAAACGGACAGGTGAATGTCGTTTTCTCCTGGTCTTCGGGCGCAATGGCTACCTGATTGTATCCAGAGTACCCATCAAGAAAACAATAATGACTCTTCCCGGCTAGCCGCTCGATAATCTGATCAATGAAGGGTAGCGGGAAGTGATCCTTCTTGGTGGCCTCATTCAATCATCTGTAGTCCACACAAACCCTCGAAGAAGTTGGTACTCTGGCAGCGATCTCCTCTCCAGACTCGCTGACAACTGTAGTGATTCCCGTCTTCTTGGGTACCACATGTAATGGACTAACCCATTTGGAGTCGGAGATGGGGTAGATAAAATCGGCGCTCCACCACTTGGAAATTTCTTTCATGACTACGTCTCGAAGATTCGGGTTCAGCCGTCGTTGGAACTCACGCGACGGCCTAGCGTTATCCTCAAGATAAATGTGGTGAGAGCACAGAGCTGGACTAATCCCCTGGAGATCAGCGATACTCCAACCTATCGCCTTGCGGTTTCTTTCAAGAACCTCCATCAGACGAGATTCTTGTTCTCCAGTCAAACCTGCTGAGATAATGACTGGGTGCATATCTGGCTCACCCGCAAGGAATCTGTACTTCAACGACTGTGGCAGAGGCTTCAGTTCTGGACAACTGGGAGGCGGCAGATCTGGCTTCTGATATGTCTGTGTGAAGGCGACCAGGTCTGCATGGGAGAACTCTCGCTCTGCGTGAATCTCTGACAAAGGGCGGTTTGCGGAATCATCAATGAACTGCACTGGCTCGCACTCTGTCATGGTTGTTGGCTCAGAAGGAATCAGACAAGGAATCAATGTCTGAATCCGAGGGATCAGAAGAAGATGAACATGATTGAAACTTATCAGCACCACTCATCACAACACTGTCAGCCTCAGGTATATCCTCATCCAGGGGTGTGCTCTCCCGGCTCTCGACTGCCATGAGCTGTAGATACGGTGAATCTGTAGGCAAGACGAGGGTCGGTGCTACAGGATCTACCCAGTTGGATTCATCATCAGTCATCACAAAATCACACACCTGGTGGATGTCTAGCTCTTCCTTTGTCAAATGCGCTGCTTCACTGGACTGCTCCGAGCATTCTAACTCTCTGGCTCTGGTTTCCTCGATCGTCTCTATTTGTATGGTTTCGCCCTCTACGCGAAAGCATACCTTCCCACAATCATGGTCGGTCACTGCCTTGGCTGTGGCCAAGAATGGACGTCCGAGAATGATGGGGGCATCAGTTACCGACTCAGGGATCTCCATGTCCAACACAACAAAGTCCACGGGGAATTTCAGGCCCTGAATGGTAACGACCACGTCTTTCAATAACCCCTTCGGCCTCTTAGTCGACCTATCATCAAACTGAAGGACTGTCCTGCTCCTAAGAAGAGGACCAAACTCGAGTTGGTCGAGTAAGGCTGCCAGAAGAAGGTTAATTGAAGAGCCGCTGTCTAATAGAGTACGATCAAATTGCTGCTCCTGAATCTCGCATCTGACATAGGGAGCTCCTGCATCTGGTTGCTTAGCTGGCAGCTTGTTCTGGATGGTACAGCAAGTGGAATGAGTGAGCACATGGATTCGATCTCTGTGGTTCCTCCTCTTCCTGCGGACGGTAGTCTTCTCTTTCAGGTTCTTCTTGAAGAGGGGGATGTGTTCAAGTGCTTCTTGTAGAGTCAGCTGAATATGGAATCTGTCTATCATCTGATTACCGAACTCTACCAGTTGTTCTTTTTTTGGCTTTTCTTGTTTATTCCCCTTCGCTCGGCGGAGTGCTTCAGGGAAGGGAATGGTAGGGGCCTCCTCAGATGGAGGACTAGGAATAGGTCCCTGTGCCTGTGAGGAAGAGGGATCCATACAATCATTATCATGCAACTCATATGGATCCGCAATGTGAACAGAAACCTTTCCTTTATTCATATTTTTGTTCTTTTTGTTGTTACCACAGTCCATGGATACAAAAGGTGGTAACATCACAGAGGGAGGCTCAACAAAAGTAGAAGTGGTGGCCTCAGCACTACCACCGGTCTTCGCGGCATCAGCACCGCGCTCTGGTTCATCATCCAAAATGGTGGTATCAGTACCACCGTCAACATCATTATGAGCGGTATCAGCACCGCTCCTCTGCTCCTCTGGCGCTCCTGATCCTGCGTCTAGTTGTCGCTCAGAAGAGACGCCGCCGGCTGGCATCCTACCGCTCCTAGTAGAGACAAAATCAGCATCATGATAGGAATAAGACATGTCACTCAAATAATCACTAGGAGAGGTATCCTCTGTAAACTCTACCTGCTCAGACTTTCTTTTCAGATTGTTCGGGTTAGGTTCAATCTGAGCGGGTATGGCGGCCTTCCCTTTTATAATCTCCCTCATCTCCTGCCGGAATTCATCCATTTCTTGCCTGAAAGATGCTCGCTGTTCGGAGAGCAAGCGGGCAAGATCATCGAGAGCTGGGTTCTCAAAAGCGGGACCCTGAGAACCAGATGGTTGTCCCTGCTGGAAATGGGGCTGCTACTGTTGCTGATATTGCTGGTACGGATAGTTCTGGGTCGGCTGGGAATAAGATTGCTGAGGCTGTTGTCGCTGCCTCCACTGCTGTCCCTGATAGGAGGGACGAGGACCATTCTGATATTGCTGTTGATGGGCATACTGGGGTTGCTGGTGTGGCTGGTTGTTCTGCTGTCCTTGGGCAGGATTCTGCTGTTGGGATGAGGAGCTACCGTTGCCCCAACGGAATCCGGGGTGATCACGACGAATCCCGGGCTGAGGGTAACGGTCGTACCAAATCCCATTGACTTCCATCAATGGGTCCTGCTCGAAGGAGGGTGGAGGAAGAACTGCCAGTGGTTGCTCCGGCTGATAAACCACTATCTGAGTTTCCTGAGACGGCGGTCGCTCTGGATGGTACTGTAGCAATGGCACCGACTCTGCCTGGATATGGTTCACCTGGCGGTATGAGGTAGAGGTCTGGTTGGTATTGCTACTGCTGGGTTCAGCCCGTGACCTGGGAGGCTGTTGGGAATGAGTTTGTGCCTCCTGAATGCTTAGAATTTGAGTCTTCAGGTCACTCATAGTTTTGGTGAGAAGGTCCATCTGAGCAAGACCTTGATTCTGCTTCTTCTCGAGGATCTCCATGCGGTCCAACTTCTCACTAATAATGCCCATGTCGGCTGCGGCTGATTCAGCTTGGGCTGCGGCAGCTGACACTGTATTGGGACCAGCATCGATGCGGGCGATCCTCTGGAATGATCCCGCTCCTTGCGGGGGCTTCTGCTATGTGTAGACTCGGGCCTGGGTCATCACAGTAGAGTTTTCTGCCATGCCTTCGTAGATGGCCCAGACGTCGTCTTCTCCCTTGGAGAAATAAGATCCACCGCAAGAGGCGTTCACTAGCCCCTGCAGCTCCGGTGTCAGCCCACAGAAGAAACTCTGCACGAGATTAGGCTTGGAAATGTCATGATGTGGACACCGGTCTATGAGCTCTCTGAATCGATCCCAGGCTTCATGGAATTGTTCATTCGGGATCATGACGAAGTTACTGATCATGGCTCTAGCTGCGTTGGTCCAGCCGAGAGGGTAGTATTTCTTCAGGTATGTGGTCCAGAGCTCTGCCCATGTGTCGACGAATCGCCCCAGATGTTTGAGCCAATATGCGGCTCTATCAACCAAAGAGAATGGAAAGGCGATCATCTTGATGGTGTCCTCGGTCATCAACCGATCATGAATAGTGCTGCAAATCATCTCGAATTGCTGGAGGTGGAGGTGTGGTTCTTCGGTTGGCAACCCATGGAACTTGGGTAGAAGCTGGATAGTGTGGGGCCGAAGCTCGAAATCTCCGTGAATTGGCGGGAGTCTGATCCAACGGTGAGTAAGGGATGCAGCTGGGTTGTGCAACTCCCTCATGATGGTCTGCGGCGGTCGCTCAGCGTCTGGATCGCCTCCTCCTGCATCTGGTCCTCCTCCTCCACCGCCACCGCCCCCAGGTCGGTTCTCTCTCATCTGTGCTATCTCTCTCATCAGATCACCCATGTATGTACCCTGGTCGCGGATCTGCCTCTGCATAGTCTCCAGGGATGCTAACAAGGAATTATTGATGGTTGCCTGATCAAATAGGAACAGAGGGTGCTCATGATCATCTTCATGCTCGCCTCTGTCTGCCATGTCTGGATTTTCTGAAAAAGCAAAAGAGGCCATCTCAGGTGCTATCGAATGAGCTGAACTCTGTGATGCACTGTACTCTGAAACGATTGGACTGAGAGAAGGAGAATGGGAAGGGTGGTTGACGACCGCCCGAACGACAGAGGTAAAGGTGTAGAAAAATGTAGGTCGTTGCGACCTCAATCACTCGGGCTGAGTCAATCAAGAAAAATGAACCACAAATGAAAATAAATCAATGAAACACAGAGAAGTGGTCCTGCTAGAGGATTAACCTGGTATAGCTACCAGGGTCGAACACAAGGAGCACAGATTGGCTAAATAGCCTACGATGTAGTCAGAATCCAAGAGAGTACTTTTTAGTGGTTTTTTTTATTTGTTTTTATATTTTTTTAGATTTTTTAAAATATGAGAAAATTAAAGAAAGTAAATACAAGGGAACTTCAACAATTTATTAAACACACCAAAAATGATGCAAAAATTAAGGAAAAATTGTTTTTAAGTTTTTTAAGTTTTTTACTGTTTTTGGTGAATTTTTGGAATTTTTCTAATGGATAAATTATTTATTAAAAATCAAACAATGCAACCAAGAAGAGGTACTGTCCAGCAGGGTTAGAAACTCAAAAATAAAATATTTAAGAGTTTCAATCAACCCTGGAGGTAATTTTCCTGTAAACTATGAAGAATAAGGAAAATTTAGGCACCCTAATTATTGTTTTTGGATTTTTAATTTGATTTTTATAATTTTTATGAGTTTTTAGGGGTTTTTCAATTTTTAGGGTTTTTAAGTGATGAAAAATAGCCAAAATTGGCTAGAAAATCAAACAACAAGCAAACTACAGTATCTAATTTTTTTAGAATTTTTAAAGGTGATTTTATATTTTTTTGGTGTTTTTAAAGCTAGACAGTGACTAAAAAGAGTGTTTTTGAATTTTTAAAAAATACTAAATGAAAATAAAAATGTCCTCAAAAATCACAGAAATTACTACACCATGGCAGGAGCCATGTGTCGAAATTTCATTAGATTTGGAGGTGGATTGATATTTATTCAAAAACGAAGAAGAGGGCACTATGCACAAGGACCAATGTGCAAATACCCGAAGACCTGGGGTCGCTGGTGCAAAATGCCCAGCAAGTCACGCGCGTCGCGCGTGGCTGGGGCACACAGGGACCAAATTGCAAGAAAAACTAAGTCCAAGGGCCTTTTGATAACTCGTATCAAAAGCCCAGGGACGAAGTTGCAAAAAGCCCACTAAATAACGCACATGCGCATAAACAATGCTCACAGGGGTATAATTGCAATTACACAAAAATATTCATTCATTCATTAACCATCCAGATCTAAAGGACAAGATGTGTAAAATGCCCAGATACACACGTGACGAAGCACGTGTTCACTCACACACAGGGGCATACATGCGATTAAAATAAAGCACAAGGTCCAGATTGCAATTAACCCTACGTGAAAAAGTTTCTAAAAATATTTACAGGACTGAAAAGAAAATAACAAACTACGAGGGGGACCTACGATATTTACCCCTTTATTAACCGACGGTCGGATAGGCGCCACGTGGTGCTCGAACGGCTGGGATGGCGGCGTGACTCCTCTCTTCGTCCCTTCGGCTCGATCGACGGTCGAGAGAGGGACACGTGGTCGATCGAGTGGCTCTTGTGAATGGAGTCCCTCTCTCTCGGCTCTGACGGTCCAGATGGCTCCTCCGGATGATCGAATGGACGCTGCTCCTCCACAGATGAACGGCTCGGATTAGAACTGGAGCAGAGGGTGCATCGGACGGCTCTGGAAGATGGAGGAAGAACTCGACGCCGGCGAACTTCGCCGACGTCCTGCGTGCGCTCCGGTCCTCCTCAGCTGCTGCAAATGATCCGAACACGCTCCTGGTGCAGCCCCGCAGCTGATGACGATGGCCGATGGCCCAGCCGAGCCCTGGAGGGGCTCCGGCGAGGCCTAGCGGCGCGAAGCTCCGGTCTGAACTGTAAAGGAGGCTCAGACACCCCCTTTGGACCTGCAAAGTAAACACGAAGCTTCGCGGGTCGAGGGCAAAATGCCTCGACCCAAGAAAGCGGGGTGAAGATGGTCTGTGCTGTGGGGCGAACGAGCTCCGGCGAGGCGGAGACGGTGGAGCTCGACTCCCAGCTCCGGGGCGAGCTGGGGTGAATGAGCGGGCGTAGAAGGTGCGCGGGGAGAGGGCGGAGATGATGGAATGCTCCGATGATCGAAAGATTGATCGGGATAGCCGGAATCAACGAAACACAGCGATGGGGCGATTTGGGCGAAATCCTGAATTAGATGAAACTAGAAGGAGCTAAGGTTACCTGGTGGCTGCAGTAGACTATGCTGGAGCTGCTCTTGCTCCTGGTCGTAGCCTCGAAGGGCGTCAAGGCCTGAGGCTCGATGCTCGACGCTGGTGGCGGAGCAGCGGCGGCGAAGAACGCCGGATCGATGGTCGGGACACCCTCACCTCACTGCAACAGGGTCAAACGCGAGCTGTCACCTCGGGCTTTGCTCTGGAGGTCACGGGAATAAGGATGGCGATCCAAAGATGAGGCGCGGAGGCGGCGGAGATGAGAATATATAAAGCGTCAGGGGCGATTAGGGTTGAGGGGCGACAGCTAAGGAGGGCGTGGATCTCTCGGCGGAGTATCGGGCGAGGATGACGGATGATCAACGAAGAATCCGGGTATGGGGTTCGCGTGGGAGACAGCCTGGAGGTGCGTGGAAAAATCGGCGAAGGAGGGGCGGCACGCATCTTCCAGAAAAGGAAGGAGTCCGCGGGGGAGTTGACCGGGGTCAACAATCCCCCGTGGACCACTTAGAAGCTGCCACGTGTATTCGATTTTTGTTTATTTATTTTAGGGTAGAAATAGGCCGAATTAAAGAAAACTCAAAACATGAAATATTTTTCTTTTATTTTTTTCTATTTTTTGGTGATTTTTAATTAATTTTTGGAAATAAAAATAGGGTAGCTATATATATAGGTGTATGTACACTATACAGATTCTAATTTTTGATTTTTTATTTGTTATTTTTATGTATTTTTATGCTCATTTTGTATTTTATTTATTTACATCATAAAATATGGAATAAAATGGTATTTTTATTTCATTTTAATTATTTATACACAATGGTGAAATAAATAATTGTATACATTTATATACATGGTATTTATACAATGTATTTTTGTATTTTTAATTTTGTAATTTTTATTTGATTTTTGTTTTGTTTCTTGTTATTTTATGTATTTACAATATGTAACATAGAATATTTACAAAAAGTTTAGAAAATAATTTTATTTGTTTATAGGGTTAAATAAATAAAGGATGATGGTCTATACACATGGTGAAAGGGCATTTTTGAATTTTTGATTTTTAAATTTTTATTTTGTTTTTAATAAAATATACACACAATATGTACAAGCATATTTTTGGGTGAGGAAAATATGTTTTTACAGAAGTATATACACATGAGCTCCTATCTCCCTCTACTTTGGCTTTTATGCGGTCAGGCCCATGTTGAGCCCTCCCTTGGGTTAGGTTGCTCAATATTTATTCTAAATATTTCCCTCTTTTTCTTTTTGCTCTTTATTCTTTTTATTTTTGCACAAAAACATGCTAATTATAGGTTTTTACACAATGCATGCTTTTGGTAGTTATTTGTATTTACACATATCTACATGTATTTGCAAAGGTTTTTGTAGCTAAAATAGAAGAATAAAGAGTGATGAATGGGTATTCATCACCCCCCTATGCTTAACTTTGCTAGTCCCTTAGCAAACACTTATTTGAAAAAGAAGTGAGAAAGAAAGAAAAAGAAAAAGAAAAAGAGGATGTACATGGATCAAGGTTGACTTATTAAACTTTCCTTCATTAAATTGAAATATGGAGCTCGATCAGATCTTTGGATTATTAATGTGTCGGAACCTTATTTGGACTTAAGCTTAAAACTCAACAGCCTCCAAGTTCCACCAATCTATGGGCAAGACTCCTCAATAAACCAGATCAGAACAAGTCTACATACACAAACTCTAATGACCATGAATCTTTTCCTTGCGGTGTAGGTGATATGTGGCTCCCTACCTCAGAAGTAACAAAGAAACAACCTCCCTCAACCTGGTAACTCTAATGCCTCAGTCTAGCAACTCTTTCCTCGAGAAACGGGGTATTCCCTTCTAAGTTCAAGTGCAACCGGCTCAAGGAGAGGGGGTAGAAGTATAGAGTTTTGGAAGCTTAGCCAGTGTAGCTAAGTCTCCCGCTGCAAGCTTCATGAGATGTAACATGGATACCATAAGCTTTTGCTTTATACTCCGGTGGGGTTATTAAATTTTCAATCCGACCCACCACTTTTTTGGAGTTCTTTTTGTATTTTTGCATTTTTTTTTTCAAGAACTTCTGTACAACATATCTACATGGTGCAGCATATAAGAAATTTCCCCTTGAGCCAGTAGACTATCCCTCTTTTGAAGCTTTATTGCAACCCACAGCTTCTGTCTTTAGCTTTCAACACCACTAGACCAAGTTGAGGTGCACTTCCTTCACTATAAGAAGAAGAGAGGTTCCGCCTAGAAGTACTACCCTCATATGCTACCCCAAGCCAAAGGAAACTGCCTCCTCACCACCTCATCCGTGGAGAGCCATGTGTAAAGTGCAGGTGCAAGTGAAGCCATTGTCTCTGAGAGTCATGCGTGTGTTGTTAAGTGCTCTACTTAGGCTCATCAAGATGACATATGCTCATAGCCTAGTGGACTCAAAGAATTAAGTCCTTATGGACCTGAAAAGCCTTAACCCTAAGTCCTACAAGGTTCCTCTTGAAGTTAAGTGGATTAAGATCTTATTCAAGCTCCATTTCTCAATTTAATTCCAGGCTTAGTTTAAATGTCAACTCTTATCCAGGAAAAAGTATATACATATATGTACACAAGATGCTATTCACAAATATTTTACAATCATGCAAAATTTTTGAAAAATGTTTTGTAATCATGAATGATGCATGAGGTGCAAGTTTTGCAAACTGATATTCACAATCTTTTACACAAGGTTTTTGCAAACTTTTGATTTTCAAAACATTTTGGAAAAATTTTGTACTATATACATAATTTTGATACAAAATATTTACACAAGCTTTACACAAAAGATTTTTGAAATCATTTTTACAAAAATACTTTGTACACTAGCTATGTATGTGCAAGAATAAAAGAGGTTTATGTACATGAAAAATTTTTAAATTTTTGTGATTTTTAGCCATTTTATTTATTAACACACTCACACAAAGTACGAGTTATGGCTAAAGTATATATGAAATATATACACACCCCCCCTATACTTAGCTCGAACGATGTCCTCAGAGTGATCAAGAGCGATGAAGAAGACATAACTCGTGCTTAGTAAAAGGGAAGTGAAAAGGAATGGCTAAGTACAGGAACGAATAAATGAATAAAATGAGAGGAACTCGGTGGTCTCCCCCTATACTTAGGATTAACTAATCCTAAGTATAGAAAGCTGTACATGAAGGGAAAGCCGAGTGAAGAATATACAAAATCTGCCCCCCCTATACTTAGGGTAAAATATTCCTAAGTATAGGCAGCAAAAACACGAGCAGAAAGAATGAAAAGAATACTCACAGGTCCGACATCCCCCCTATACTTAGGGTAAAGTACACCCTAAGTATAGCATAATCATAAGATGAGAGATGGGATGTGGGACTAAAGAATAGAATGATATGGACAACTGGATCTATACAGGCGGAGGAACAGTGAAAATCAGGCGTGAGATGTAAAAGATGTGAGTCAAAAGACCACATCTCACGCAAAATGAATAGCGGCAATCATAACGTCCCGCGGCTCATGATCTAGAAATGGTTTGAGCCGCTGGCCGTTCACTCGGAAGGTACTCTCAGAAGATAACTCAGATATATCAATGCTACCGTTATCGTGTACCTTTCTGACCAAATAGGGTCCTTTCCATTTGCTCTGTAGCTTCCCTGGAAATAATCTAAGCCTCGCATCAAACAGCCATACTTTCTGTCCAATCTCAAAATGCTTGTGGCTGATATGAGAATCATGCCACTCCTTCACTTTCTCCTTATAATGTAGGCTGTTTGAGAAAGCTGCATCTCTAATCTCTTCCAAGGCGGCTAACTCTGCCCTCCTCTGGTCTCCTATACCATCTGGATCCATAAGAATATCTGTGACTGCCCAAAGTGACTTGTGCCTCAGCTCAACTGGTAGGTGACATGGCTTGCCATAAACGAGGCGAAAGGGAGATGTACCCAATGGAGTCTTGAAAGACGTCCTATATGCCCACAAGACCGAGTCCAAAAGCTGTGACCAATTCTTTCGGTCAGGGCGGACGACTTTCTGCAAAATATTCTTGATTTCCCTATTCGACACCTCAGCTAGACCATTCGTCTGTGGATGGTATGGTGTGGCAACACGATGGTCTATACTGAACTCGCTAGCAAGTGCCTTCACCTGGTCGTTGATGAAATGAGATCCCCTATCCGAAATCAGAACTCGTGGAACCCCAAACCGCATGATGATGTGCTTCTTCAAAAATCTGCAAACTGTCTTCGCATCAGCGGCTCGGGTGGGGATAGCCTCAACCCAACGACTAACATAATCTACGGCCAACAGAATGTACTCAAATCCCTGACTTTTAGGGAATGGACCCATGAAATCGATGCCCCATGCGTCAAAAACCTCACAGAAGTGAATGGGCTGCATCGGCATCATATCACGTTGTCCACAAGTGCCCATCCTCTGACAGTCAGTACATCTCTTCACGAACTCATCAGAGTCCTTGAAGAGTGTAGGCCACCACAAGCCGGATTGGAGCACTTTCTGTGCCGTTCTCCTCCCAGAATGATGTCCTCCTGCCTCAAGCTTGTGGCAGTAAGTGAGGACACTATGATGCTCCTCCTGAGGAATACACCGACGCCAGATGCTATCCCCTCCGTCGTGGTAAAGGATGGGTTCCTCCCAGTGGTAGGACTTGGCCTTCGCAAGGAAGGTCTCAAGCCTCTGCTTGGGCCAATCTTGTGGGACTTTCCCAGCAACGAGAAAGTTCACAATATCAGCATACCATGGGAGTGAGGCGATAGCAAGGATCGCCTCGTCTGGGAAGGTATCACAAATGGGATCAATCTGCTCAGAATCCTCAGGCTGCTCTAGTCGGGAGAGATGATCCGCCACTACATTCTTGACTCCAGGCTTATCCTTGATCTCAATGTCGAACTCCTGGAGTAGAAGGACCCATCTAGTAAGTATGGCCTTGGCATCCTTCTTTGACATAAGGTACCTGATGGCGGTGTGGTCAGTATACAAAGTCACTCTAGATCCAATGATATACGATCTGAATTTATCTAGGGCAAACACTACTGCTAGCATCTCCTTTTCTGTGACTGTATAATTCCGCTGGGCGGAATCCAATGTGCGGCTAGCATAGTGTATGGCAAATGGCACTCCATCCCTCCTCTGTCCTAGCACGGCCCCTACGGCAAAATCAGAGGCGTCCGTCATGATCTCGAATGGGAGAGACCAATCAGGCGGCTGAAGGACAGGAGCCTCAATAACACATTGCTGGAGAGTTTCAAAGGACGAAAGACACTTGTCATCGACAAGGAACTCGGTGTCTTTCGTCAAGAGGTCAGTCAACGGTCGGGCAATCTTGCTGAAATCATGAATGAATCTCCTATAAAAACCAACGTGCCCCAGAAATGACCGTAACTGCTTCAGATTGGACGGCGGTGTGAGTTTCCTAATGACATTGACCTTAGCCGGATCAACCTCCATGCCTCTGTTGGAGATGATGTGGCCAAGCACCGTCCCTTGAGTCACCATGAAGTGACTCTTCTCCCAAGACAGAACCAAGCGGGTAGCAATACATCGCTGGAGCACTCGGTCTAGGCAGTCAAGACAGGAATCGAATCCGTCGCCGTAAACCGAGAAGTCGTCCATGAAGACCTCCAAACATTCCCCTACCATGTCCGAAAAGATCGACAGCATGCATCTCTGGAAAGTCGCAGGGGCGTTGCATAGCCCAAATGGCATGCGTCGAAAGGCGTATGTACCGAAGGGACAGGTAAAGGTGGTCTTCTCCTGATCCTCAGGAGCGATGGCCACTTGATTGTAGCCCGAGTACCCATCCAGGAAGCAGTAATGGCTCTTCCCTGCCAGTCTCTCTATGATCTGATCAATAAAAGGCAGGGGGAAATGGTCCTTCTTGGTGGCCTGATTGAGTCTTCTGTAGTCAACACAGACCCGCCAAGAGGTGGGTACTCGTGTAGCAATCTCCTCTCCCGACTCACTGATCACAGTCGTGATGCCCGTCTTCTTGGGCACCACATGCAAGGGGCTAACCCACTTGGAGTCGGAAATGGGATAAATAAAATCTGCACTCCACCATTTTGATATTTCCTTCATAACAACCTCTCTTAGGTTGGGGTTCAGTCGCCGCTGGAACTCACGCGATGGCTTTGCCCCTTCCTCGAGATAGATATGGTGGGAGCACAACGAGGGACTAATCCCATGCAGATCTGCTACGCTCCATCCAATTGCCTTGCGGTTCTTTTCAAGAACCTCCATCAGACGGGATTCGTGTTCTCCAGTCAGATCGGCAGATATGATGACTGGGTACATCTCAGACTCTCCCGCAAGGAATCTATACTTCAGCGAAGTAGGGAGCGGCTTTAGCTCTGGACAGCTGGGTGCTGGCAAATCTGGCTTCTGAAGAAGATGTGTGTATGCGGACAATTCTGCCAAATCTACCTGGGAAAATGATAACGAACTCTCACAAACTGGATCTGGAGAAGGCGGGTCCTCTGCATTGTCTCTGATTTGTTCTGCCTCTACCTCCTCCTCATCTATAGGCTCAGGTGAATCCAGATCTGGCATCTGATCCTCACAATCTGCCCAATCAGATTCTGAATCCGAGGGATCTATATCAGACTCGGTGGCATCAGTACCACCGGAGAACAAGGTGGCATCAGCACCACCATCACTGAGAATCGTATCGCGATCAAGGTCCGACTCTACCGAATCAATAGTATCCTGAACCAGGGCTGTGCTCTCCAGACTATCCTCTGCTATCATCTCTGCATCAGCTGTATCTGAATATGAGAGGATGGTCTGTGCTGCAGGGTCTGCCCAAGCTGCCTCATCATCTGTGATCACAAAATCACAGTCCTGGTGGATGTCTAACTCTGTATCGGACAGATGTTCTGAATCTGTACTGCCCTCTGAGCGGGATCTATCTCTGGCTCGGTGGTCCTTAACCGTCTCTATTGATATACTCTTGCCCTGGACGCGAAAGAATACCTTCCCACTGTCATGGTCAGTCACCGCCTTGGCTGTGGCCAGGAATGGGCGACCAAGAATGATGGGGGAATCGGTCAACGAGTCAGGGATCTCCATGTCCAGCACTACGAAGTCCACGGGGAATTGCAAACCCTGAATCGTGACGATAACGTCTCGCAACAACCCCTTTGGCCTCTTGACAGACCGATCAGCAAACTGAAGGTATGTCCTGCTCTGTCTAAGAGTGCCCAACTCTAAGTGGTCGAGAAGGGCTGCCGGAAGAAGGTTGATCGACGATCCGCTATCTAATAGAGTACGGTCGAACCTCTGCTCACTAATCTGACATCTGACATACGGGGCTCCTAAATCTGGCCTCTTGGTCGGCAGATGGTTCTGGATCGCGTAGCACGTGGCTTTTGTCAGCACATGAATTTCTGCGGTCTTGTTCCTCTTCTTCCTCCTGACTGTGGTCCTATCTCTTAAGGATCGCTGAAGAAGAGGGATGTGCTGCAGAGCCTCATTGAGGGTCAGCTGGATGTGAAATCGGTCTATCATGCCCTGGCTGAACTCCTCCTGCTCTCTCTTTTTTGGATCTTTTTCTTTTTTCTTCCCCTTCCCCAACTCAAGGGCTCTAGGAAAGGGGATCACAGGGTCCTTCTCAGATGAAGGACTAGGAATAGGCCTAGACGGTTCGATGACCGGATCCTCACAAACATCATTCACCACAGTGGGATCAGAGGAAACTAAACCTTTTCCTTTATTCAAATTAGAGTTCTGAGATACATTCATGCGAGGAAAGACAACATTTCTATCAGAATAAATGTTGGTGGCCTCAGTACCACCTCTAGCTGGCTCTACATCTAGACGTCTTGCGGCCTCAGTACCGCCGGTGGAATCAGCATCTCGGGTGGCATCAGTACCACCGTCATCATGATGTGCGGCTTCAGTACCGCTCTCCTCTTCCTCTTCTGGCGCTCTAGATGATTCCTCATGTTGTCGCTCAGATGAGGCGCCGCCTGCTGGTCTTCTACCGCTCCTAAGTGTAACAAAATCAGCATCAAATATATCCGATGACATATCATCAAATGAGTTACTAGGAGTGGTAGGCTCAGTGTGAACTACCTGCTCAGATTTCCTCTTCAAGCTATTCGGATTAGGCTCGATCTGTGCAGGGATGGCAGCCTTCCCTCTCATCAGGTCCCGCATCTCCTGGCGGAACTCGTCCATCTCCCGTCTAAATGTAGCCTGTTGCTCTGTGAAGAGACGGGCTAGATCATCCATGGCGGGGCTCTCATGGGAACCCGACGGGTTGCCTCTCTGGTAATGAGGCTGCTGGACCTGGTGCTGCTGCGGCTGAGAGGGGTAAGAGGAAGGATGCTGCTGCTGGTGAGCCTGCTGCTCACGTCTCCAATTCTGTCCCTGCTGCTGGTAGGGACGAGATACGAAGGATGATGGCTGGTGTGGTTGGTATGCTGGGAGCTGCTGGTGATCTCTCTGCTGGGAGTACTGCCCTCCCTGACCGGCTGGCTGCTGTTGGGACTGGTTTCCCCCATTCCCCCACCTGAATCCGGGATGGTCTCGTCGGATTCCAGGTTGAGGACGGTCATACCAAATCCCGTTGACATCCATCAACGGCTCAGCATCGAAGGAGTCTGGCGGCAGTGCTGCCAGAGGCTGATCCGGCTGATATACCACCATCTGTAAGTCTGGAGATGGTGGTGACTGGTAAGAGGGCTGCTGCTGCTGGTACGGCTCCGCCTGTACAAGGTGAACTTGTCTAGGCTGCTGCAAGGAGCTGGAGCGCTGGGACGAGCTGCGGCTGCCGCCGGAATCGCCTCACGACAGAAGACGGGGCTGAGGAGCCGTCTGTGCCTCCTGAAGACACAAGAGCTGGGTCTTCATGTCGCTCAGAGTTTGTGCCATTTGCTCCATCTGAGTTATGCCCTGGCACTGCTTCTTCTCTATTATTTCCATGCGGTCCAACTTCTTGCTGATAATTCCCATGTCCGCAGCGGCCGACTCTGCCTGTGCGGCTGCAACTGTGGACGAACTGGATGGACCTGCATCAACCCGTGCTATCCGCTGATACTGCACAGGTCCTGGCGGCTGCTGAGATCTCTGTGTGTACAACCGAGTCTGGGACATCACCATGTAATTTTCTGCCATCTCCTCGTAGATGGCCCAGACTTGGTTGTGGTCCTTGGCAAAGTAGGACCCGCCGCAAGAAGCATTCACCAGACCCTGAAGCTCTGGCGTCATCCCACTAAAGAAGCTTTGAACTAGGTTCGGCTTCGAAATGTCGTGGTGTGGGCATCTATCCAGAAGCTCTCTGAACCTCTCCCATGCCTCGTGAAACTGCTCGTTAGGGAGCATGGAGAAGTTATTGATCAGGGCCCTCGCTGCATTCGTCCGCCCGAGTGGATAGTACTTGTTCAAGTACTCGGTGCGGAGCTGCTCCCAGGTGTAAACAAACTTCCCTAGATGCTTCAGCCAGGCGGCTGCTCTATCTGCCAGTGAAAAAGGGAAGGCCATCATCCGAATCGTATCTTGGTCCACACAACGGTCGTGGACAGTGCTACAGATCATCAGAAACTCCTGGAGATGGAGGTGGGGTTCCTCAGTGGCGAGTCCGTGAAAATGAGGAAGCATCTGCAGGGTGTTCGGAGGGAACTTGAAATCCCCCACGATAGCAGGTATCACCACCCACTGGTGCATCAGTGTAGATCCGGGGTTGTGTAGCTCCCGCATCGGTCTTGCTGCGGCGGCGGCTGCCGCTGCTGCGGCTGCTGCTGCGGCTGCTGCCTCTGCATCAGCGTCAGGAATGTCCTCCGGCTCGCTCGGCTCGTCTCGCTCTGCTCGGAGCCGCTCCAACTCCCTCCTCATCTCTATCATGAATGCCCCCTGATCGCGTAACTGTTGCTGAACTGTCTCTAATGATGCGATCAGGGTGGAGTTAATCGCTCCCTGGTCTAAGACAAAATGTTCGGGCTGGCGATCGTCTGAACTGCCGGCTCCGGTCATAGGGACGTCTGCAAAATCAGATGAGCCCAACTCAGGTTCTGTCAAATCAATTCGTCTTTCCTCGGGCTCATGTCTCTCAGTAGCAAAAGAAAGGGGATCGAGGGGGAACAGGGTGGAATCGAACTCGGGCCCGGAGAGCTGGTCTCGACTCTCACGGGCCAACCTAGATGATGGAGTAGACGCGCCTGAAAGCGGTGCAGCCAGAGGCTGCCTAAGAGATCGTCTACCCATCATCGTGATCTTGGCGAGTTGGGCGGATGGGATCTGGAGAAAATATGATCGCAAAGCAAACCCCCGGTTCACCAACGCAACACAATCTGAAGACCGTGAAAGCTCGGTCAATTTATCTTGTCAATTTTATTTGGTGAACACACAAAATATCAGAGCGCTTACGTGACCTGTTAGGATACCCGATGCTACTCCAACCGACTGGCCCGCACGGAAGAGTCGGTAGTCAGCTAGAAATAACACCGGAGGGTTCTACCTAGGGTGCGGGTCACTCTCTCGCGCATCCAAACCATACAATGAGGGGA